>JARHVA010002729.1:0-247500 GCA_037957365.1 Torreya grandis
CTCTTAAACCCAAGTACCCTGATTAGTGTACTAGTTGTATAAAAATGGGTAATATAGATTAAAATAATGTGTAATAATGGAGAGGGTTTTATATATGTGTATTCATATCAAAATATTGGTAATGAGTTTCAACACCCATAAATCAAAGTAGATCTCTCTTTAAGCCAAAGAACACTAAGCAAAGCCATTCAAAGAACAAATTAAGATGCTCGTACCTTTGTCCACACTTTGTATGAAAAGTATGATATTTTTGTAATAGTTTAAGGTGTATAAAATAAGGTTTTAAAATTTTAAGGAGGTCATTTAATGATGTTCTCTTTATGAACAATCCATTAAGACCCGAAATAGGTTTGAAACCCTCTTAAAACCCCAATTATGACTAGTTTAAAGAAAATGACCTCAAAATCACATATAATGACATATTTTTCTCCTAAAAACTCTTTTATTTTGTTGAGGACTCTAATGAGGTTATATTCATGTACTTTGATGCTAACATCACATATATGAATTGCCCACAATAGCATATTTTTTACATGTTTTTGTTATTTTGTATGTGTTCTAAGAATGGTAAATATTACCGATAATGGGATACGATAATTTGGGAGTTTATATAGATATCCAAGTCCAAAAATTTGAACATGAGTTTTTTCAAGTGATCAAACCATGCCCATTTTTTAAAGTAGTCCAAGTAGACTTGTGAAGGGCTTATTTTTTGCCATTTCATGGTTTGGATATAAGAATAATGTTTCAAAAGTCCAAAAATGACCTATGGGTTGGATATGGAATGGGTAAAGTGAATAACACACTTACCATAGGTTTCACATGTGCATTATAAGTTTAGATCCAAAATCTACTTTCTAGGCTTAGAGGACTAATTAGGCCTAATCGATAGAAGAGAAAGGTAGAAAAATGGGCTTCCACTCAAAGTCTAAAGATAAAATTTGGTACCATTATTTTTTCAATATAATCCATATAAATCCCACACAAATAGAAAAAAAATAAAAAAAGGCTATAAGGAAACTAGGCCTAATGAAGGCTGAAGGAGTGAAATGCATTTTTGGAAGTTAGGTCAAGAATAAATTTTTTTGTTTGATACCTAATAATATATTTGGAGGCTAGTCATCTATTTTGGATTAGTATAATAAGTTTCACCTGATTTTTAATCCATTTAGACCAATTTAGGCATGGGAAATGGAGAGTTACAAGGCACATATTGATGCCTAAATCCTTCATTTCAAGTGAAACAACCTTCTATGGGAAGATTCATAGGTGTGGGACAAAATTTTGGTCTATAAATCAGCCTCCAAGATTTTATAAGCTAGCTCTTTGATTTGATTTAAGGGATGAAAAGGGATAAGAAAGAGATGTGAACAATATTAAAAATAGACTAAGACGATGCACTGAGAGATTTAAAACATTAAAATATGTTTCCATAAAATATATCAATTCCTTAAACAATATAAACCATTAAAGGATCATAAATAATGAGTTAAAGTCTACAATGTAAACTAGAATTATTACTATAGAATCATATAAAGAAAATAACAAAAAACAAGAATTCCTCACTTAGTTTGACACATAACACCACATCCCCTTCATTGTTAGGTGGAGAATAGAGTATAGAAGGCCTCAAAGAGAACAACACAAAATGTTAAATTCCACCTATGAGGGGAACCTAAAAAGGGATGAAAAGGGATAATAAAGAGATGTGAAAAATATGAAAAATAGACTAACTAAGATGATGCATCAAGAGATTTAAAATATTAACATATGCTTGCATAAAATAGATCAATTCCTTAAACACTATATACCATTAAAGGAGCATAAACAATGATTTAAATTCTAAGATGTAAACTAAAATTAGTACTATAGAAGAAGATAAAGAAAATAACAAAAATTAAGAATTCCTCAATCGGTTTGACACATAACACCACATCCCCTTCATTTTTAGGTGGAGAACAAAATATAGAAGGCCTCAAAGAGAAAAATACAAAATGTTCAATTCCACCTATGAGGGCACCTATTAAGGTATTATAATGAAAAAATAATAGTGATTACTACTTCTATTCTAGAGATACTATATATGGTCTTTCTAAATAATAGTCAAGGTTATAAAATGATGATGATGATCCTTTGTAAAGGAAAAGATCCTTGAATATATAGGTGCAATGGCTTCTCATTGAAGTGACACCTATAAATCTTGTTACTTGCACCAATGATGAGGCCATTAAAACCAAAAGGGTAACTCCAAATCATGAGTGAAGTTGGCCTATAGATATCAAATATGGTGCAAGGGCTTATTTTTTACCATTTCATGGTTTGGTTATAAGCATAATGTTACAGAAGCCCAAAAATGACATGGAGATTTTTATTTGAATGTTTAAAGTTAATAATACACATACCATATGTTTAACATGTTCATGAGGAGTTTAGAGCCAAAATCTACTTTCTAGGCCTAGAGGCCTAATTAGGCCTAATTGGTAAAATAAAAAGTAAAAAAAAATGGGCTTCCACTCAAAGTTTAAAGATGAAACTTGGTATGGATATATAAGGAAATTTATTGTACTATAATATTCCATTATTTTTTAAATATAATCCATTAAAATCCCACACAAGGATAAAAATAGGAAAAAAGGCTACAAGGAAACTAGGCTTAGTGAAGGCTTAAGTAGTAAAATGACTATTTAGGAGCTGGTCCAAGAACCAAAACGATTATTTTCAAAAAAATTAAAATATTTTAAGCCCATTAATTTTTTTTTTATGATTTTAAGAAGGATCACTTGAGTTTTAGGCCATTAGACCCATCTAAGCATGGGAAATGGAGAGTTACAAGACACCTATGCATATAACTAATGGAGTGGTAGGTCATAGGAGATTATTAAAGAATTTAAGATGTTGATTGAGTGGTTATAGATCATTTAAAAGTTAATTCATGGTTTTAAGGTCCATTTGTCACTCCTTTCATGCAAAAAGGGTAATTTTTAAGGAGCCAGTCAAGGTATCAAGCAAGTTTATAACCCCCACACCACTTGGAAGGTTGAAGAAGTTTCAGGACTGATACATCTATCCTTAGAGGTCTATTGTAATATCTCATAATTCTTTTAATACTTTTAACTCTCATGTAAAATTGTCACTCATCTTCTACCACACACCTCTCTATCTTTACCATTCTCTATATATTAAGCCACTTTTGGCTAAGTTTGTATCCTCCACTTGAGTATGGTGAATCCATGCCAATTTTTTCTACCTTTTATCAATAAAAACATTTAAGTTTTATCACATTATATTATTAAATATATTGTTAAATCTCTACATGGTTGATCTCATCTAGTGTAGATGTATGTCACCCTAGTTGTGTCATATTTTTCTTGCCTCATGTGGTTATTTCTCTATTTTAGGTTGCATTTGGTGTCATCAAGGGTCTATTATGGGTTTTGAAGTGGAATTATTATTCCCTCTAATCCTTATAATTCTTTACCCTTGTAAAAACATTGATGCAATAGGTTCATTATAAGATGCGTGTATGTTCATGTTGTCTTATAGGTCTTAATGTATTATGCAATGTGTTGTAATGGTCAATAAATTTTGGTGAATCACCACTGTAGTTAGGTTTAATTCAATTATTTCTCCCCCTTTTCAAATCAATAAAGTGATAGAGTAGTGAAAGTGATCCTAAGTGATTCATCAAGGGGATACATCCCTTCAATCTAGAGGTTTACCTTTGTTATAGATAACCCACAGGTCTAAGGGTAATCCCATGTTTAAAAAAATTTGGAGAGGTCTAAAAAAGTTTCTCTAGGGTGAAAATTATGGTTATAATAGTTATGGCATGCATGATGGGCCTAAGGTACAAAATAGTGGAATTTTTTTGGTGTGTTATTCTACCTATCAACTTTGGGAAGTGTTAAAAAAAACCAATGACAACTCTAAATGTAATTATTTGGTTATAAACATCCCAAGTACTTATTGTGAAAATTTTTAATCATATATTATGTTCTCATTTTAATAATTAATTTGTCATGGTTGGATATGATGAACACTATACTCGTTATCATCCTTGTCATAAATCATACCATCCATATAACCTTATTTATCAACCTAGTTATGAACCTAACTATGTGCTTCAAGAAACTTATCAATACTTTTACCCTCCTTATAAATCATACCAATTATATATTCAACTTATTTCTCCTTTACACAACCATGATGTTTCATATTAGCAGCCCTCTCAAGCTCAAAATGTCTCTAGTTGTCCCTCAAACCAATCCATTTCAAGTTTGCAGAAAATTCTCTTAGGCTGTGAGAAATACATGTTAAACCTTCATACTCAAAGAGAACATGGTCAAGATATTACTATCCATCTCATTCATGACATCTGAGACTCATTTTATCTATTGAAAGGTGAATGGATACCTATTGAGAGAGAAAATTTGTAAAGCCTCTAAAGTTAAATGTTGGATGTAAGTGGTCTCATTCAAAGCATATAAGATATATTAAAATTTCATGAAGGACAACATGTCCAATTACATCATCCCTATGTTTCTTCTTACAATCCATATTAGCTTTCATACATTCCACCCATTCTTCCCCAAGAGACCTTTCTAAGTGAATCTCCAAGTTTTCCAAGTCTTTCATGTGTTCCTAAAACCTTCCCTTCTTGTAATTCAATCCAAGAGAATATTCAAAAATAAAAGGAGATTATTTTATAATAACCTATTGATTCAAGCTAGCATCTCATGTCTCTTCCTCAAGGAACTCCCAAAGAGTATTCTAAAATTCAAAGATGGAATCAAGTAGTAAAGTCTTGGAGTGGGTAAGGTGAAATAAGTATAGATTGGGGAGTTGAAGGGAAAGAAAAATTTGAACCTATGCAAGTCTCTCCCACCCATCCTCAAGAGATTTATTATACTTTATATCAAAATTATTATGATACTTATCCTCATGAGGATACTAATCACCTTTAATAAAATATATTTTAAAAGGATATAGATAGGAAAATCAAAGAGTTGGAGTTGAAGATAAAAGTACTTGAATAGAGCCAAGATCAAAAGATGGAAGATAAAGAAAATTTTGTGCCTAATCAAGCCCTATTTCCCTCTACCCAAGAACCTATAGCTTGTCCATCTTTGGGGTCTATGTAAGAGTGTATTCAAAACAAAAAAGAAATTCTAATTGATAATGTGGAATACCAAGTTATATTTTTTGAAGAGCCTCAAGAAGGATATGAGAAATTTTAGGTGCTTGTTAAAGAAAATTAAACGTCTATAGCCCAATTCAACATGCTTTCCCTTTAATATTTCCTTCAAGAATCTCTAATTTACAAGCCCCCAAATTGAAATATTATTCTCTCCATCCCAAATCCCATTTATGAGCCATCCATCATAACTTATACTCCCTATCCAACCCATGAACTTATTTACCACCCTTTCACCTCATCCCTTCTTGCAGGAGATCCCATTCTATGGGAGATAAGTGAAGGATATCAAAACAAAGTTGTAGTTGATCAATAATATGACTTAAGTGCCTATGGTATAGATTTTTGTGTAGGGACTGCCCTTGGTGAAGATAATCATAAATATATCTTATTGAGTGAATAAAAATATGATCATGATCATGTTGAAATTGTTCATAAAGAGCTTGATCAAGGCATAGAAGAGGGATATTTGAGGAATAACATCATAATAACTGAGTTGGTTAAGATTCATGAACATGGTCAAGAATATGAGTTTGAATAGGTTGTGGTTCTTAAGGAGAAAAAAGAAAAAATGATCTGTAGAAGTATATTGATCTCATCCAAGAGATTGAAGGTATTTTCATGGTTGAAGATCATGTTCACAAAGAGATTATTCAATATTTCTTCATTGAGGACAATGATGGGGATTGGTTTGAGTATGAAAATCTCCATAAGAGCTTGATGAACTTGTAGCACTTGATGAGAAGTTTAATGCCTTTCAAGATGCCATTAAATTCAAATAACCATGTTTGGATGAAGCATTATTAGATAAGGTTGCAAAAGAGGAGTCTCACGAGAATATTGAGATTATTAAGTCACAAGAATAATTCAACTTCATAGGTGATATGTTTGCAACTATTGTTGTTGAATTGAAGGTCATGCCAAGAAGATTGACAAGTATGAAGGAGTTGAAGACATCAAGAACAAGGTTTAAAGGGAAATTAGATTCATGTCCTCTTTCATTTCATAGATAAAAGGATGGTACAAGTTCCCCCTTTGATCCAAGATGAGAAACTTTATTTTAGGTTAGTTTTTATATAGTCTAGTTTGTTTAAGTTCGTGTTTTGATCCCTAAGTTCTTGTTAGCACATGTGTGTGTCTTCCTTTCTTTGATTTTGTGTGCGTGTATTCATTTTGTGTGTTTTTAAGGTTATCAAGTTATATTTTTGGTCAAGTGTCAAGGTCTTATATTGGTTGTATTAGAGTGAAATTTATTTCATAGCCCAATGGACATGTAAGGCTACTAGTCTTATTAGCATTGCAAGTATGCTACCCTAGTGATTCACCATATTGTTGAATAAATTTTGACCCTAAGTCAAAATATGTCAAATCCTCTAAATTTAAAATTTTATAAGGTTTTTATATGGTCCATGATATATAATGGTATTAAAGGTTCTTATATGGTTATATGTGTCCTTATTTATCATTGTCCAAGTTTTGGTCTTATGTTCGCTTGACTAGTCTTATGGTCAAGTACATTGTAAAACATAGTAAAAATTGGTTAAAGGTATAATATAGTCTCAAGTTATTATAAAAGGTTATTTGGATGTCATTTGTATCATATTATCATGATCTAGCATTTTTTTTTCCTCTTATATGCAAAAAAATGCCTTTTACCACCTTTTGGCCCATTTAGAAGGGTTAGACATACCACTCTCCAAAGAGGATGTTTCAATAAGATTTTAAGATACCCTAGTGTCAAATAGAGGCTAGAGAATGTTTAGTGTCAGTCATGTACTAAAAAAATTGTAGTTTCAACCCCTTAAATAAGAAAAATGACATTTTAAAGCATTTTTGGGCACTTGTACAACCTTGAAGAATCAGTTTTTAGTTGTAAATGGTTTTTGAGTGTATATTGGTATCCATCACATACTTTCCCATATTTTTACCAAGTTTCAAGTCAAAATCATACTCCAAACACCTTTTCTCCTTCATCATTGCCTTTACAAGCTCAAGAAGGTAAATTTGGAGTGGATGGTACAATCATGAAAGAGTGTGTGTGTGTGTGTGTGTGTGTGTGTGTGTGTGTGTGTGTGAGAGAGAGAGAGAGAGAGAGAGAGAGAGAGAGAGAGAGAGAGAAGATAAAATTTTATCCATTGTTAGGTTTCATAATGAGATTATAATTAGTATCATTTTTTTATCAAAATTATGTCCTATTATTTATGAGTAATTTCTAAGAGTGACATAAGGTTACTATGGATTATGCATTTGAGAGTGGTCTATTCTTGAACCTATTTCTCTAGCTCATAAATTAATGGAGAGGAATTATTTTAAGGGTCATTTATATATGAATTATATCTCTATTACATTATTATTTAATTATCTAACTCATCTCTATGAGATTATTTCACTTAAAGGAAGTAGATCTTAGTATATAGACCGTTTCAATGATTTTTACTACAAGTTACTATTTTCTCTTCATATTAGTGATTATCAAAGGTATATTATCCTTCATTGTTCATTAGAGATTGATTATTTTTATGGAGTTACTATTATACTAGTCTAATATGTGTTTTGTTCCATCTTCTTTGAGAGTGGTTCTCTTTGGGAACATTATCTATGATTGAATAGTGAGATGAAGGTTTGATTTTCAAATTGGTTCAAGTACAAGAAATCCATCATGGTGTGAGATTATTAAAGTTAATTTCACATTTTTAAGCATGAGAAGTTAAAAATGGTAGTTCAATGCACCTTTAAATGATAAATTCACAGTTGTTTCCTTCATAGGTATGTTGTATGGATTGTAAAGTTATGGAATATGTTCATTGTTCATAAAAATGCCTAATATATTTATTCACATGTTTATATATCCTTTAATACCTCACTATTATCATCCACTAAGTTTCTCAAGTTGACTAGAGGCTCTAGTTCCAAATCATAGACCCCATGTATTAGTAGACTATGTATGTAGTTCGTACAGGACTGTATGATGGGTTGAGGTAATAAGAAGAATGATCATGAATACTTGTGTGAATTTGAGAGTGTATAGAATATTTTAAGTGGTTAGGAAGCTGAAAATTCAAAATAGTTTAAAATTTTGAATATGTGGATCTAAATAGTCCACAATGACCTACAGGCCCTAAGCTTGTAGGTCCACATTTTAGACCTAACCAATGACCTAAAAAACACTTGATTAAGATTCACCATGGAGAATATAATTGAATTTAGGATTAAAATAGTGATATAAACCTTTAAGATACTATTAAGTTACTTTAAATTCAAAAGGATAATGGATAGTCAATAGAATCAAGCATATAGGTTGACAGTCTAACTAAACACCTATAGGTTGTACGGACCAGTTAGGAAGGTTGAATATGAGAATACATTGTCATAAGACTTTTTAGGCCATTAGAATGGTGGTAAGAGGTTTGAGATGGTCTGATGAGTGTTTAAAATTTTATGATGTGAGAACAAGGTCTCAAACCCCAAACATGATAGTCATAACCTAAGAGGTTATCTATAAGCCTACTTTAGGGTCAGTCCCTTCTTCAAGGCTAAAGACTGAAAAAAGAGAATGGAAAGATTATTTGAAAGAACCCTAAGTATATTTTAAACTTTATTCAACATTCAATAATAATGGGAAGTATATTGGTGTAAAGATGATGTCTCAAATCATAAGGTGCAATCAAGATACCAAATAGACACCTACAAGTGGCTAATGGAGAATAAACTGACCTTAAACCTAAATCAATGAACAAAACAATGATTGAAGAGATTTTAAGCCTATTTGAAACCTCAAATAAGTTTATGAACTATGGAAAAGGTCTAGATTATTAGTGGAGAGGGTTTATAACCTTAATCATGTAGTCATAACCCTTGATTTCCACCTACAAGTACTGCTAATGAGAAGTAGGTAGGTGTTAAGACTAAAGAAATGAATGGATAGAGAAGTGTTTGAAGATGTTTTAAACTCATTTAATACTATAGACTAGTTTAAAATATTTGAAAAAATATATAATGCTAGTGATGAGGTCCAAACTCATATGAACACAACCAAGTGATCTTATAGGCATCTACATATTGCCAATGGTAGGGTCAGTTCATTTTTTAGACATAAATAAGAGGAAAAAATGTGTTTGGAGTTGTTGTGAATGAAATTGAGACTACCAATAGGATCAAGAGCATAGAAAAAATCTATTTATATTAATAGATGAGGTCCTAAAGCACCAAACATAGTCATAACCCTAGTGAATCCCCTATAGTCAAGCCCACTCAAAGAGTTGGTTTATTCTCAAACTAGAAGGAAGATGAAGAAGGTACTGAGAGATGATATCAAATTATTTTTGGACCTAAAATGTGTTAAATTACTATTAATACATCATGGTGAGAATGATGAGGTCTTAAATTTAGCATAAAGGGCATAGTCACATCCAAACCTTACACACATTCATCACCCACAACCATATATGGAGACACAAGATAAGTATAAGATGCTATGAAACATGAACAAATTATTTAGTGTTTGGTATTGGTCAAAAAATCCTAAGTGTCATGAGAAAATATATCACAAATCTCAAAGACACCTACATCAACTATTAAGGCACTCATTGTCAAGAAATAGTACTTACAACTGGTGTTTGCAAGGTATGCATTAAATAGAGGTTATGAAGGAATAAAAATTTGATAGGTTATATAGGGTATATGAAGATAATTTGAGGAATGAGGATAATTTTAGAGTATCTCATACGTCTTATCAAGGTCTCACTCTCACTCTCAGACCCAAACACAAGAATACATTTAGACCCTAAGAACACACCTATAGTCAATTTCAAATAAATGGTCTTAAGTCACCTCAAGTAGAGGTAGAGAGGTTTTAAGAGGTGATATGAACCATATTGAGATTAAAATAAATAATAAATACTATTCAAAATGTTGTTATGTAGTGAATGAGGTCTCAAAAATCAAATTATAATCAAGTGATTCATGGAAACATACACGCTATATAAGCACTAGCCGACCCTACCTATCATGAGATAAAATTTAATTTTAAGGGATCTATAATTATTATAAAATCTTTAAAAATACCTCCATGTTCTCTTTTAGGTCATAAAAATAGTGTAAGTACTCATTTTGTTATCTCAAATCTTACCCACTCCTTGGGAAAAGGGTAGCCATAATACCTAAGAGATCTTAGAATCAAAGCATGAAGTAAGTATTCCAGACCCCATGAATGGATCTTGAGGGTAGTAAATAGTAAAAAAATATGTATATATTCATTATCAAGTGAATAAAAACTTTAGATTTATCTCCAAGGCTCTTGAAGACTAGTAAAGAAAAGACAGGCTCTTAAACCCAAGTACCTTAATCAGTGTCCCAATTGAATACAAATTGGTAATGAAGACTTCCAAAGCATTTGAAATCATGGATACTATTTTTATATAGGTTTTTTCACTTCTTTCATTAGTGGTAATGAGTTTTAATACCTAGAACTCAAAGTAGAGATCTCTTTAAGCCCAAGAACACTAAGTAAGCCTTTCTAAGAGAAACTTTAGATGTTAGTAAAATAGTCCACACTTTGAATGGGATTATAATATTTTTTTAATAGTTTAATGGGTTTAATTATAATTTTTTACAATTTGAAGGAGTTGATTTAATGATATGTTCTTTACAAATAATCATTAAGACCCCAAATAGGTCTTAAACCCTCATAAAACCCTAGTTGTGACCAGTTTGTAAAGAAAGAAAGAAAAATAAAATATAATGACATATTTTTATACTAAAAAATCTTGATAATTGTTGAGGACTCTAATTATGTTTTAGTAATTTCATTTTATACTGATGGCATCTATACAAATTACCCAAAAGAGCCTATTTTTACATGTTTTTGGTATTTTGAAGGTGTTATTAGAAGGGTAAAGCATCCCAATCATGGGATAAGGTAATTTGGGAGTTTATATATATATATATATATATATATATATATATATATATATATATATATATATATATATATATATATATATATATATATATATAAGTCAAAAATGTTTCACATGATTTTCTATAAGTGATCAAACTAGACCCATTTTTCAAGGTAGTCTAAACAAGCTTGTGAAGGGCTTATTTTTGGCAATTTCATGGTTTGGCTATAAACACAATGTTATAAAACCCAAAAATTTAAATGGAGAATAGTATTGGAATGATTAAATTTAATAACACACTTCATATAGGTTTCATAGGTACATGAGTGGTTTAGAGCCAAAATCCACTTTCTAAGCCTAGAGGCCTAATTAGTAGAAGAGAAAGGCAAAAAAATGGGATTCCACTCAAAGTCTAAAGATTAAATTTTATATAAATCTATAAGTTAATATATGTTCATATAATATTACCTTATTTTATCAATATAATCTATACAACTCCCACACAAGGATAAATATAGGAGAAAAGGCTATAAGGAAACTAGGCCTAATAAAGGCTTAAGGAGAAAAATAAATTTTTGGGAATTGGTCCAAGAATCAAAATGGTTTGTTTCATACCTAATAACATATTATAGGTCCATTAATATGGTTTTAGTGAGATGAATAAGTTTCACTTGACTTTTAGGCTACTTAGACCAATCTAGGCATGGGAAATGGATAGTTACAAGACACATATGCATATAACTAATGGAATGACAGGTTAGAGTAGTTTTTTTAAGGAATGTTATATGTTAAATGAGTGTTTTTAGATAATTTAAAGGTTAATTAATTTTTATAAGGTAAATTTGTCAATCCTTTCATGCAAAAAGGGTAGTTTCTAAGGAGTTAGTCAAGGTGTCAAGCAAGTTTATAACCCCATGCCACTTGGAAAGTTGAAGATGATTTAGGAGTGAGACACCTGGAATTGGAGGTCTTATGGATTATTTCATAACTAATTTCATAGTTTTAATTCTCATGGAAACTTATCACTCATCTTCTACCACTCTCTCTCTCTCTCTCTCTCTCTCTCTCTCTCTCTCTCTCTCTCTCTCTCTCTCTCTCTCTCTCTCCACCATTCTCTATATAATGAGCCATTTTTGTCTAAGTTTGTATCCTCCACCTATGTATGACAAATCCATAACCAATTATTTTACCTTCAATCAATAAAATAGATAATATTTTAACTCATTATATGACTACATATAGGGATAAACCTCTAAATGGTTGATCTCGTCAATTTTAGATGTATGTCACCTTGTTGATGTCTTATTTATCTTGCTTCATGTGGTTTTTTCTCTATCATAAGTTGTACTTGGTGTCATCAGAGGTCTCATATGGTATTTAAAGTGGAACTAGTCTTCCTTATAAGGCTTAAAATAAATTACCCTTATGCAAAACATTTATGCAATAGGTTCATTTTAAGATGTGTGTATGTTCATATTATCTTGTAGGTCTTAGTGTATAAATTTTTTTGGTGCATCACCATATAGTTTGGTTTATTTTAGTTCTTTATCCCCCTTTTCAAAGAAATTATGTGATAGTGTATTGAAAGTGATCCTAATTGATTCATCAAAGGGAGTTATCCTTTCAATATAGAGGTAACCCATGCTATAGACAACCCATAGGTATAGGGGTAATCTCATGTTTAATCAAATTTGGATAGGTTTTAATAAATTTATATAAGGTGAAAAATTTGGTTATAACAGGTGCCATTATATGTACTAAACATGACTTTCAAAGATCATCATATGTCATAGCCTATTTGAAGTCCTTTGATTGATGTGTTAAGTAGTCATTGTGGTTATTAAGTTAGGGAAATAGTGTTAAGTGTCTTTTAAAGTATATAAAATATTCTTAACCTTGTTTTATAAGATTAGGGATCTTTATCTTAAGTTAAGGTAATTTGACAAGATTAAGATTTTTATTTATCATGAGATTTGGGCCTATTTTAAACATTTTCTTGAGAGGGACTTTTGTTAGCATGATATGGGTTTTTCCAATCCTTATTTAGGTCATTACATGAAGTATAAATTATATCCTAGACTATCATCTATTGTATATTCATTCAAAATAGTTTAAAGCCTTCATAACTGTCATAAAACCATTAAATAGTACTTAAACACCTTATTTTGGTCACATTGCATTATAATTTTTTTAAATGGGCATTTATATGAAAATTGTATTAATTATAGCCTCAAAAGAGTCCCATATCCATCATAAATCTGTCATAGGATGGTTTCATATGCATAAAGGTCCATTTTAGGGGTCAAATCCACCTCCCACCCATCAAATGGGCCCTACATGTGGGAAACCATGACCTTTCATCGTCCCAAACTATAACACTTATTTTTAAATGATATTTTACTCCCACTTTCCCTCATCCCATCCTCTAAAGGCATTTAAAAGTCTAAATCATGATAAAATGAAAGAAATTTGTAGGTTTTACAAGAGATTCAAACTTGTATAGATTCATACAATATGAACATGACTATAGGGAGTCAAAAATATGAAAAAGGGGATTAGTGTAGGTATTAGGTGAAGAGATACATGAGTTTAAAGGTTAGAAAGGTAAAAAATTGGTCCACTTCTCCATTAAGCTCTTTGGCAGACTTGAACAAGATCTGATGTTTTCCTCAGTCCATACATGAGAGAGAAAATGAAGAGATAATATCTTGGGTAGGGGAAGGGGGTATCATCACTTCCACATCATGGGAATAATTTATATATTCATAACCCATTCTTTATGAACAAAAACTAAGAAGTTAAGCAATTAAAATGTCTCCTCCATCTATGCAGAGGTCAAGAATGAAATGGTTTAAATATACTTTTATCCTACCTAATGAAACCAATTATTGTAAATGTCCCCAAGATCATTCCATTTCATCCTCCACTCTTGTTCCCAAGTGTGAGCTTAGAAAGCAAGGAGACCTCCAAGACTACTTTTTTAGGTTGTAGGTAGTTTTTAGAGTCTATCATGCATGAAATGGAAGTGTGTGATGGTTTTAAATTAGGTGGTGGGTTCCTTAGAGACCACTTAAGATCCTCTTTTTTATACAAATACTCAAATGAGTTATCAAATCAAATAATACCTTTAGGGTCCTATCTCCAATGTGAGTGTCATGTGTGTGTTGTTATCTCCATTTTAAAATAGAAACATGGTAGTTGTATGATTCATTAGAATGTTATAATGACATACATACATTCCATAGTTTAGTCATATTATGTGATTTTTCCTTAGTCCCCTCACTTTCTCTATATACACATAATATTTTCAAAATTTTATCAAGTCTCAATATCTTTAAGTGCATGCCTTAAGGGGTACATCAGGGAAGGGGTGGGTATACCATTGGTTATTTGTATTATTATTGTCCCTTTTCCCTCTTGTTATCTAGACACTTATCTCCTAAAAATAATATCCCTAAGCTTATTCTTCTCTATTGCACACTTCTAGTCATTTCTTACTTTTTGTCCCCCTTTTCCTAACCTTAAGCCCCTTTCTATTATTCACTCTACTATTTTGGTTGGGTCAACCCTATACTATTTTGGGTAAAATTCATTTAGGGTCTAGGTTGGCTCTTGGTCAGACTAGCTTAAGACCTAGTGAATTTTTATCCATAACTATACTAGGTTGACACTATCAATCAAAACTTTCAGAAGGGCTTAGGGTTAAATCCACCTATATATACAAGATCATTTCACCATTATTTATATAAGAGAATAAGTAAGATCTATTTCACATTTTCTTATCAACTATTATACTTGAGGAGTAAGCTTAGGGTTTCATAATTTTTTTGGAGATATGGATCTTGTCTTGTGGAGAAGTCTTTTGGATGCATTGATAGGTTGTGTATCCTAGAGCTGATTTATCCTTATCATCCTTACATAAAAAAACAAACTCTTACAAAACACCTTGGCTAAGGGAGATATTGAGACTCGATGGGTTAATATCTAAAGGTAAGTATTCCTAAATTTGTTCCTCCTTTGTAAAAGTAGATAGATATGCATATGTACTTATCTTCCATGCATTAAGATTTTGTATACATTAATGTGAGTATATATCTCTTATGCATGTTTACTTTTATTATTTCTAACCCCCACTTTATGCCATATGATTTGGTGATCATTAGGTTATAATTTAATTTAATTTTTATTAGTTTAGTGAGATATGAAAACAAAGGGCTTATTTAGGGTTATTGTGTGATTGTGCTTGACTAGACGATTTGGAACCCTCCCTATCATTGTTTATTATGATAAGAGATAACCTAATTAAATTTAGTATATACCCATATTGGTTATGTTCTTGATTATCTAATGTATCTCCAATAAAAATTGTAAGTATGATCTATCTTCTATGAGTTAGGATTGATTTATAGACATGATGCATTTTTAATTACATATACTCTAGTGAACCCAACATGAATCTAACACTTGTAGTTTTTACCTAATATTTTAGTTATTTTATTATTTTAGTTATTATTTTTATATATTTACAATGTTAGGTCGATAATGTCAGTATAGTTATAACTTTTATGTGCAGGTTTAACACAATCACATCAATACAACTTTGTTCTATTTATGCAGGTCATCATCAAATATAAGTTACTAAATCGAATAGGTTGACACAATATTCTTATTTAGATTCCAAATAATAAACTAGCTCAACCTTGTCCACATAGTTTTATAGATAACTTACAAAAAATAAACTACATGAACCCTATCAACATAGTTATTTTTATAGGCTTTGTAGTAGGGTTTTATAGAACTAGGTCAACCTAGTTGACCTAGTTGGTAGAATTTTCAATCATCTTAAATAGAAATTTTGAAATTATAGTCATCTTCCAATCCACCAAGGTTCCTTTCTTTCTTTCTCTCTATCAATTTTTTTATTCATTACATTTCTATTTTTCATAGTTTGCAATCTTTAAAACTACCCCTATATAGAAAACTAGGTCAACCCTATCAACCTAATTTCATATTCTATCTTCTGTCTGGAAGACTAGGTCAACACTATTGGTGTAGTTATTTAAAAAACCCTTGATTCAACATTATAATAGAGACATTATTTAATCCATTCTATAATATCTACATACAGTATCATTTGAACCAACACTATGCCATGTTTCAAAGTTGGAATTAACACTTATATTCTAGTAATTAGCTCACACTTTTACTTTCAATTGTTTTCATGCTTAGACTAGATTACATAGTCTAATTAGGTAGGTTTTCAATATACCATTTAATTTCACTATTTTATATTTTATTTCACACACTACCAAATCACATAATCTAAAAATTCATTTAAATAATTATTTACCCAAGGTCTACCTACTTGGATTTCATCACCAAGGGGGAAGCTGACTTGGTTTTCTATCCAAGTATAAATATGTGGTTAATGGTATATATTGGAAAAGCACCTAACACCCTTATCACTACTTTGTGTGAAGTAAAGGGGTAATCCCCAATTCTAATCCATTAATATTGCCAAAACATATCCCTTTCAGCCTAAATATCTAAAAACCATCCATAGATTGATTTCTAGTTCCTTGATTACAACCAAATTCCTATCACATCTAAAATCATACTCTAATAATCTAACAACACTCATGATGACCACTTAGTTATCATTCTCATTTTAGTTGACTACTTTCTCTTTGATCATTATGTGTTGTATTGAAAAAATTGAATTATCTAGAATTGGTGCAAGTTTTGTGATATGTGTTCCAATTTGATCAATTCACATTAATCTAATTGTTTATATGTTTGATTTCATCTTGCTTCAATTTATCTTGCATTTTTTTCTCATTTTTTAGAACACTATCATCCCTATTGACATAATCACTTATAAATTGATTTACCTATCCTATTTGGCATACCAAGTTGATTGGGTCAACATATTATCATTCAAAACATCCCCTAGCATACTAAGTCAACTAGGCCAACTTAGTATCATTCAGAAATATCTCCCTAACATACTAGGTCAACTGTGTCAACTTAGTATCATTCAACACTATCCCTCTTTTTGGCCAATTTTGTCCCTATTTTTTCTCATAGATTTTTGATATACACTCCTGTTTGGCATCATGAAGCCTCTCATCAAATTCTTCCTTGATAGTCTCAACCCATTCCAAATGTGCATGGGTTATTCTCTCCTACCCCACCTGCCCACCATAGAAGACAATTCTTTATGATGTAGCTTTTCATCACATGGTTATAAATCTTCTCAATCTTGAACTACCCTATATCATTTAGTAGATCTAAACAATCCTATTAGACAAATCCCAAACCATAAAAATCATATACCTTACACCACTTTTACACCTTATAAACCTAGAAATCGTAAACTCATTAACCCATCTACATTAAATGTTGGAACCTCATATTATGTTCCACCTCTTAAAATCAATGTTCACAATCCTCTTGTTACACCCACAATAAGATAACCTATAATTATCACTTCCCAAAGTAACATGGTTGAAACCAATCAAATTGATAATCTAGATGATTCCCAATTATTAAAAATCCTTTAAGATAATATTATTTACACTCCTATCAATAGTGGTGGATTTACCAATATTCCTTCTTGTTTTACCACACTTAGACAACTAATACTAATGTTGGGAATCCTCCACCTATAAATAATCCTCCTAAAAACACTAATACCCCACCTTCAAATACTACTACATAAATCAACACAACTCAAATTCTTACACAAATATTTCAACAAATGAACATCACGCAAATAACTAATCATTCAAAAATGATGCACATGCAACAATATTTATTACACATGACTAGTCAACCAACTCAAGTCATCATGTCTCAATCAAATCAAAATTTTATCCCTCCTCCTCTTAGATATGCCAATGGGAAAATCACCCTTCAATCTCTAATGAATAACAAAATGCTTCAACATCTTCAAAATTAACCTTTAGCTCCATTTATTTTATTCATAAATATTGGAAACATTTCTCCAACTATCACATATCATGGGACTAAGGATCCTACTATATTTCTTAAGTATTTTGGTAATGTATATAAATAATGGGTCCAAACTAAAACCTTTGCTACCACCAAGATCTTAGCCAAAAACATTTTGGTGATGTATTTGAATGGTATGACCAAATCCCTAGACAATCCATCTCACAACTAGAGGATTTAGTCAATGCTCTAGTGAAATAATTCCAACATGATGATATTCCTAAAAATTACCTTAACCATTTCATCAATGTCAAACAACTTTCTAATGAATCTACTCATACTTTCATCAAATGATGGAAGTCTCTAGCTCACAAAGTACACCATAACATGAATGATTGTACTCTTTTCAAACTATTTTTTACTACTCTCAAATCTCCCCTTAAATACAAAGTTTGAATATTTCCCCTAAAACATGAGAAGAAGCCTTAAACTAAGCAAAAAGGCAAGAATTTCTTATTACTCAATTTGAAACACCTCAAATAACTACTAAATCACCTTTCCAATAATGTTATCATAACATTGATTCATCCAAGCCCCCCAAACTCAAAATGGAGCATCCAATTCAACCAATTTTAATCCAACCCACCCTCCTTTGAATCTAGAACAATTTAAGAAGATATTTCCACCTTCTAAACCCATGAACTTTGATCCTTGCAAAACTCCTCCAAAATGGTACAATCTTGATAAATTTTATTGGTGGCATGTTATTATAGGTCATTTTCATGAGTCTTGTGGTGATCTTCATTAGTTTCTTCTTGATTCCTTGCTTGGTCTACATTTCAATATTGATACTCTCATAAAACAATATTATCAAGACTATATCAAAGCTTCTCAAATTCAATCTCAAGAACCAAAATCTCATCAACATCAACTAATTAATAAACAACAAAAATTATCCCACACCTACACCTCATCCACTAATTTTGTTAAAACAAAAATTGATCCTTCTTCCCACACCAACAAGGGAAGGATAGCTAACATGAATAAATTTAAACATATCATTGCATCCATTGAACCTCAACCTCTTAGGTCACATGAACAAAAGGATAACCTATTTTAAATGCCTACTCCAAAGCATATAATATATGGTTTTCCTTTACCTCCTCATACCTCTCCTACAAAATCCCTAAAATATAACAAACGAACACATTTATCTATCTCCAAATGCACCTACCAACCCAATTCAAATTATTTTATCAATTAAATATTACCTCACTCCACCTCACATGTTGGGGCATCTTGTGATGCCCATCCACATGTCCTTTTAAAATTTGGGTCATCTTGTGATTTTCATTCCTACGTCCACTTACCCATTGGGGCATCTAACTATGCCCATTCTTATTTTACAATGCATAATAACAAACAAATTTAACTTTAAGAAACTTTTCAAGACTTATAGACTTGTATTTCACATGTTCATCTTTGATACAAATGTTAGCATCTATCTTATGTGTTCTTTTTGTCTCATGTTTCTTTGTTTTTATGCACTTTACTTCTTTTATTTTCACATTACTATCATCATTATTTCCCTTAACATTATTTGTCTTTTTACACATTAAATTTAGCATTTGTTTTCATTTTAGTCCTTATATATCTCTTTCATTTTTATCCTTTTATGTCATACTTTACCTTCATATCTTTATGATTGTTTTTTTCTTTATTTAGCATTCACCTCATTGGTGTTCACCTTATGAGTTATAGTGTAAGACCATGGGTAGGAATTGTCCTTATTCACAAATGACCATATTAAAAATTATTTAAACCACTTTTTGGGATGACTACTCCTTTCATTGATGCTTGTATTAGATTTATTATAGGTTAACATGGCTTCTCTAGTGACATGACTCTCATAACCATAGTTACATCCCTTTCATAGAACTATTTTACCTCTTTGTGATCAAATATAAGCATATCCATCATTTTATCACTTATTACATAGACAAATCTCTTATGATCCATATTTCCCTTATTTCTTTTCATTTGAGGCTCATATCAGTAAATTTTGAGATTACACACTTGCTTGTGGAAAAGTCTATGAGTATTCAGACACCTTGGTCTTTAGGTCCTTTTCTCTAATGACCAAGTTTAAGATCTTTTGTGTTTATCACCTATTTCACTCATATTTGGTTCTATGAATCCATATGGAGGAGGAGGAATAGAAAAATCCAAAACAAGTTAAATGCAAAATCATAAAATAAAAACAAAAGGCAATAATTAAAGGTAAAAACAATCTTAAAAGTTAGATCACACCAAAAGACATGATCTATATTTGGAACATCTCTTATCTTAGTTGCATCTCAAACTTCATAGCTAACCTCATGATAGAGCCAAGGTCCATTGGGGTGTGGTATGCTAGTAAGCTAGGGTAGGAGGTCTCATTATATTATATTATATTTAGTGCCACCTACTTTCTCATACAAGTACCCAATCTTCATACTAGACTGATGACTCTATAAAGGGTCCTAAGAAATAGGGAAAATGTCATGGAAATATAGGTCTAGTTTATTTTTATTTTACCAATCTACCTTCATGATTTGATCTTTGTAGCATGCCTATTTTCCTATATATCTTTGTATCTATAGCAACATGTTTCTTTTATACATTGATGGTCACTAGTCACTTAGTGTCTTTTCATGTCCTCAGTATGCATTTTGTCTCCTAAGGTATTCTCATAAGAAGCCTCAATTATGATTTTTAAATTTCCTTTTTCACTCACTACATTCATAATATTTCCCATTGATTAATATTTCTTTGTTAACTAATCACTCCCCTAGGGATTGTATTTGTGAGTTGCATTGTAAGACAATGGATAGGACCTAGTTTTCTTCACTAATTACCACAATTTCACCTTCCTATTACCAGCATCCCTTTTCAATATATTTCCCATTTTTCCACCTCATTGGTGTTCCCTTTATGATTTGTAGTGTAAGACCATGGATAAGACCTATCCTTCCTCAAAAAATTTCCAATAAACTAAGTCACAACCAAATTACATGTGTCAAATAGGAGATAAGATGTGATTGATTATGAAGTTACATGTCATTAGCATTTTTCCCAAATTGATTTAATATGTTTTATGCTTACTTCATTACTCTTTCAATTTTATCTTCTGATTTTCTTATTGCATGTAAGAATACAACCATTTCTTAAATTTTTCATACTTCCCATCTTGAATTAGTGTGATAAATTTAAGACCTATTTTGCCAATTTTATTTTTCTTTTATACTTCCCAATGTGATTTAGTATAATTGATTGAATTGATTGATTTATTTTTATACCATTATTATTTTATGTACTTTCCATTTTATTACATTATTTTCATAGTTCCCAACATAATTTAATTTGATCTTACATATTTTAATTTGGTACCAATCTTTCTTTTGGTTTAAAAACAAACTTTTTTCTATCTTGTTTACCACCCTTTGGTTTCTTATAATTATTAATTTTCTTGATACTACACATTTGCCAACATGAATAGTGTGTATAAAATTTTAATTTTGATTGATTATACTTAGCCAAAAAAAAATTCCTATTTCTTTTTAACCATGCATGTGTTTTACATAATGCTAGAAAAGAAACCACAACTCATATTTCCTATAACATATACAACAAAACAAAATACATGTGTTAAAAAGAAATATATCCAAGCATTCACAACCATAACCATAATATCAACATCTAATTGCCATAATGATATATATATATATATATATGTATATATATCATGTGTTTTGATAAAAAAAACTACACTAATATACATCATTCCATCTCTATGGTTGGGCTCTATCCTATCTCTCTTGTGGCCTAGCCATCCTACCATAGATGCCTTAGATAGTCCTCTCTAAATAGTATGTTGTAAAGAGGCTATTTGAGATCTTAGACCTATCACCTATCCCTATAGGTTGGCCACCTAGGCCTGTACATATGCTAGTTAGGCCATGATAGCCATATGTGCATTTATCTCCTAAGCCAAGGTCTACCATGTTTGTAACTCTCACTCCCACCCATACTAGTGGTTTTGGTTCCTCTTTATGTGCATGTACTTTCCTCATAACCTCTCTTTCTAGTATGAACCAGCTCCTTGGGGCAGACACTATCATAACATCCTGTAGTGTCATAGGGTCATATGGCATCAATGACTCATCAAAAATTTCATGGAGTGATCCCATCACCTAGGATCACCATCTAGTCTCCTCCTCCATAAGATATATAAAATTCAAACCAAATAGATATTAGATCACACACACACACACACACAATCTATATTTCAAACCATCCATAATTACCTATTTGAGTGTTACATATTATCATCTCCCCATCTACATGAGCACATCATCTCTCCATCAGTGTGTCCTTAGAGTACCTCATTTATAGGTCACTACCCAAATACAAATCTTAGGGTCACCACTCATGCCCATTTCAAGCTACACCTAAGTTGTACCTCTATCACCCAACTCTATCTTGGCCCACCTAATGGGTCATCTAGGATTACCATCATCTCTACTATCTCCCACTATGGGTGTCTTTGTTGATGTTACAATCAAGGTGGTCACCACTCCTCTTACTATGGTGCTAGTTCTGGTACCTCTAGCACTCTTATATCCACATCTATCTCATCTCTATATATTAGCCATCATGCTTGACCTTTCCATGATCTCTCACACGATGATCTTATCACTAGCCTAACAACTAGTTATCCTAACCCTCCTCTCCCCTTGGATCTCTTTCATATCTATCCCAAAATATGGTCACCATTATTATAACTACTAGGTGAGGAAGTCTCATCTATCCTAGTACATGTGATATTAGATGTAATCCTATCTACCAGGTATAGTAGCCTATAATATATGCCTATGTTAATGATGGTGCCAATATCTCCTAACTTGGCCATAACATAACAATGTGACCATATGGATGCCACATGATGTCTACTCACCTAATTATCTATAGCATTATCATGTGGGGAATTTATTACACTACCTAATCTTTATCACCACCTCTATATTTGAGGCAATTAATCATCGATCATTTAAGGTAACCCAAATTACTAATACATCAAAAGCCTCTCATATATCCAAAAACTCATCAAATAATTAGCCCCATGGTCTTCTACCCTCTGGACAACATCCTATACATGTCATGCATAAGCTATACATAGATGATAAACCTATATCATATTGTGCCCTGCACTCCAAAATAGTCTAGCATAAGGTTATCATGTATAATGGTACCTTGTCATCTGACTTGTGATAAAGCACCCATGTTATCACAAGTCCTAAAATTGCCTTCCAAATATCTATAATTTGAGATGTATAAATGTAAAATAGGATAACTCTCATCCTAATATATATCTTATTCAAACCTATTGCCCACATGACTAAGGCTCTCCTCTCTTCTTATCAATATGTTATTCTTATAATCATGGGCATACCTCATATCAATATTCCAATAATTGCATAGATGTCCTCTAGGGTGATACCCACCTTAATGGTATCACTATCCACCTCCCATATAAATGTGTTAGTTAATTTTTCCTAGGGTCCCAAAAACATGACTATGAAATCAAAACTCAACGAGACTCAACACATATCCATAATCCCTCCTAGACCTAATATAATAAATCTCAATCGATCCTCAACTATCAATCAATCTAAGAGGTTTGGGATCCATGTCACATCTACCAATCTAAAAAATATTTGATTCCCCTACAACCAGTTCAAACACCAAAATATTATTAGACATCCATGTCATTTATAATCAAAATACATTATTTTCAAATTTTAATAAAAACATACCTAATTTACTTTAATCTATAAATTTTGACCAATTTGACCTATTTTTAGCCTACTCAACCATTTCAGTATTTAGTTGGGCATTTTGGGACTTTTTAGCACTATTTTGACCTATTTCATGCATTTCCATACTATTTTGGTCACTTAGTCAAACACTAGGTTGATCAAATTTCCTCATTTTGACTAGGTTGACTTAACAAATTAAGTCAACCTTGTATTTTCCCCTCACTTATTACTAAGTCACTATAGTGGATTATTATACTAACTTGATAGTGATATACTAAGTTTACAACATGAAAAATACACTAAGTAGGCACATACCTACTAAGTCAGTAGTGTGGATTTCATAATTTTAGCCTACTAGGTTGTTGGGTCTCCCTAGTTGGTTTTGAATATCAACCCCTTTTCTTGCCTATAATAAATGCCTTCTAGTAGTTATTACTTCGATCCATTTCAACCCATTTCCCCTTTTGGTTTCTACTTCCCTTAGCATATTCCTTGGGCTCATTTTGGTCCCTAGAATTGCTCTAAATTACAATTTTTTATAAAATATTTAATTCCAATAAAATATTCAAAAACAAGTTTGAGATTATCAGTTGCCTACTTATGATATACCCACTACAGCCTTTAGGCATCCCTCTCATCTAGGTTGGCATTTCCTCACCATCTTAGCTATATTACCTTTTGTTTGGTCTACCGGAGCTCTTTTTCTCTCACACACAAGTCAAAAATAACAAAATGACATCCCTTTCACCCTATTTAAACTTACTTTTCACAATTCCTTGCCTTTCAAATATATTTCATCAGATTTCTTATTTTGCTCCTATCTTTGTTTTTACTAACCTATTTTTTGAACCATAAAATGTTCTAAAATCATGATGTTATATAGAATTTTTTTCACAACTATATGCCTATATTCTATTTTTTAAAATATTTTTTGTACTAATTTCTATAGGTTTGCCTAATCTTCTTCACATTTGGATACCTTCACTTATCTCATAGTCTCCTTATTTATCTACAACATTAAGATAAGTAAAGGTATGCATTTTTCAATTTTATCCTTTCATTTATATTATTTTATCCTTACAGTACTTTACTTAGCATCAAAATTATGTGTCATCATGTTCTATTCATGAAGCACCATCCTATGTTGTACTCATGTGACATGTGATGAGATTCAAGTGGGGCATATGTATACACATAATATTTTCAAACTTTTATCAATTACTAATGCTCTCTATCTTGTAGGAACCCATAAAATCTCAATCTCTCTAAGTGCATTCCTTAAGGGGTGCCCTGAGAAAGGGGTGGGTAGACCATTAGTGCTGCATAAGATTGTTGTCAAATTTTCCACTTGTTATCTACATATTTGTCTCCTAAAAACCACATTCCTAATATTTTTATTCTCTATTACACACTCCTCAGTCATTTCCTACCTTTTGTCCCCTTTTCTTAACCTTAATTCCCTTTCAATTGTTCACTCTACTAGGTCAATTGGGTGGACCCTATACTATTTTTGATAACATTCATTTAGGTTATAAGTCAGCTCTTGGCCAACCTAGCTTGTGACCTAGGGAATATTTTTTCATAATTTTACCAGGTTGACTGGGTTGACCCTATCAGCTAACACTTTTGGAATGGATTAGGGTTAAATATACTTATATACAAGATCATTTTTCCATTATTTAGAAAAGAGAAGAAGAGATATTTCACATCTAATTATTCACCATTCAACCTGAGGAGTAAGCTTAGGGTTTCATACTTTCTTTGGATCTTATATATCTTTATCATCCTTACATACCAAAACAATCTCTTGTGAAACACCGTGGCTAAGGAAGAGATTGAGACTCAACGGGTTCATCTTTAAAGGTAAGTATTACTAAATTTGTTACTCCTTTGTAAGATTAGATAGATATGAATTTTTACTTCTCTTCCATGCATTAGTATTATATATACATTTACATGAGTATATGTCTCTTATGCATGTTTACTTTTCTTGTTTTTAACCCCCACTTTGTGCCACAATCTTTGGTGAGCACTAGATTATAATTTACTTTGATTGTTATTAGTTTAATAAGATATGAAAACATAAGGATTAATTAGGGTTATTTCATCATTGTGCTTGACAAGAAGCTTTGGAACCCTCCCTAGTATTGTATATTGTGATAAGAGATCCCCTAATTGGGTTTAACAGATCCCCATGTTGGTCATGTTCCTATTTATCTAATGTATCCCCAACTAGAAGTGTAAGTATGATCTATATTTTTTGAGTTTGGATTTATTTATAAACATTATTAATTTTTTATTTCATACACTCTCTACTCAATACCATTCTCATCATCTTTATAGGGATAAACCCCTCACAGTCCTAACTGTAGCTACCTTAGGTAGACCAATGAAATGAAGGACCACTGGAATGAATATCTAGTGAAGCATTTAAAGATATTGAGGACATTGAGGAACCTATAAGAGAGTCATAAAGATATAAGGATAAGTATGAAGATGAATGAAGTAGGTTCTAAATAAGGATCAACACTCTCAACCACCCCAAGATGACAACTCAGTCAAGATCCTAATAGAAAAAATATTGTGACTACAGGGTTGGAAGAGCCCTAATAGAATGATTATGTTTTAAAATATATTAATGAGGTTAGAGAGAGAATTTGAGGTCCACTAACATTATCATGGAACCCAAGGATTCAAGGAAGCATCAATTCAACCCTCAAATGGAACTTACACATTGAAAAGACAAGTCTACTACCTATAGGGAGAGTAAAGAAGATATGACAAACCATACATAAAGATGATGGTGAAGAAGGAGAATAGAGTTTATAACTTATTTCCTAAATTCCCTTAATGTATTTTTCAATTATTTTGATCCTTTGAGATAGGAGAAGACCTAGATAGCCTAATTAGGCATAAACATACAGTTATAATCAAGGTCAATAAAAGAAGTGTTGAATTATAAAACCCTACATGGTGGTGAGTTTAAATAAATGTAAAAGAGTCTCCTCATTTTTATCCAAGACTCATAATCCACTTAAGATTATTTGATATTTTTTGTTAATAAGGGCCTTAATAGGCTATGAGGCCTATTAGGCTTAAACTAACATGTGCAAGACTGTACATAAAGGTTGATGGCATATGCAAATTTGGATATTCTTAGAGGGTTGAAACCATCTGAAAGAAAAATAGAGAATATATATCAAATTTTTTAATGATGATAATAACCTCAAATGATAATAAATACACTCACCTTCTCATATAGTCAAAAATGTAGACCTAAGGACACCTATAGATAGGGTCATTAGTAAGAAATTGGAATACCAAAACCTATCATGGTGGTAAGTGAGAATAGGGAAAACAATACTCTCTAATTGTGTTATAATAATTCCTCAATATCACTTGGAAATTATGGCCCTCTTCAATAAGTAAATAACCTTGACATATTGGTAGGCCTAGTTAGGCCTAAACAAGGTAGTCATAGTCAAAATCAAAAGAAGAGAAGTCAAGGTGTAGAACCCTATAAGGGAATGAAATGAATAATGGTTGGAGGTGTTATGAATTGTTTTTAATTTGTTCTCAATGTTTCCCATTCAAATGTTTTAGTCATCTAGAGTTATAAGAACCTCAATAGGTAATTAGACTTTGTAAACCTAAATTATCATATATAGGCCTATTCATAGAAGCTAGAGATGAATTGAATATGTAGGAGTGTATGAGGTCTAAGAAAAATTTAGGAGTAATTATAAATTCATAAAATGTTTCTAGGGTGATAGAAACCTTAATTTGAGGTAGGATAAGCACTCAAC
Source organism: Torreya grandis (assembly GCA_037957365.1). Lineage (NCBI taxonomy): Eukaryota > Viridiplantae > Streptophyta > Pinopsida > Cupressales > Taxaceae > Torreya > Torreya grandis. Next base: position 27,713 of record JARHVA010002729.1, read on the forward strand.
CAAGTCATTAGTGTTATGTAAACCTAACCACTCATATATCTTAGGTTGTTTTAAAGAAGGTATAAATAGAGTAGGGTTGATGAAGACATAATTCATAAGATGCTATCAGGTCTTAGGAACATGATACACAATTTTTTAACCCAATAAACATGGTGTAAGGTAAATGAAACCACTCAGGAATGTAACACCTAATCTCAAACACTCAAGTTTAATGGTGAACAATGACATTTAAGGAAGACCATGAGAAAGAGGTTAATATGGTGATCAGAGTACCTAAAGATAATTGAAAAGAGTGGAAACAAGTAGAAAGGGATGCCATAAGGACACTAAAATCATTAGTGACTACATAAAGGTAACTTAGACTCCTGAGACTCAGTCTAGGCCTATTAGGTTTAAAGTCATTTTAAGGCCTCAAAGATCCTATCTCTACCTTGTATCATATCAAACCCCCTCCAAGTAGACTCAAGGCAATGTGGAATTGTATAGAGATGTTTCAGACCTTGAAGGAGATTTTTGAAATAGGGTAATGTAAAGGAAGGGTCAAATTTAGTCTCAACACCTTCTCAAGCTTTGTTGCCTTGAATAGTTAGACACCCTTATGGAATAAATATCCATAAAGGATATAGTGGGTTCTATGGGCCCATATTTATGAATCATCACTAGGATTACATTTAGACTCGAAAAGATTGTAAGGAGCTCAAAATCCACTAACTTGTATTCATATCTCTCCATACAAAATGCATGGGACACGAATATTTTAGGATATTTTATGGCATCTATAGGATAAATTTTCATTGAAATAAGTTTTGGTTTGGAGGTCCTACTCTATAAACCATCGTTAAGATGGTGGACCTCCAAAAACCTACTTAATCCCTAAAACAGACCCAATTTGGAAAACTTTGATAATTTTGAAATCAAACAACCTAAATTGGCCTAGTAAAAACTTGTATCATATAATCCACTTAGAGGAGGCTTCAGCTATGGTATTGGTATGTATGAATAATTTATTAACACCCCTAAAAAATATAATTTTTAAAGGTTTTGAGCAAAAAATGAGGTATAAAACTTGGTCAAGGGTTGAATATCATTGAAAGAGGTACTATGATACTTTTTTCACCTTATCACATCATAAAATGTCCATAAATATGCATGGAAATACTTTTACAAGTCCTTACTAAATAGGTAGTCTTGGAATGCAAGTAAGAGGTGGCCTAGTTACCTAAGTAAGGTAAAATTATAGGTGTGTAGTAATTTTAAGTCTTAAGTCATGGTTTATAACACATTTTTAGAACTATAACATGCTTTTTTACTTTTTATTAAGGTTATATTCAAGTTCTATGGTCAACCAAACAATAAATAGTATGTAACTAGGCTTAATTGGCTAAGAGGCCTATATGGTCAATAAATAAGGAGGACTAATGGTGTAGAGGGGCTAAAAGGAGGGTCAATATAGGGAAATTATGTATACACATAATATTTTCAAACTTTAGCAATTACTAATGCTTTATATCTTTTAAGAACCCATCAAGTCTTAATCTCTCTGAGTGCATACCCTAAGGGGTGCACTAGGAAAGGGGTGGGAAAACCATTTGTGATTCAATTAATTTTTATCCCTTATTACCACTTGTTACCAATCCAACTAGATCTTAAAATCATTCCCATAAGCTTTTCCTTCTCTTTTGCACACTCCTCTAGCCTTTTACCACCTTAATTAATTATTTTCCTAACCTAAACACTTTTTTGATAGTTTAATTGAGTATATTAACTATTTCAACCTTTTACTCTTATTGACAAAACTTATTAAGGATCTAGGTCAGCCCCTAGCTGACCTAGTCCATGACCTAATGAATTTTGTCAATTGTGATACTAGGTCGATCGGGTCGACCTTGTTAGCCAAAAATATTGTAAGGGTTTAAGGTTACAACCACCTATATAAACACATCCATTTGTCCATTATTAGAGAGTATACAACATTTATTATTCATTTACACTTCTTTATAATATGCTCTTCCACCATTCTACTTGAGGAGTCTTACCTTAGGGTTTCTAATTGGAGAAGAATCTAGTCTTGTGGAAATGGCTTGGATGATTTGGCCTTTCTTAGTGATCCTAACAAACCAAAACAACCTCTTGAAAATTATCTTTAGCCAAACAAAAAATTGAGTCTCAACGAGTTCATCTTCTAGGTAAGTATCTCTAACTTTTCTCCTCTATTTAGTAGATAGAATTATCATCACTAATGGCTTTTAAATGATATTTCTCTTCCTCTCCATGCATTAGGGTCTTACCTATACATAGATTTATTATCATTTGTTTACTAACCCCCAATTTTTTCCACAAGATTTGGTGAGTACTAGATTAGAATTTTTGCTTTACTTGTTATTAGTTTAGTGAATATTAAAACATATGACTTAGTTAGGGTTATTTCATAGTTTTTTTTGACTATAGGCTTATGAACCCTCCCTAGTAATATTATTTTGGTAAGATATCCCATAATTTATTCTAGTAGATCTATATTATTCATGTTCTTAATTATCTAATGTATCCCCAATTAAAAGTGTAAGTAAGATCTATCCTCTCTAAGTTAGGATTGATTTGTAGATCTAATGCATTTATCATTACATAGATTCTAGTGAATCCAACATGAATCTAAACCTTTAAATTTTTATTTCATATTTTTCATTTCTATCATTTTATTATTTTTCTATATTTATGATACTTGGTCAACCAGGATGGTATAGTTCTAACTTCTATGCACAATTTTAACACATAATCACATCAAAATTAATCTATTATTTATATGTAGGTCTTCATCAGATATAGGTTACTAGATTGAGTAGGTTGACATAATACTCTTCTTTAGCTCTAGATAATAGACTATGTCAAATAGGTCTACTTAGTCTCTTATTCAATACTATAATAGAAAACTATGTCATGTAGGTTAACTTAGTATTCTAGAAAAATTCTAGATAAAAAATTAGGTCAACTAGGTTGATTTAGTCATCTTAATAGGCTTAAAAAAAAGAAAATCACAAAACGAGGTTGACCTAATTGATATAGTTGGAAAATTTTACAAGTAAGCATTCAAGGAATATAAATAGAAATTTCAAAGTCCTAAACATATTCCAACCCATCAAGGTTAATTTATTTCTCCCTCTTTCAATTTAGTTCTTCATTATAGTCATATTTTGCATAATCTTGTGGTCTTCAAAACTACAATCCTACAACAAACTAGGTTGACCTAGTCGACCTAGTTCTAAGTCTATCTTCTATATGAAAGACTAAGTTGACCTAGTTGACTTAGTTCTTAAGGACTCTTTCTTCTACAATATAGTATAAACCATGTTGACTTTATTCTATAATTATTGCACACAATGTCATAAAAACTAACTTTGTACCATGCTTAAATTTGGAATTAACAACTATATGATAACAAATAATTTACACTTTCATTTTTAATTGTTTACAAGCTTAGAGTAGTTTACATAGTCTAATTAGGTGTTTTTAAAAAATACCATTTAGTTTTACATTTTTTCTCTTTTTACACACACTAAAAAATCACATAATTTTAAAACACATTTAAACATTTATCTACCCAAGGCCTACCTACTTGGATTTCATCGCCAAAGGGGAATCTGACTTGGTTTTCTAACCAAGTATAAACACATGGTTAATGGTATATATTTGATAATCACCTAAAAATCTTATCACTATAGGATTGTAAAGTAAGGGGGTAAGCCCCAATACCAATCCAATATCATTACCAACATAGATCCCTTATAACCTAAATCTCTCAATATTATCTATAGATTGCTTTCTAGTTCCATACTTTCATCCAAATTCCCCATCACACTTAAAATAGAACTTTATAGTAATATAAAAACATTTAGGATGACCACCTAACTAACATTTACCCTTCTAGTTGACTGCTTACTCTCTGCTCATTGTATATTGTATTGCAAAGACTTGCATTGACCAGCATTAGTTCAAGGTTTTGTGTTGTGTACCCCAATTAGACCATTCCTATTGATCCAATTATCTGTGTGTTTTATTTTCACCTCTTTTTTCAATTACATTACAAAATCTTTCCCTATCTTTATCACACTATAATTTTGTTCGACACAGTCTCTTATAAACTATCCTTTTTCCATACAATAGTACTAACTCAACTTGGTCAACTCTATATCCATTTTACCAATTAGGTTATAGTACTAAGTTACCCTGATCAACCATGTATCCTTATCAGATTATGTTTTTATTTTATTTTGTAGCACTAAGTCAACTTGGTCTACTCTATACTCTTATTGTTGATCCTGCTCTCTTATCTAAAAAACTTAGTTCTCTCTTTCTCTTTCCTTAACATTCTGTTCATTTCCTAAAATCATCATGAATTCCCCTATTATAATATTATTAGATAATTTGAATCCATTTAGACACTATATATTCATTTCTCCCTCTCTTTTCCTCCCAAGAGAACCCTCACTCTTAGAGAACCTCTTCCCCTCCTTCTTTAGTGGATTATAACATGGTGTAAATCACACCTCAAGATGAAGTAGGAGGATCTGATCCTTTTTATACTTATCAAGACAATTCTTATCTTCAAAATTTCCAACATAATGGGGGAGCCATTGACATAATTTTATCCAACAGTCCCACTAGTAATCCACCTTCATTTAATCCTCCCCCTAATACCAATTTTGGGAGTTCTACAACACCAACCTACCAATTGATATGATTTAACTTCTTGTACAAGTCATAAAATAAATAAACATAATGAAAACTTCTAACCCCTCTCAAATGATGTAATTACAACATCATTTTATCAATATGTGTAATCAACCTCTGGTTCTCAATCATCAAGACAATCTAGCTTTTATTCCTCTACCTCTTAGAGATGCCTTAGGAGATGTTATTCATCAACCTATTATGAATAAAAAAATTCTTTAAAATATCCAAAATGAACCTTTATCTCCCTTCATAATTCTATTGATATTGTTAATATATCTCTAACTATCAAGTATGATGGGATTAAAGACCCTACATCCTTTCTCAAAAGCCTTTAACAATCTTTATAAAAAGAGAATCCAGACTAATAATTTTGACACAACTAAAATTATCGTTAGAATATTTATTGATAATGTATTATAATGGTACAACCAACTTCACCAAAATTCCATTTGGCAACTTGAGGATTTAGTCAATCCTATAGTTAATGAGTTTTGACATAATGATCTTCCTAAAAATTACCTTAGCCATTTCATCAATGCTAACTAATCTCCCATTGAATCAACTCATGATTTTATCAAATGATGGAAATATCTAGCCCATAAGACCAATCATAACATGATTTATGATAATTTGTTTAAATTCTTTACCATTGCCTTAACTCATTTTCCTTAATATAAGGTTCAAATGTTTACTCCCCAAACACTTAATGAAGCTTTTGACCAACATGAAACAATTCAAACCTAATACCAAATTACTTAGAGGGTATTTTCAAACTTATACCAATACCATCATTGCCAATACTCCTCAAACCAAATTAATAGCTTCAAAGTCTGACTCTCCCCCATCTTCTCATATACACTAATTGTGCAATAAATGAAACAATTTTTACCACCCTCTAAACCCTTTACTTATCCTAATAATCCTCTAAAGTGGTATGACCCCAATCAATTTTGTTGGTTCCATGTTGACATTAGTCATTTTGATGAAACTTGTTTAGAGATTAATAAATTTTTTGTCTCCTAAATTCTTGGTTATTCTTTCAATCATGAAGCCATGATCTAACTTCATCATCAAGAGTACAACATTCATTCTCAAAAATGATAAGCTTCCAAAGCTTCTTCTTCTAACAACCAAATATCTTTTTCCACATATAACAATTAACAAAATACCAAGGATGTTTGTGTTATTGATGTCAACTATGACCAATATTAGAATAATTCTCAATATGATAATGCTTCTAAGGTCAACTATCATTGCAAGCCATCTCACAAATATCCTATCACCAAACCTAAGAAACCATTTTTAGAAGAAAAAATTATAAAAGATACTAAAACCACTAATTTAGATTTGAAATCCCATGAGAAACCACCTCCTTCCAAACACCTAAAAAATTCCATTCCTTCAAACTCTACCTTACATTTTATAACTTGCACTGGTTCTTCTTCTAAATCCTATTGGAAATTCCTCAAAGAACTTAATTCCATGCCTTTAAAGTTTCAACTTATGGAGTTAGTTTGTACTTCCCCTAATCATTTTAAGTTCCTTATGAAATAATTAAAATAAATTTAAGATCAATATCCTATAGATGAATAACCACCCTATATTGAGCCTCAACCTACTAATGTATATACCATTGTATCCATGTGTCCTTCCTCTAAACTGTCTATTATATTTATTGAATAAGACATGATTAATGATGAAATCCTTTTTCCCACTAATGATCAACCTCTAATCATTAAAGTATACATTAATAATACCTTTATTCAAAAAGTTTTATTTAATTAAGAGTCAATTATTAATCTGACATCTTTGTGTCTCATCCAACAACTTGTCTATAATAAGGATCGTCTCAAGCAAACCCACCTCACTTATCATGGATTCTATAAAAATAATAAAAAATAACTTGGTTGTATTTGGCTTCCACTAACAATCAAACCTAAGGCTATTCAAACTAAACTTATGGTCCTTGATTTACCCTTATTTTATAACATACTCCTTAGTCACCACTAGAATCATAGAATGAGAGTCATTGCTTCTTATGGTAACCAATTCATCAAATTCCTTCATAATGGAAAATGATATAAGTATGACGCTGATCCCAACCCTTGGAGTATTCAAATTCCTAATAAAAAATCTAAATATCATATTCATACCATACTTAAAATAAATATTTCTATCTTATTTGAGTTCATCAACATCAATCTACACTTACAGGTCACTCTTGTTGATTTGGATGATGATGAACCTAATGCCTTGCAACACTACTAAGTTACCTCTTTATATATCGAAGTGGATTCTTCCTTCTTTATTAATTAATGTCAGAACTTAATATATCACCCTAGATTATGTTGTTAAAGCCTTCTCTAAGATTTAGAAAACATTATAATACCTCTAGGCCTATGTGTTGCCTATAGTAGAGGTAGACCTCTAGGTTTAAGGTCTAGCTCCCTAGATTTTTCTTTAAGTGCTTATCACCTAGACTAAATAATTGATTGTGGGAAAAGGGGGTATAAATATGAATTAAACTAAACTATTATAATGGTTTGATACACTGTAAGGATTTACAAAATATCATCATACTCTTACACTAAGAGACAATACCTACAACACTAGCTTTAAGTTCCTAAGATGTTCTAACATTAGTATTTAAATATAGAGGTGATATGCATAAGACTGATCAAGGTAAGTAGACCAGAGGTTAGATTGTGAACTCTAAGGACACTTGGACACTTTAAGTGAGTAAAAAACACTAGTTACACTCCATATGACCTATTATAATGAGAGTTTCTTGTCATGAAGCATGAAAAGATAAAGAGAAACATGGATAGATGTTTATCACTAGACATCACCATACATCACTTTGCATAGTTAGAAAAGATGTTTTTTAACTCATAAAATAGATTTAATGTATTATTTAAAATAAAATTACAACATAAAACTAGTAGGTCTTATCCATACATGGTGTGGGATTAGCTTACAAGAGCCAAAATGGCTAGTATTTATAGAATGTGAGAGACAAGAGAGAGAAGTGGAGCTCAAGGTCATAATAACACTTTTCAAGGCATGAGAATAAGTTAATTTGAATAGGATTAGATTTTTAAATATAACATGAAAGGTGTCTTTTGAAAAATGTCCCTCCATGGCATATAAACTCCTCAAATCTGGCATAGGACCCTTAAATTGGCTTCTTTAAAACTATCTTCATCATTGGCTTATCTTGAGCACTCTAAAGAATATTAGGGATAGTTTCCACATGTGAAATATTATTGGGGTGGTTAATAACAAGATCCAAAATTCATTTGATGTGTCCATAATCATTTATCTTCTTTTGGATAAGTATTCTCACTTCTTGTAGTCATTATCATCCTTCTTTCATTCACTCTTCACACTTGTCATTCAAGTGGTCTTTAGTCTTATAAAAAAATACATATAGGGGGGGTGGTGATATTAAAATTTTAAAGAGTCTATTTTCATCCAAATTAATGAATAACACCTTAAAATTACTCCCAATTAGAGTTATCACCTTCTCACTTGGTGATCACCTTCCATTCACTATGCCAATTTGGATTGATTGAAGTGAAGGTACTTATAGACATACTTATGTGCTTGTTTGAAGTAATAAATGAGACTTAAGGGTTATATTATGTCCCACTTTGTCTCCCAAATTTATTCTCATCTTTTAACTCTCCCTTGAACCTTAAAACATCAAAAATTATCAATAAAACTAGTTTTGTACCATGTCCATACAGAGATGGTAAAATTAAATTTTAATGGGAAGAAGCCTAGGGGAGTTTTATCCAAGTAAAAATCACTTTATAAGTCATACCAACTCATTTGGATACCTTCTATTCTTTTTATTTCCCATCAGGTCATGAACAAGGGTTTTGGAGGGTTTTAAGTGGTTTTGACCCTTAGTATTTGCTCATGAAAGTCAGACATTCAATCCTCAAACAAATTCCACTATAAATTTATTTATGACCCCCATTCAACATCTCCAAACTTCTTAGGTCCCCATGCTAAACATCCATACAAATATGAGCTTCCAAAGATGGATTCTCAAACCCTTCCTTACATTTTGTTCAAGTCTGAGGTTAAAAGGGTCATGTTTGGCCAAATTTTGATGATTATCTACAAATTATTGGCTCTAACACACTTCATATTTTCCCATTAAAGTTATTAAATGAATTTTAATGCTCATCTAGACCTAGAAGTGGTATTATCCCTCTAATTGGGCTTTAGGCCTAGTAGGCCTGACTATATATATGTGGGTTTGGGCCACCATATTTGGCCTTTAGCACCTGTGAGGCCTTATTCATGTTGATTCACATTTCAAAAAACTTCCTAAACCTTTATGCAATGTTTCAATAGTTTCTAATTCACCTTATCATCATTTTCTTACTAAATCTATAGGGTGTGTCTATCTGGGAGTGCCCTTTATTTATGATATAACATAGGGCACTTCCCCTATCTTCTCAAAAAATGTGAAAATATGAGGAGTTAAATTAGGTTATGGTGTCCTTATATAATAAATTAAAATATTGGACTACCCATAAAAACCCTCTTACACCCCATCTTTCTAAGACATACCTTCAAGTTATTAGGACTGTGTACCAAGTTTGAGTCATGACTATCAGTTTTAGATCAACTCCTTCCTTGTCCTATTTCCATGTGATAATCATCAAGAGATATATTCATTATCATTTTTTTAGGCACTCAAAACATGTTCATCATTCTCATTCTTTGTTATATCTTTAATGCATACCTTCCATTTGACTATGTTAGTTTGCAATCAACTATGTATTGTGTTTCAACTCAAAAAAGGGATGCATTTAGGTAAATACTTACATGTTATACCTTGTGTATAATGAATTAAGACCTACTTAGAGTCATCAAGGTCACTTCATTGTCACTAGGACTTTTTCACATCATTCATATGTTAGGACAACATTTAAACTATTATGCTTTAGTGCACTATCATCATACAGTTGACTATAGGCATCCATTTTTAGATCAAAAGAGGTTATATAGGTTGTATTTAAAATATTAGACCCTATATTTCAATCCCTTTAAATTTTTTCTTTGAAAAAGTGACATCTCTCATCATGTGGGGTCACTTATACGGATTTCTTCTACTTCTAATGCCAACATATTATGTTATAGACCTTGACTGTAAACATCTTATTTGAGAAACCTAGGGTCTTCATATAGATGAACATCTACACTAAGTATTAAATAACAAATATTTGATTAAAATTGGAGGGAAAACACCATATTTGACTAATATAATGTCACTTGTCTTAAAAACATACCATTTCCTATCATTTTTTCCTTATAATATCATTTGAACTTCAAAGTGTTATAGATAACACTGAGAAACTATAGTGAAAGATTGCATGAGTTGGAATCCATTTAACATCATACCATTTTATCCAAATCACCAATTGTCATATCAAATCATTTCCCATATGATTGGATCACCTCATGGGATCATTTAAATCCATCTAGACTTCATGTCACCTTATTATATTATATCAAAAAGAATGGACAAGGCCCTATTTAATAAGAATTAAGGTAACATGTCTAATATTTATTTTTATGCCATTATTCAACTTTTTAAACCTCTATGAAGGTATTAAAAATGTTTAGACACCTCTATGCAACACCTTCAAGCCTCTATTAGAGCCACCTATAGGTACATATGCAAGATACATGGTAGTGAAGGTGAGATAAGGATAATATGCATAGTATATGACCCTATAAGCAATATTAGACCTTATAACAGTCTTCAAATTTATCCTTTTAACCTCAAATGAATTCAAACTAGTTCCAATGTCCTCATTCCAACATGATTAGTCTCCTATGGGGCACCTATAGTTGTCATCAATGATACAAGACTATATATAGAATTTGAATTGATTTTCATCATCTATTATATATCATTTGAATAGCTTGGCTTGATTTGTCATTTTATTAGTGTGTTAAACCTCTTAAAACACCAGACTAATATTTTCAAGGAAGGGTTATTTCTATGATATCTAAGAATCATAAAACATCAATACACTTTTTTGTAAGCCACTACAGGAAAGGAAAACCTCTGTAGTTGATGAACATTCCTATAACATAGCAATAGAGCTCTTACCTAAAAAAATAATCTATTTTGCTCATCAAATAACCTCCATACATGAAATAAAAAATGGAAACAATTAAATTAGGATGTCCACATATTAAGGAAGAACTTTCATCAATTAGTTTGAAGGACCAGCTCAAATAAGGAGAAACCTATAGGGTATGGGGATAAATAAGTAAAAAGGAGAAATCAACTTCTAAACAATGGTTCATAAAGCACAACTACTTAATCCTTGAAATTCAACCATGAAATTTAAGTATACTAAGTTCATTAACATCCTCTAGAGTCATTTGACCTAACTCATCTCCTACTAGTCATAACATGAGAAAACTTGTTGACTAATTTTACATAATAAGAAAAGTGATGGAGGGAAAAATGGTTTTAAGCCATTTTTGATACTTCTAAAGTAGATAAAATGTATAAGTGAACTTGGGGAAGATAAATATTCATTGAATAACATTCCACATGTGCCAAAACACTTACATAGGTCGTACAACTACCCAAATTCTCATATTTTCAAATATTTTCTTGATTTCAACATAATACCTATAAGTGTTTCAGTTAGTACTTACATGAATCACAAAAATATGACATAGCAGACATTTGGAAACATTTGGAACACTTGTCTACCAAGGTAAACTATGCAAACCTCATAAATGATTCTAAATAGTGGCCTTCAGTGACATGAAATGACTTAAGACTAAATTTGACTATGACCAAGGTTAATAAAATATCAAATAATATCAACTAGGACCATGACACACCCTATAAGAACTTATAATACCCATATATCAGGTTTTAAACTATATTTTATTGACTTATCTTGAATTATGGTCAAAAATTCAATAATTAACTTGTGATCAAACTATTCCTCTCATTGATGATATCATTGATTTTCCCCTCCATGTAATGCTCAAGAACCTTCTTATCAAGAAGATTACTTCACCTACAATGAATATAGAGTGGCTAAATTATTCCAAGATCATATTAGCATGTCTCCATGAAAGTTTAGTAACATTGGATTTTCATCTTCTAAAACTCCACTTGACTATCAAGCTTGTACCATTTATCCAAATTACAATGATAACTACATCATGGACCAAGCTCAATCTAGATACTTGGTTGTTCAACATTATAAAAAAACTTTATCTCAAATACATGCCTTTAACCAAGATGTTCACACCATTTCCATGTATTCTAAATTAGCTCCCAAAGTTCATGTACCTCCTATTAATTTACCACTTTTTGATACTCCTTAGGTGGTAGAACAAATCTTACCTTTTGACCCTTTAGAGATTCTTTCATCTTCCCTACCACCTATATATCCCATAATTTCATCTAATTTTTCCCCCATCAAATAAAATAATGATACACCAATCCCATCTGATTAATCTACTTCTCTTGAGATTACATTAGATGCTAAGGACATAGATGTCCATCAGATACATTATGAATATGATCACCATGGTAATCAAATTATTTATCTTGAAGTATAAGTTGAGTATTATAGTCATCTTCCTACTTTTCCTAGCAATGAAGCTATTCTTGAATTAATTCATGTCCTAGAACCTCAACTTCCTTGACAACATCACAAACTCAATAATTTCAAAAATAAATTCCCTTGTTTTAATAACTTCATCACTAGCATCAATCCTAAAGCTAATCCAATTTCTTCTTTACCTGATACACCATATCACTTCTAATATGGTAATGCTATACTTATTGAAGAAACTACTCACATTGAATATGGTAATCCATCATGCCTTTGACTTATTACCATTTCTCATGAACTTAAACCTACTAAAAATGATAACTTTAGCTTATTTTTTGATATATATCATGATATTTTTGCCTGGTCCTATGAGGATATGTCTATTATTGACCATAACATTATGGTGCATAATATCATCACTTATCCTGATGACAAACTTGTTTATCAAAATCAACGGAAATTTCTACCCAAATATTCCACCTTATGTCATAAATAAATTATCAAACCTATTGATGTTAAGTTTATCAAAATAGTGGATTAATTTGAATGGGTTTCTAACATAGTCCTTGTCCAAAAAAAGATCACCATGGTCATTTGCATTTGCTTTGATTTTTGTAATCTTAATCTTGCTTATCCCAAAGACAATTTCCCCTTATCTTTAAAATATGCTATTGTCAATTCCATCATTGGTTATGAAATGTTATCTCTTATGTATGGTTTCTTAGGCTATAAACAAATTCACATTAACCTCAAATATCAACATAGAACTACTTTCACCACATAATGGGGCACCTATTGCCATATTAAAATTACCTTCAGACTCAAAATTATCAAATCCTCTTATCAATGTGCAATGAATCATATATTTTATGATCTTATTCAAAAAATTATATAAACTTATGTGGATGATCTCATTGCTAAGACTAAATATTTGAAGACTCATCTTTCTGATCTTGACATCATCTTCAACACCCTTCTTAAATACAAAGTTAGACTAAAGCCTTATAAATGTTTCCTTGGTGTCACATTCAATTAATTATTAGTATTATTAGTTTCTCTCCATAACATTGATTTTGACCCTATTGATATTAACACTATCATCAAAATACCCATCCCCCAATCCATTCTAGATATTCACACTTATATTGGTAAACTTGGGGTAATTAGACAATTCATCCCTAAAATGGCTTACTTTTATCCACTCTGTCAATTCTCTTCTTAAGAAAGGTAATGCTTTAGAATGGATGGATCTATGTCAAAAATCATTTGAAAACATGAAATAATCATTGATTCAACCACCTACTCTTCATGTCCCTTCAAATGATTGACCTTTGATCCTATATACCTCTTCCACACCCATATTAGTTGGGGTAATGATTTACCAACAAGATGATACTGTAAGAGAATATTCCATCTAATACATTTTCTAAGGTCTCATTGATTATGAGAAACATTATATAAAATTTGAATGTGATTTCCTCACCATGTATTTTATAGATAATTTTTTTTGACATTATATGCTTTATCATACCAATTATATTATCATCTATTTTGATCCCCTTCATCATTTAATCTTCAAAGCCTTTCTTCTTAGAGACAAAATTGGAAAATGGATGGTTCTTCTCATGTAATTTTATCTTTGAATTATTACTCAAAAAGTTGTTAAAAAACAAACCATTTTTATCAACTTGTTGTAGCTCCTGTGCCCACTATCGACCACCTTAAAGATATTCTTTCCAATGAAAATATCCTTTTTATTTAAGTTCTCAATCAAATCATATCCTTTAAATATTACTTAAATAACTTCACTATTGATCTTGAAGAAAGTAATCTTGATGAAGCCACTACCTCCTGGATACTACTAAACCAAAATTAGTCATTCAAGAACTTCTTGAAATTAATATCAATTTACACAAGGATACTTGAACCCTTCACTTTGATGGTTCTAAATGACTTCAAGTAGTTGGGGAAGGTTGTATTCTTATAATCTCTCTTGTAAAAATTATCCTTTTATCTTTTTCCTTAACATTTGATGTCACTAATAACAAGTATGAATCTCTAATCTTAGGTATGAGAATGAGTATTGATTTATATATTCAATACATACATGTTTTAGGTGATTCCCAACTCATTTGTCACCAATTTAATGGTTATTATCAATGCAAAAGTGATAATTTCATTATCATCAAATTTTAACTAATCTTACCAAATCTTTCATCTATTTCACCATCGAGCCTATCCCTCGAGATCAAAATTCTATTGTTGATTCCCTTGCTTCTTCAACATCTTGTTTTCATTCTCACCAAGTTATTACCAATCCCACTTTTCTTATCCAAATAATAAAATATCCATCTTATATTTAATTATGAGATTCATTTATCTACCATATTGAGGCTGTCACCATTCAACAAAGCCTATGGTATAAAAACATCATTCAATTTATGGAACATCAAAATTATCCTCTTAAATTATACTCCCATGAAAATACTCACATTCATAAATAAACTTTTAAGTATGTATTTCATTATAACATCTTATATTATCATAATTATGACTGTACCTTACTTTGTTGTGTCATGAAAGATGAAACACTTCCTCTTCTTGAATAATCATGTGGGGCCATTTATGGTGGCCACTATAATATATATGGTACAACCCACAAATTCTTATGTATGGGATAATTTTGGCCCACTCTTAAAAATTATGCCATCAAATTTTCTAAGAAGTGCATTCCTTATCAGCTTCATGATGATCTAATTAACTCACCCTCCAACTGAGATTTAAACCATAGAATCACCCTAGCCATTCTCCATGTGGGGATTACATCTCATTAGAAAATTACCTTTATCTCAAGATGGGCATGGATTTATAATCACCACTATATAATATTTTATCAAATGGGTCAAAGATATGCCCCTTATTAATGTTACCAGTGCCACCATCTCTAAATTCATCCTTAATCAAATAATTTGATACTTTTTTGTCCCTCATTCTATCATTTCATATAATGGTGGTAATTTACAAAATAAATATGTCAAATAATTATGTAATAAATTTAAAATTAATCATATAATTTCCACACCCTATCATCCATAATGTAATGGCCAAGCTGAGTCCACCAACAAAATTCTTAATCAAATTATCCAAAATATGATTCATAAAAACCACATGGATTGGCATATTCATATTTATCCTACTCTTTAGGAATATTTCACTATCATACATACTACCACAGGTGTAACATAATTATCTCTAGTCTATGGTTCTAAATCAGTCCTTCCATTATAATTTTAGCTTACCTCTCTCTCTTCATGGTATCATACCTGATGAATAATTATATGAAGCTTTCCTTCATGCTCTTGATCTCCTTTACAACCAAAATCTTTTTGATTTACAACATAATTACCAATATAAGGCTTATATTTACAAACAACATAATAGATGAGTCAAATTTCACACTTTTAATGTTGGTGATCTTATCTTTAAATTAGACTAAACTCATGGCAAAGAAGGTAAATATTCCCAAAAATGGTGGGTCCCTTATTTAGTTAAAGATATTCTTGGTACAAGTACCTATCACCTTCAAACCAATGAAGGCCATATTTTCAAAGATCCCACCAATATGTAATTCCTCAAGAAGTATTTTGACTAATCCTTCCCTTATTTTCATGCTTTCTATATTCTATCTATCTAACACTTTTGTAAGGATACTTACATAGGTCTCACTAATTCTCTCTTCACAAACCTTAGTCCTTCATTTTTGGTCTTTTAGTTTCCCTTTTTCATGAGTTATATTGTAAAATAATGGATAAGACCTAGTCTTCCTCATGATTTGCTTTTATTCTCTTTATATTTTTTCCAAACTTACACTTTTTGGCACCCTTTAGGTTTCTCTTTTGTGAGTTACATTGTAAGGCCATGGATAGGACATGGTATTCCTCATAAATACCATTTTTTCTTATCCCATTTATTTTTCCAATAATTTTTGGTACCCTCAAGGGTTTCTCTCTTATGATTTATAGTGTAATACCATGGATAAGACATGGCCTTCCTCATAAAATCACCATCTTGTCATTCATTTTCTAAAATGTGTTTTGTAATGGTTATGAGTTTTTTATCTTTATTCTCAACTTAAAATTTTTCTTATTTTGTAGATGAAATTTTCATAACAACTTGTGTTATCATGCTTTCCTCCATTTCCCTCATTCTTATGATAATGAATCACACTTTTATATCATTATATCCCTTTTTCACCCTTTGTCACATTTTTTGTAATTTGAAGTAATTCAAATTATTTCATATTTCATTCCTATTAATTTCTTTTCCTTTCATTCCACATTAGATACAACAAGGTCAAAGTCAAGATAACACTTTTATTTCACCTAGATTTATGAGACTCTTAGACACCATATTCTATGAGTTCTCTATTTTGGCAACCAAGTCCCAAGTATTCAAATTAAATTCATATTTAACACCAATATTTGGTTTTCCAAATACATATGGAGGAAGAATAGAAAAAATCCATAAAGAAAGTTAAAAGATAAATCATTTGAAATAAAAGGCAATGATATACAAAAGGTAACATATAAATCTCAAAATTTAAAATCACACTTAAAGATGTGATTAAAATAACATCTCCTATCTATAATTTAATATCAAACTCCATAATTAGCCTCATGATAGAGCCAAGGTCCATTGGGGTGGGGTAGGCTAGTAGATTGGAATAGGAAAATTTAACAAACTCTATGGTGTTACCTACTTTCTCACATAATTACCCAATATTCATAGTAGATCAATGACTCTGTAAGGGGTCTTGAGGAATGAGGAAAACATTATGGAAAGGTAGGTATATTTTAATTTTCATGTAATATCCTTCATTAGATGATCTAAATACTTCATTTATTAACCTAATATTTGTGTGGCTAGGATAATTTATTGATTCCTTAATGTCGATAGTCCTTTTATTTTTAAAAACCTAATTTGAGTGTTTTTGCATCAATAACGAGTTCTTATACCTTAGTTTCTCCTTCATTATCCCTTTACCCATTTCATTTCCCCCTTTGATGGGCAAATTTTGATTCTAAATTTGTATTCCCTCTTCTATGCTTCCTTCCTCTTCATATTTTCAAAACATGCTATCATTACCTTGTTTTAGTTTTATCTATCCTTAGAACAAAACAATACACTTGAAAAAATATGGATCACTTTCTTTACACCATAGATCTACATTTCTAGACATATGTTTTTCTTTCTTTTACCATTTGTCATTGTTGTACCACCATTTTTTTTGTAGAAGTATAAGTCCATTTTTACTTTCTTGTACTTATTCCAATTTTTAGTGAGGTTGGCTTGTTAATTATCACTCATCAATTTTTTTTTCCTTTTATGCACATTTTTCCATTGATCATTGAGTAACCATTATTATTTGTCGCTCATCAATGTTGTTTTACCATTTTTTCTTGCCCATATTTGCTTAAATAAGGATTCTTACTTATTTCACATTGATGTTTTATTACCATATTTTTGGCATGTATCCTTTGTTTGACTTGGTAGGTTTTCATTTCTTACTCAAGGTTTAATTATTTGAGTTTTTTTGTCTTTAGTAGCCTTAGATTTTTGGTTACCCAATTTACTCTAAATTTTGACTTGGTAATTTGGTCTAACATAGCACTTATCACCCTAGCTTACCAAATTTCCAAGTACATCCCATATACATAGCACTAGTTTTCTTGGATTTCCTACATTTATTTGTTTTTAATATTTAGTTTTGTATGCTTGGTTTTGTAAAAAGTAGTCTCTACACCATCCATAATTAAAACTATAAATAAAAGAGATAACCATCCAATGATAAAGGTAAGTCAAGGTACACATTACGTTTAAGTTTTCAATTATTTCATTTTAAATCATTTAAATTTTAATTATTTTTAATTTAAAATACTATAAATTTATTTAGTCTTAATGTTGTATGTTACCATGTTCTTTCTCGAAGCACCATCCCTTGTTTCACCTATATAACATGTGATGAGATTTGAGTGGGGCATATGTATACACATAATATTTTCAAAATTTATCAATTAATATTTCTTTCTATCTTGAAATAACTCATCGAGTCTCAATCTCTCTAAGTGCATGCCCTAATGGGTTCACCAAGAAATGGGTGGGCAGATTATTTTTGCTTTATAAGATTTTTGTCTCTTATCACCACTTGTTACCAATCCAACTAGCTCTTAGAATCATTCCCCTAAGATTTGCCTTCTCTTTTACACAATCATCTAGCCTTTTACCACCTTCATTAGTTATTTTCCTAACCTAAACCCCTTTTTAAAATTTTACATTACTATGTCATCTATGTCAACCTTATACTCTTATTTCAAAACTTATTAAGGTCCTAGGTTAGCCCCTAACTGACCTAGTCTGTAACCTAGTAAATTTTTGTTAATTATGATATTAGGTTGATCGAGTCGACGTTGTTGGAAAAAAAATTTAGAAGGGTTTAGGGTTATATCCACCTATATAAACAAATCTATTTCACCAATCTTATAGAGTAGACAAGAATTATTATACATGTACACTTCTTTACAATCTGCTCTTCCACCATTTTACTTGAGGAGTCTTAGCTTAGGGTTTCTACTTGGAGAAAAATATATACTTGTGGAGAAGTATTAGATGATTTGGAATTTCTTAGTGGTCCTTAAAATCCACAACAACCTCTTAAAAACACCTTTGGCCAAGGGATATATTGAGTCTTGACTAGTTTATCTTCCAAGTAAGTATCTCTAACTTTGCTCCTCTCTTTAGTAGATAGAAGTAGCATAAGTAATGAATTTTAAATTATATTTATCTTCCTCTCCATGAATTAGGGTCTTAGCTATACATATATTAATTATTATTATCTTATTCATGTATAATTTCATTTATTTACTAACCTACCTACTTTATGCCACAAGATTTGGTGAGTACTAGATTAGACAACTTGTTTTACTTGTTATTAGTTTAGTGCATATGAAAAAATGGATTTAGTTAAGGTCATTGCATTGTATTTCTTGATTATAGGCTTTGTAACCCTCCCTAGTAATATTATTATGGTAAGATATCTGCTAATTTGGTCTAATAGATCCATATTAGTCATATTCTTGATTATCTAATGTATCCCTAATTGGAAGTGTAAGTAGGATCTATCTTCTTTGAGCTAGGAGTGATTTGTAGATCTGATACATTTCTCATTGTATAGACATTACACCCTTGTAAATAATGCATAATGGTAGGCAAACACTTATCATAGTCATTATGGAGGAATAAGATAGTTACCAATCTTATTCAACAAACATAAAAGTTAAATAGGCTACTAGATACTTCATGGTGAACTTAATTGAGCCACTTTAATATGTGTAATTGTCAAGGTAAATGGTACTTGACCAAATTTTCACATGGGCATGCTTTGAAAGAGGTCAACCAAGTTTGACCCAACCTCTACCACTCTACCACAACACTTAAAGGACCCATTGAATAATACCAATGCATAGAGGGAGACATATGAGGACTAGTATGGATAATGTAACTACTATGTCCATGGAGTATGGTCATTTATGACCTCTTATCTAAAACTTCATGCCACTTCCCTCTTTTTTATCTTCTCCTTATTCTATAGTGTGAGCCTCTTAGGCTATTATATCTATCCTTCACGTTGCAAACCTCTTGTAATGATAAATAAACTATTTTAGCTCTTTCTTGTTTTTATTTAGTGTGTTATTTTTCTTATTGATATGCATATGTGGTAGGCTTCTATCCCATTTCAGGTCCTTGTCTCACCTAGATGTTAGTAGGTGTTTTATACATTCCATATAGCATGTAAAAGTGTTGGTGATTGAGCTTAGAGTGGAACTTGATTGTTAAGTGTCTTAAACCAAACCTCTCTTTCATGGCCCTCATGTTTTACCCAGCTATCATAACCCTTATGTGAAACACTATTGCCTAGACACTACTAGAGGTAGTAGTTCAATTATTTGTTTGGTCCATTAGAGTTGTTTAAGGTCAAATTGAGTGGATGAATGATACTTGTACATCACCTACAATAATATAGGTTTATTTGCATCTGTCCCTTTTCACCCAAATTAGTAAGTCTTAGTGATTTTGAGCCATAATAGAATCACTATGGGAGCTATCCCCATAAACTAGAGGTATATCCTAGTCATAGGTCACCCACAACTTTGAGCTATTCCCATATTACCCTAAACCTATAGGTAGGCCTAAAAAACCTCCTCTTAGGGTGTATTTTGGAGTGATAATAGTTATAGAATGATTGGTGGGATCAAAGTCACAGGTTTGAACACACAATAATTAGTCATCTTAGATAGCTTCAAGCACTTGAAAAGTGGATTGGCAGTTAGATTCCATGATGAGAGACATCATAAGGTCATCATATTAGGGTTAAAAATAATTATTTTGGTAGTTTACTTTAGTTTTTAGTTGTATCATTATGTGTGATGGTTGCATATGGAGCATACTTCTATCATACACCTCCTTATAAACATCCCTATCACCCCTACCATCCTTATGATGCTTATCACCAACAACATCTTGACCTTTACCATCTTTATGATTCCTCTTCACCTCACTAGTAGCTCACCTATCCCCATAACCAATCTTTACAAGGTCATAGTGCCCCTAATTAGCCTAGCCATATCTCAAACCAATCCATATTAGACCTTAAGAAAACTCTTTTGAGTTATAAAAAGTACATGGTGAGGATTGATACATGATGAATTTATGGCCAAGAGATCCCTAGTCACATTATTAAGAATGTGAGAACCTTATTTTAGTCAATAAAGATAGAATGGGCACCTATCATGAGGGAAAATGAATCAAGGTAAACTAGTGACATGTTAGATGTAGGTGGTCTACTTATAGCCATAGAGGAGAAACTAATACTCCATGAGGGGTAACAAATCCAATTCCACTAGCTCCATATGACCTCCTCCATTCCACATCAATCCTTTATTGGGTATCCCATCATCCCTAAATAGTCCAAATTAAGTGAGTGTCAATACCTTCCAAATCCCTCACAAGTCCTTCTAACCTTTCCTACTTGTAGATCTATTCAAGAGAGAATGCAAAATAAGGAAGAAGTATGTGTTGAGAGGACTGGTCAGCATGAGGAAATCTCTGATCAGTTAAGGATTGATTTTTAATCCCACCTAAAACTAGAGATTATACTACTAGATAAACATCTATCTCAATCAATGGAAACTACAAGAGTAATACAATCTCAATTGAAGATAACTTAATTCAATTCTAAAGCTACAACACATACAATAAAGGAGGCTCCTACATCTAAGGTTCCAACTTGGAGCCAAGTGGTAGATTCATGGGGAAAGGGATATGACCTAAAAATCAAGATGTTGAAGAAAAATAAAAATATGAGGTAATTCAATCCCTACCCCTCCATCCTTAATAATCGAATCCATTTCCATTATGGAGGTCAATTCAAAAAGCTATATAGAAGGAGGATGAGCTATTGATTATCAATAATGAGTAGCTTAGTGAGAAAAATAAGGCATATATAATATAATTATACTTTACCTCTCTTCTAGAGTTCTTTCAATAGTATCCCATTCCACTTCATGAGAAGGATCCTTGAGGAGATTAGTGAAGAGGGTCAAGTTGAGGTGGAAACTGATGAAGGTTACTTGAGTGAACTTGAGAAAGAAATTTTTATTAGCACATCTCTTGGAAAGGAAAGACATAATTTAGCCTTAAATGAATAATAAGAAGATGAAATTGAATACCTCCTTGATGACATGATAGATTCCCTTTCTTATGATAGTCTTGGAGAGTGTGAAACTGTGGAATTTGTTCAAATTGTAATAGCTTCAAGACAAGGAGACTTGGAAGAGAGACAAGCTGACTAAGTTATGATAATAGATGAGAAATATTCTAAAGGTCTATTATATGTGGAAGAAATTGTTTTATAGGTTCATGAGCATGACAAAAGAGATATGGTTCATAAATTTGCCTCAAACTATGTTATACATACCCCTACATCAATCTCTATAAAGAAAGAGAGTATAATCAAACTAGAATCATGTGAGTGTCAGTTAATATATTTATTTTAAATCATAAGAGTATTATAATATCCTATATAATAATGCCATGATCTTATTGATACTAAAGAATACAGTATCACCAAGCAATAATAAGGCAACCCTCTAACTATTCCATCCCAAAAGGTTGCGTCACTTGAAGGTGACTTGTTTGATGTCTTGAAATAAGGTTATCAGCTCCTCTTTCCATTTTCAAACACCTCGTCACTCTTGGTGAATGAAAATTAATTAATATGGCCTTCATTTATCATGAATAAATATCCACCTCTCTTGGAAATCAACCCTACAAGCATAACATAAGGGCCACCTAAAGTTATCCAACCTAATTAGGAACAACATATGATTGAGGTAGATATGAGGATGTTCATACAAAAAAGACAAGTTTGGAATGACTATTAATAGGTGTTGTATTCATATAGTCATCCCATGCACCTAAGAGTGGAGAAATAAGGTCCAAATTCTCTTATATGAGACTATGAACATGTAAACATCTCTAGACACAAGTGGAAATTTTCATTCAATAAGCCATAACTTGTTGGACTCCAATCATCATTTGAAAATATGGCCTCATGGTGCCATCATGATCAAAGGAAATTATCATTCGATCTTGGAGGAGAAAGAACATGTGTTCAAGTTAGTTGTTACTAGTTAATTTTGTCTTGCTTCTAAATAAGTGTGTCATACACAAGTCTATAGTTAGTTGCCTTAGTTATTTTGGTATCTTATCTTATTGCTTCTTAGGTATTAGATGTTGTTTTATTTGGTGTGTTTATTGTGT
The DNA here is from genome assembly GCA_037957365.1 of Torreya grandis. Classification (NCBI taxonomy): domain Eukaryota; kingdom Viridiplantae; phylum Streptophyta; class Pinopsida; order Cupressales; family Taxaceae; genus Torreya; species Torreya grandis. The sequence continues at coordinate 50,938 of JARHVA010002729.1, forward strand.
TTTGAGGTTGTTATATTAGTCCTAAAGGTGTTACAAGGTTTTAGATCTGATTGATAATCAAAGATGATGGGCATCGAAGTCATGATGTCATGTATGAGCCTTGTCATTATCACAAAGAGATAATGGGTTCCAAGATTAATAGGCACTAGTGACAATTTGGTCAACCCTTATGTGTTACCAAAGATATTGACAATTTGGCCTCCTATAGAAAATGTCAACCCATACAATAAAAACCTTTCCCATGACACCCACCCAAGATTGCACATGGTGACCTTCCTACATGGTGATGTCTTTTTTGGTCTCATTTTGAACCTTTTAACACTTTTTAAGGTGTCATGATATGTACTAAACATTACTTGAAGAGATCATCATATGTCATAGCTTATTTTGAAGTCCTTTTCTTAATGTGATAAGTAGTCATGGTGATTTTTGAGTGAGGTAAATATTTTTAAGTGTCTTGTGAAGTTTAGAGAATGGTCTTAACCCTGTTTGATAATATTAAAGATCTTTAGTAGAAGTTAAGGTAATTTGATAAGATTAAGGTTTCTATTTCTCATGGGATTTGTGCCTATTTTAATAATTTTATTAAGAGGGATTTTTTTAGAATGATACAGGTGTGTCCAATCCTTTTTTAGGTCATCACATGAAGTTAAAACTATATCCTAAGTTGTTATCTATTATATATTCATTCAAAATAGTTTCAAACCTTCATAGCTCTCCAAAATCCATCAAATTGTCCTCAAACAACTCATTTTGTTCACATTTCATAATAACTTTTTTGTAAATGGGTGATTAAATGCTAATTGTATTAATAATATCCTCCAAAGAGTCCCAGTCCATCATAAAGTTATTATAAGATGGTTTCATATGCATAAAGGTCCATTTTAGGCGTTAAATCCACTTAACACCCATCAAATGGGCCCCACACATGGGAAATCATGACCTTTAAACTTTACAAAATATAAATTTTTAAAAAATCTATTTGACTCCCATTTTCCCTCCTCTCATCCTCCAATGGCATTTAAAAGTTAGAATCATGAGAAAATGAAGGAAATTTGTAGGTTTTATAGGAGTTTCAGACTTGTATGGATCCATACAATTTGACCGTGACCAGAAGGAGTCATAAATATGTAGAAGTGGATTAGTGAAAGTATTAGGTGAAGAGATCCATGAGTTTAAAGGCTATAAAGGTCATAAAATATTCCACTTATCCATCGATCTCTTTGGTAGACTTGAACAATCTCTCAGGTTTTTTCTAAGTCCATATAGGAGAGAGAAAATAAAGAGCTAATATATTAGTAAAAATAAGGGGGTATCATGACCACATCATAGTAATTAGTTTTAAAATTCATATCCCTTGATTTATAAATAAAAACTAAGAAGTTATGTAGTCAAAATGTCTTCTCCATCTGTGTAGGGGTTAAGAATGAAATGGTTTTAATATACTTTTGGCCTACCTAATGAAACCAATGATTTTAAATGTATCTTATATGTCCCTAAGGTCATTCCATTGCATTTTTAAGTCTTGGATCACATGTGTGATCCTATAAATCAAGTAAACCTCCAAGATTGCATCCTTTATAGGTTTTAGGTAGTTTATAGAGTTTACAATGCATACAATGGAAGTGTGTGATGGTTTTGAATTAGGTGGTGGGTTACTTGGATCCAAATTAAGATACTATTTATTTTCCCCAAGCACTAAACTAATTTATCAGATCAATTAATCCCTTCAGGGTCCTATCTCCAATGTGACTATCCTATCTGTATTCTTATCTCCTTTGCAAAATGGAAACATGGTAGTTATAAGATTCATTAGAATGTTTTAAGGACATACATTCAATCCATATTTCAGTCATGTTATGTTATGTTTAATCAATCCCATAACTTCTCTCTACTCAATCCCATTCTCATTAGCTCTATAGGGTTACCCCTCCTATAGTCTTAAATGTAGTAGCCTTAGGCAAACCAATCAAATAAAGGACTATTGGAATAAATATCTAGTGAAGAATTTGAGGATATTGAGGAAACTTAGGAACCTTTAATAGAGTAATAAATACATAGGGATAAGTATGAAGAGGAAAGAAGTAGTGTTAAACCATGGATCAACACTCTCAACCACCCCAAGATGATAACTCAGTCAAGTTCCTAATAGAAATAATACTATGATTTTAGGGTTAGAAGAATCCTAAAATAATGATAAGGTTTTGAATAATACTAAGGATGTTATATAGATTAATTTAGGACCACCAACATGATGATGGCACCTAAGGAGTCAAGTAGCAATTCAACCCTCAAATGGAGCTTACATAGTCAAATGCTAAGTCTGACACCTACAGATAGAGTAAAGAGGATATGACCAACCATAATGAAGATGATGGTGAAGAAGGATAACAAAGTATATGAACTATTATTAAATTCCCTCAATGCCTCTATATATTATTTTGATCCTTTGAGATAGGAGAAGACCTGGATGGCCTAATTAGGCCTAGTTAAGCCTAAACATATACTTACAGTCAAGGTCAAAAGGAGAGGAGTTAAAGTATAGAAACATACCTGGTGGTGAGGTGAAATAAAAGTAAGAGTATCCTAATTTTTTTCCAAGACTCATAATCCATTTGGGATGACCTGATCCTTTGAGGTAACAAGGGCCTTGATAGGATATGAGGCCTATTAGGCTTAAACTAACATGTACAGGACCATACATAAAGGTTGATGGCATATGCACATATGGGTATTTTTATAGGGTTAAAACCATATGATAAAAAGTTAAGAAGGTATAATAGAGTTTTTCATGATAATAATAACCTAAAATGATAGAAAAAACACTCACCATATCAAATATTTAAATATGCAAACTTGAGAACATCGGGTCATTAGTAAGAAGGTGGAATGCCAAAACCCTACGTGGTGGTAAGTGAGAAGAAGGAAAGGAAGCATCTCCACTTGTGTTATAATAGTTCCTCAATATCAATTGGACATTTTTTCCCTTTGTAGCAAGTAAAGAACCTTGATATGTTATAGGCCTAATTACATAAGGTAGTCAAAATCAAAAGAATAAAAGTCAAGGTGTGGAACCATGTAGGGGGATGAAATGAAGAATGATTGGAGGTGTTGTTGAAGTCCTAGTTTGTACCCAAACTAATAAAATTATTTTTTAAGTTCTCTACTCAAACCTAGTCCAATATGGGAATGACCCTAAGTTATGTGTTACCTAATGTTGGGTCAGACCTCTAGATTTTTAATGGGAATAGATCCCCAAATTTATCAATTTTATTATTTTTTCCTAAAACTTAATATACTAGGATGAAAAGGGTGAGAAAGTACATGAATGAAAACCTAATCTAAGTGTGTTAATGCACCATGAATTTAGCTATCCACTGGCTCAAACTTAAATGACACTAGTGGACTATGTATAAGACTAATGCACTACCTCCAATGGCTTCCAAGAAGTATTGTTTCATTTAGAGGTCAAATTGACTAGTTGTATTAGGATGGAAATGAGAATGAGGCAATTTAAAAGGCACTTGTAATCAAACAACCACTTCAATATTAAGCCACCAACCACTAAGACACATTAGAGGACCTATAAGGAAGGTTTGTTAGCACTTAGGTAAACCTAGATGTATAGAATGGAGGATTCATCCACTTAATCATATCTAAACAAGTGTGAAACACTAAGTAAAAATCATGGAAAAATAACTGCAAGTGTTTTATTCATTTATCCAAGAGGTTTTCAAGTACAAAGATTGACATAGTTTCCTCATACCAGCCTCAAGGATCCCCCATAAGAAAAAAAAGACTTATATATATATATATATATATATATATATATATATATATATATATATATATATATATATATATATATATATATATATATATATATATATATATATATATATATATATATATATATATATATATATATGAGTGGGATGAGATAGAAGGGGAGAATGGCATAGGAGGGTCAAGAAGGGGTCATAATTGACAAAGTTTACTCCAAAAAATAGTTATAATAGCTATATAAATCTCCTCCAATCTTCTCCCTACATTGATGCTCATTAAAGGCTCCTTTTGGCATTGAAATTGAGATGATGGGATTGAGTCATCTTTAATTACTCCTTACCAAAGGCTTGACCATGCCTATAATAGTCTAAAATTACTCTGCATAGTAGTTACAATATTAATTAGGCCATCATAATTATGTATCAAGCCACACTTTTCCAAGGTAGGTTGACAAAGTCAAGGGAACTATCTATTTCTCCATCATAGCCATGAAATTTGCATTAAATTCTCCTTAAGGTTTAGTTACATAGAATTAAAACTTGTATTGACTCATTCAATTAGTATTCCAATGCCAAATTGACCCTCTTTGATGATCAATTAGGCTAATAAGGCCTATTAGGCCTAATTACCGAAGTGTTGAAACTTTGAAGCCATGAAACCTATAGAAAAGATTTTCAACATATGTGTTGATGTGTTTCATGCCTAAAACAACATTTCCAACCATGACATGGGATAATAAAATCATTATGAATTTGAAAAATCTATTCTTTCATATGACATGTCTAACTATGTGGCATCTCCTTGCCATGTTATTTGTTTTAGACACGTGTCTTCATCTCTTGCCCCTATAAACTTGATCAAATTCACTCTATCAATATCCTCAAGTGTCTCCTAGCCTTGAATTTCAACATTAGCCATTAATATTTGATTTGGCATTTTGATATTATGACACTTGGTAGTCTTGTGTGCCTTTTATGTACCTTATTATTAGTTTCCATTCAGTTAACACTCTTACACCATGTGGTAGACTTATGTGAAATCTAGGCTTATTTATTTATTTTCTTGATTCACACCATTAATATCCATCTACATGGTTGAATATGCATCATCACTCGTTGATCTTGATGATCAAATTCATGTTATTAATGCACTAAACATATGATCAAATGTAGGCCATTGATTTATTACCAATGCACCATGATTGTGACACATGTCACCATAACATTCCATTTCAAGATCCTTTAACCTATTGACTTCATTCTCATCATTGAATATCCATCTTCATGATTTAATTCATGTCATTGATCTATTTTTAATCTTTGACCCAGGTCTTCAATGTGGATCATCGATCAAAATTTATACATAAGAATATGCACTGTTCATCTTGATTTGGGGGACTTTAACTTACTAAATTTTGGTGATCACCTACATGTTGTTGATATTTGATCTGATCAAGTAAGGATTTCACACTTGTCAGCCCTATGATGGCTATATTTTTGAATCCAAATGGTTATTTTTGGTATCTTTAATTTGATGCCCTCTAGCACGTCTCACACTATTATATCATTTTTGAAGGCTTATATCCTAAAATAGGAGACACACCAAGACACCAAACATATAGGTGATATTCATGGCACAAAATACATCATTTTTATGTAATCCTTCAACTTTGGTTGACTTCCTAAGTAAACTTATTAAATGCACAACCAAACTAACCTATTAATCATGGCTTTTAATGATCACTTTAAGGAATTTTCAAGATTAACTACTGACTCAAAAGATAGATTGGCATGATATGTAAAGTTTTAAATATAGGTGTTTATCATTTATCCTATGAGGCCATACATATCAAAAAAAATTGTGACTTTGATGGGTGACTAGCCTACTAGTAAAAAAAACTCAGATATTTACTTGACAAAGCTACTAAAATAAGAAGCATAAGGTGATGACTCATATAATTGGATTATACTCCTGACACCTAAAAGACATATAGAAAAAAATTACACACATAAACACAACAAAGTAACAAAACAAAACTAAACAACACACCTAAAACTAAGGACAAACAAAGGAAATAACTAAAATAATAAGGCACTACCTACAAATTTGTGCAACACACTTATTTAGACAAATAAACTAGAACTACAAAACTAACCTAAATTTTGACTTCATTCCCCTAGGATAAAATGGGAATGTTCTATGATCATTATGGCACCTAATGTGGAGTTGTCATATGATGAGTTAATTACAATCAAAATTTGAATAATGTGTGATAACCTCCATCTACAGCTAACACTCTCTTGGTCATTTAGAAGAATGAAAGGACCATTTGGATTCATTCCTATGTCCATAGGTTGACTATGAGGGTCAAGAACCCAATTATACTCTTCCCAAATGTTTCCATGTTTCATCATAACCATTATCTCCTCTTTAATAAGGGGATATAATTGGTTTTACTAATTTGATTTTAAGTGATCAATTATCAAAGCATCCTTGACAAGTTTGTTTTCCTTAATGTTAGGTTGATATAGTGGTGAGGCATCTAACTTCAAGCATAAGTCTTATAAATCATCCCAAAAGTAAATCTCATCTTTGTCAATGGAGAAATCAAAAAAATCATTTCTACTTCTACCATTTATCTACAATCCATCAAGCCAATTACTCACCTCCTTCACTTTGGTAAGATAAACATAAGGTTATTGATCATCTAAAGTTTTCTCCTAGGACCTCATCCCAAATGGAAATTAATAACTCATCAATAAATTCAATTAAAATATCTTATTTTATTGGTATTTTTTGAGTCACATTGCTTTCTTCATTTGAAACATTAGTCTGTTGTTAAACTATATCACTCTCACTCAAGAATTCCAAGCACATGTGTTACCACTAATCTTCCAAATCAATTGAGCTACTCTTTAACTCCACAATAGGTTCATGAAGGTTGTTATGTAGTTGTTTTCTTAGGGAGAGGTTATCTTTTGCTTCATTTACATCAACCCCATCATTATAACATTACAACTGCCATGCATCATCTAGTTTCTACTCATGTTTACCTTCTAATATATTATAATGCATAGGGGTTCCAATTTGAATTTTTTCATCATAGACACTATAAGTTTCCACTCCAAGGTGATCTTTATACTTAGTTTGAACTATATCACTATCAATATCTTAAATGGATGCTCATCCTTTTACCAACTTTGATAGTTTATCCACCATGCTTGAATGATCTAATTATGATTTTGGTGTATTTGACTTCTTTTATATAAGGGATAGGGTAGGTGGGAAGTAGACATCATTAGGCTATTTTATTCTTGCAATGGCGTCCTTCTAACTAGGCATCTTGAATGGTTTCTTAGGAAGCACTTAGGATTGAGGAGGTATGTGAAGAGGACAACAAGTACTTGAGTAATAATAGATGGAGGACTAATAATAGATTTCATACCTACTCTTCCTTACTTATCCTTCTTTTCAAGGGTTGTCATGATGAAGTTTAGATCCTTGGCCCATGAAGGTTTCCATGTTGAGATCACTTCAAGCTTTTTGTGAAGGTAATCTACCTTTAGGGTGATTAGAGGAGGACGCTGACTGTGGAACTTAGTGAGTGGTTCAGACTTGATTTTCACCTCAACACCATGTTCAATTTTACACATTATATGAGACAAGTATTTAAATAAGTACCCTCCAACCTTAGTCATAAAGTCATTACCTAAAAATAATGGAAAAAAGGTAATATGTCTACTACAATGAGGTCCTACATAACTAAAATTTTAGGTAGGAATGGAGAGTAAGTTATAGGTTCTTAATAATGCCAAATATTTTCATAGGGGGTCCATTACACTAAAAATCAAAATTAGATAGGGGTTCACACACTAAATTTGACTTGTCTCCCACCAATTTAGGAATAATTGAGAAAAAATTCTTGTCATTAAGTAAACAATTATGGACCAATAAATCTCCTATGATCAAAAAGGAAAGAAAGGGAGATGGAGTGAACAACTCAGTTGATTGTTGTTGGCTTGCAGGCATATTTTGATGAGTGAAAATGGCTTGACACTCAACCCTTTTATATTTTCTAAGACTCTCCTAATTGACACTTTCCTTTCTTAATCTCTCAATTTCTAAGTGTAAACAATCAATGTTTGGGGTAGGTGGATTGCAAGGGATAACAAGTTGATAGTAGAATTGATCATGAGGATGAGGAAGTTTCCATGGAGGTGGAGGAGGCTCAAATTATGGTGTATGGTCTTGGTAATATAGAGGATGTGCATTATATGGCTGGTAAGTATCATTGCATTGATCATATGGATTATGATAGTGTAGATATTGGGGTAGAGGGTAAAATCCTACCTCATAGGTTTCCATAACTCCTTAAACAACATGTGTATCAAATCAAAACCATAATAAATAACCATCTTAACTTTGCAATAATGAAACTAATACCTATGAGCTTGAAAGTGATTGAAAACCTTCTCAAAGATGCTTGAATCTTATCAATATGACTAAAAATTATGTTGTTGATGTCCTCAACTTCCAAATGTCTTTAGCACATGACTGAAGGCACTTGAAATCTATCGCACTAGGCATGCCAAAATTCTTGCAGTATTAGGTTTCACCCAATCTAAGAAAAGGATTTTTCAAGTCCTCTACTCAAACTTAGTCTAACATGGGAATGACCTTAGGTTATGGGTTACCTAATGTTGGGTCAAAATTATAGATTTTTAATGGGGATAACTCCCTATATTTCTCAATTTAAATATTTTTTCCTAAAACTTAATCTACTAGGATGACAAGGGCGAGAAATTTCATGAGTGAAAACCTACTCTAAGTGTGCTGATGTACCATGAATTCAACTATCCATTCACTTGGACTCAAATGACATTAGTGGACTATGTATAGCACTAATGCACTACCTCCAATGGTTTCCAATCAATAGTGTTTCATATAGAGGTCCACTTGAATAGATATAGAAAGAGGGTAATGAGAATGAAGCCTAGTTTAAAGGCACTTATAATCAAATAACCACTTCAAGATTGAACCACCAATCACGAAGACACATTAGATGATTTATAAGGAAGGCTTATTAGCACTTAGGTAAACCTAGACCTAAAGAATGGAGTATTCATCCACTTAATCATATCTAAACAAGTGTGAAACACTAAGTATAGATCATGGAAAAATAGATGCAAGTATTCTATTCATTTATCCAAGAATTTTGTAAGTATAAAGCTTGGTAGAGTTTCCTCATACTAGCCTTAGGGATCCCCCCAAACCAAAAATACTTCAATATATATAGAATAATGGGATATAAGATTAGGGGAAAATGGCATAGAAGGGTGGATAAGGGGTAATAATTAACTAAGTCCATTCTAAAAAATAGTTACAACAACTGTATAAATCTCCTCTAATCTTCTCCCTGCATTGATGCCCATTAAAAGCTCCTTTTCACATTGAAATTGAGATGATGGGACTGAGTCAAATTTAGTTACTCCTTGAAAATGTCTTAACCATGCCTATAATAGTCTATAATTACACATGGTAGTTATAAAATGAATTAGTCCACCATAATTATGTAGCAACCCATATTTTTCCAAGGCAAGTTGAAAAAGTCAAGGAAACTATCCATTTATCCATCACAACCATGAAATGTGAATTCAATGCTCCTCAAGGGTTAGTTATCTAGTGTAACACCTTGGATTGACTCATTTAATTAGTCTTCCAATGCTAAATTGACCCTATTTAATGATCAATCAGGGCTAATTGCTTATGTGTTAAAACTTGGTAGCCATGAAACCTATAGAAAATATTCTTAACCTATTTGTTAATATGATCCATGCCTGAAACAACATCTAAAACCATGAATTTGAAAACTCTACTCTTTAAATATCACATGTCTACCTATGTGGCATCTCCTTACCATGTTGTTTTCTTCAAACACATGTCTTCATATCATACCCCTTGGAAACTTGAAAAATTTTGCTCCATGAATCTCCTCAAGAGTCTCTTGGCCTTGAATTTCAACATTGGCCATTGATATTTAATCTAATATTTTGATATTGTGACCCTTGGTAGCCCTACATGCCTTTTGCGTACCTTGCTATCAATCTCCATTTAGTGAACACTCTTATGCCAAGTGGTGGCCTTGTGTACAATATGGGCTTGTTGAATTATTAACTTGATTCACATCATTTATCTACATCTACATTGTTGAATGCACACCATCAATCATTAATATGGATGATCAAATGCATGTCATTTATTTGCTAAACATACAATCAAATATGGGTCATTGATCTACTACTAATGCACCATGATTGTGACACATGTCACCATCATATTCTTATTTAGGATCCTTTTACCTATTGACTTTGTACTCATTTTTATATCTCCATCTACATGGTTGAATGAATGTTTTTATCTATTTTGATTTATTGACCCTAGTCTTCAATGCATATCATTAATCAAAATTTGTACATAAGAATACAAATTATCAATCTTGATCCAGGGGAATTTGACATATTGGCTTTGGGTGATCACCTGCATACCAATTAATCCTTGATTTGATCAAGTGAGGATTAGACACTTGGAAACCCTGTGATAGTTATATTTTTAAAACCAAATGGCTATTTTTGGTATATTTAATTTGATAGCCTCTAGCATGTCCCACACTATTAGATCATTTTTGAAGGCTTATATCCTTAGATAGGAGATACACCAAGAAACCAAAATTGTATGGGATATTCATGGCACAAAATAAATCATTTTCATGTAATCCCTTAACTTTGGATGAATTCCCAAGTATACTTATTAAATGCAAAACCAAACTAACCTATTAATCATGGCTTCTAATTATCACTTTAAGTAATTTTCAAGACTAATTACTGACTCATAAGACAAACTAATATGATATACAAATTTTCAAATATAGGGAGTTGATATTCGGCCTATGAGGCTAGAAATGTCAATAGGTGTTACTAATTATTTTACATTTGTTCTCAATGTTTCCCATTTAAATGTTGTAGTTATATGGAATTACAAGACCTTCAATAGTAAATTAGACCTTGTAAACTTAAATTATCATGTATATTCATATTCTTAGAAGTTAGAGATGAATTACATACTTAAGATTGTGTGAGATCTAATAAAATTTTAAGAGGAAGTAAAAAAGACATATAAATGTTTCCAGGGTGATAGGAACCTCAATTTTATGAAGGATAAGCACTCAACCAAGTCATTAGGGCTATACAAACCCATCCACTCATAAACCTTAAGTACTTTCAAAGATGGTATACAGAGATCAGGGTTGATGAAAATGGAGTTCAAATGGTGTTGTTAGCTCCTCGGAACATGCTACACAAGTTTTTAACCCCATCAACATGGTGAAGGAAACCACTCAGGCCTCTATCACCTACTGTCAACCACTCAAGATTAACAATGAATAATGACACTTAAGGTAGACCATGAGAAAGAGGTTAAGATGGTGATCAGAGTAGCTAAAGTTAATTGTAGATAGTGGAAAAAATTATAAAGGGATTCCATAAGGACACTAAAATCATTAGTGACTACATATAGGTAACTCAAACCCTTGAGACTCAGTCTAGGCCTATTAGGCCTAAATCCATTTTTAAGGCCTCAAATATCCCACCTTCACCTTGTAGCATATCATAGCCCCTCCAAGAATACTCAAGATAATTTGGAAGTTTATAGATATGTTTTATACCATTACATAGGTTTTTTAAGTAAGGTAATGCAAAGGAATGGTCAAATTTAGTCTTAGCACCTTCTTGAGATCTATTTCCTTAAATAACCATGTCAAGTGGCAACTTTCAACACTCATATCTTTCATCACAGAAGGACTCAGACCTAGGTCTCTTAGGGGAAGTTGGTAACCCCTAAGGAATCAATATCCATAAAGTAGAGAGTGGGTTTCAGGGGCCCATATTTATGAAACATCACTCAGAATGTAAGTAGGCTTAGAAAGCTTATAAGGAGCTTAAAGTCCAAAAACTTGCACTCATATCTATCCATAAAAAATTGATGGGAACCAAATATTTTTATCATAGTTGAAGGGGTTTATAGGCTAAATGTTCATGGAAAGAAGTTTTGGTTTGAAGGTCTATACTTTATGAATAATCATTAAGATGGTGGACCTCCAAAACCCTACATAAACCCTAACACATACCCAATTTGGTAAAAAATGATATTTTTGAAATAAAACACCTTGAATTGGCATATTAAACACTTGGATCATATATTCCACTCATAAGAGGATTCATTTGCAGTAGTGGTCTATATGGATAGAGTATGGATACCCATAGAAACTTCATTTTTGTAAGGTTCTAAAAAGAAAATGAGGTGAAAGACTTGGTCAAGGGTTGAAAATAATTTTAAGAGATACTATGAGACTTGTTTCACTTTCTAAAATCATAAAATGTCCACAACTTTGCCTGTAAATGATTTTGTAAGTCCTTAAAAAGAGGTAGTCTTGGAATGCAAGTAGGAGGTGGCCTAGTCACCTAAATAATATAAAGTTATAGGTGTGTAGTGATTATAAGTATTAATTCATGGTTTATAACACTTTTTTAGTCTTATAACATGATTTTTTATATTTTCTTAAGGTTTTATTCAAGTCTTATGGTCAACCAAACAACAAACACTATGTAACTAGACCTAATTGCCTAAGAGGCCTATATGGTGAACAAAGAAGGAGAAAGAATGGCATAAAGGGGATGTTAGGAGGGTTAATTAAAGGTAATTACACCCTTGTAACTAATGCATAAAGGTAGGTAGAAACTTTTCATATCCATTAAGGAGGAATAGGATAGTTACCAAGCCTAGTCAACATATACAAAAGGAAGATAGGTTGATATATGTTTCATGGGGAACTTAATTGATCTACATTAATGTTTGTAACTATTAAAGGAAAGGGTAATTTATCATATTTGTGAATGAAAATGCTTTGAAATAGGTCAACCAAGTTTGACATAGCCTCAACCACTCCACCTTGAATACCAATGCGTGGAGGGAGACATATGAGGATTGTTATGGCTAATGTAACTATTATGTGAGTTGACTATGGTCATTTATGACCTTTTATCATCACCTCCATGATATTTCCCTATTTTTCTCTCTTTTTTGTGTTCTATATATTGAGCCTCTTAGGTCATTGTATCGATCCCTCATATGGGTATGAGGAAACTCTACCTAGATTTGTACCTTGTAAACATATTAGACTAATAAAAAAAATATTATAGTTCTTTCATGTTTATATTTAGCATGTTATTTTCTTGTTTATATGACTATGTGGTAGGTTTATCTCTAATTTTAGGTCCTTATCTCACCTAGATGTTAGTAGGTGTTCTATGTAGGTCATATAACATGTAAAAGTGTTGATAATTGAGCTTGAAGTGGAAATTAATTGTTAAGTGTCTTGAACTAAACCTCTCCTTCTTATCCATCATGTTTTATCCACCTACCACATCCCCTATGTGAAACACTATTGCCTAGACACTATTTGAGGTAGTAGTTTAGTTGCTTTTTTGGTCCATTAGTGTTGTTTAAGGTCAAATTATATTTGTGCATCACCTATAGTAGTATAAGTTTCCTTTTATTCATTCCTTCTATCCTGTTTCACCCCAATTAGTAGTTCTTAGGTATTTTGAGCCATAATATATGCACTAGGGGAGATAGCTCCATAAACTAGAGGTCTAGTCTAGTCATAGGTCACCCATAGCCTTGGGTTATTCCCATGCTACCCCAAACCTAGAGGTAGGCCTAAATAACCTCCTCCTAGGGTATATTTTAAAGTGTTAATATGAACTAGGGTTTTACTTTTACATTTATTATACACATTAAATCACTCCCATAATTTATCAATAGACCCTCTCAAATAGTTTTAGATACTTAGATTGAAAAACTCTATCACACAATTAACCTAGGTATAGCCATAGTCAAAAAACAAAGACATAGTTCCCCCTATCCACCAAGTGTGGCCTCATCCTATTAAATCATATATTTCCATTTTTGGCTATGACACAATTCATAGGTCCTCCTAATCAGTTTTATAGAATTTATCTAACTACACATTCAACATATATTAGTTTCATGTTATGTTTTTAAATTCTATCGAAATCTACTACTTATAGCTCATTTTAAATTATGTATTCCATTGCACTTTACATTTATAATCGATATGTTATATATATCTAAATTACATTTTGAGAGTTTAATGTTTATTTTATTTTACTAATAAATCAAAAATTAATATATGAATAACATGATGCAAATCATATTATTGTGAAATAAAATGAAAATCCTACCCTAACTAGTATAAATGTTAACTACAAAAACCATTGAATAGTTGGGAGATGTGGTTTCCATTCTTGATCAGATTTGGTCTTGATGTTTATTTGGAGGTAGAAACAATAACCCACAAGAATAATAGTAATAACTCATTATTTTTAGGATCTTTTTCCTTTTAAAACTCTTTTTATCATTTGGAATTCATTCATTATTCATCTATGTATTGTTCTTGTGGGTGTTTGGGATGATCTTTGACAAGTTTAAGATCTTTCTCATCTTCAAATATGAGCATGAAAAATAATTTTTCCAATATATTTCATCTCAAAATAGATTGAAACCTAATAGGTAATCCCTATTTCAAATAATAACTTATGTTCCCTTCTCAATAATAAATTTTGCATTTATTTCAAACATATTATAAATCCTTTCTCTTGGTGTACCTATTTTCTAAAAAGAGAAGAACATTTCCATCTTTATTTTTTCTCTCGAATGAAAGTACTTACAATGTATCAAATAAATCATTCATGGGCTCTTCCTCATATTTGATATTAGAATAAGCATCTTCACATTCATAATCATTTTTGTCTATGATATCTTAATTATCTAAAATAGAACATTTCTCTTCAATAAGGCCTTCAAATTGAAATTCTAATATAGACCCAAAATAATATTCATCAGTATTGTCCTTTATTTTTCTCATGTGGAATTCATATTCTTATTATTATGGGTATGTGTAGGCATTTTCTATGTATTTTTATTCATCTTTTGAAAAATAGGGTGGATATATAAATAAAACATCACTCTCATCTTCCATGGAATTACCAAGGATCTCTTTGTATATTTGTTATTTTTAAGGAGTCAAATATTCATCCTCTATGAATGAATATGTAGTAGTATTTTATATTGAAGCCAACAACCCATCAATTTCCACTACCTTTAGGAATTGTGTTATACTCAAGTTTAGTATACTAAAAGGACTTAACATGGTAGATGATTTTTTTTTTGTTAGATAACTTCTCAAACATTCTTCAACCATTTTCTTTTGTTTCTAGAATAATATAAACACAAATTTAGAATCTAAAAGCTTCTTTAGATATGTTTTTTTCTCTTTATATAAGCATATGTTTTTTAGATATATTCACAGGAATTATTTGTATTGTATATAAAATACATTATTTTATTTCCTTTCAAAAATATAAATTTATTTATAAGTGAGGGAAGACAAATAACTAATCATTCTCTAAAATAACCTTATATTAACTTAGTCACATTTTCATATACAAAGTATCATATAATTTTAATAACATTTACCTACAAAACATATTTAATTAGAGATAAAATGGAAGAAACAAATGCCATATATATATATATTTTTTTCCACAAAAGAAGTAGCTTTTCACAATCCCATAAAAACTACTCAAGGATAATTCAAGTTTCTTTTTTATATCATAATGAAGAATGACGCTTATATAATAATATATTCAAGACCAATTCCTTCTAAGGAATGTATAGGATTATAACAAATATGTTATTCATCATTTAGGTGAGTATAATGTTTAGACACATAGCTTAAAATTTTCATTATATTCGTAATAAAAACATAGGATTTTCTCAAAATTTAACATTTAGACACATATATTAATATCTTGAATTAGTATATTAGTATTTTATTTTCATAATCCAAATAATTAAATATAATCAAATTAAATTTCACAACAATCTAAACTATCACTCAAGGTTCTACAATAAATAGCTTCAACAATTTCATTTCATCAGCACAATAACATAGAAAAGAGATAGAAGGGGAAAATATTTCCTCTTGACCATATGATTTAATCATTAATCTATGGTCCTTGTTAACCCCAAATCCTAAGACCCAAGAAATGAGACACGCATATCCATGGGTTTTCAATAGGGAAATAAAGGTTAAACAAACATGGTTTCTAATCTAGCCAATAGTTGAAATCCCTAACCAAAATGATCCTGAGTAATTTAGGGAAAGGATAAGAAAAATGTGAACTATAATAAAACAAGCCACCTATATAATAAGGTACCCATATATATAGATAAGGTCTTAAGTGAAGTAATAATTTATTTTCATAGAAGAAAAACCCTTTGCTATAGAAACATTTGTTTCACTATATTTTTAGTAACTTTTGCATCCAAAAAATTAACCAATAGGTCTTTTATAAACAATCATTTTATGTATAAATACATATTATAAATTTATACACATATAACATACTAGTTTCTACATATTCATATGTAAGGGACACAACAAAACCTACTTATACTTTATAAAATAACAAATTCCCTATCTTGGTTGTCCTTCCATATGCCATTGTTACTCTTACTTCCAAGCTTTCCTACCATTTTTTTTGAAATTAGAATGACAGAGGAATGTGAAAATATTTATCCATATAAAGGAGGAGATAATTTCTATTTTTTAAGCATGTGAAATAAATATAATCATCCCCTTATAGGATTTATCTTTTCATCTCCTTGAGATCTCATAAAGAAAATATTCTATAGGTTATGTATTTTATAAAGTCACAAAAATTCTACCATCAAGAGCACCTCATTTTTAGCCAATGAAAGGTAAAAGGTTTGTTTTCTTTAATTTGAAAAATTAACATTTCTAAATATTCAAAATTTATGACTTAAAAAAGAGTTACCTCAAGGTTTACATACCTAGGGATTAGTAGTGAGAATGTTTTTATTTATATCTAGGTACTATGGTGAGACTCTCGAGGTCAAACATGTCAAAAATAATACTTTAAACTTGAAACACATTATGGTTAATTTATGTGCAAGTGGTTTTGAAAACACATGGAAAACATAAACCCTATGACAAATTTGGAATAATTTTAACTTTTTTAATTTTAGCTCTTATCCCCACTTTCTATATGAACACATTTCATTTGCACGTAAGTTACACTTCAAAATTTTCTTGGAAAATTATGATAATAGTAATAATATAGTATCATTTCTTAAGGAAATTTAATGGAATTTCCATTAATTTAATCATAAATTAAAGAACCATATCCACATATATACTTGTGCCCATATGCATAAGAAATGCACATCTAACCCATGATTATACCTATCTTTAGTACATAGGTAATACATATTTGCATACATGAGTAGTAAACTGATACTGAATTATACCAAAATGTGGATATATAATGATTTAATTATAAATGATACATTTAAATATATGACTAATAAATAATTAATAAAGAAACATTTCAATTATACCCAATAAATAACCTTTTAACATCTAAAATTTAAACACCTATCATTTACACACTCATGACACCCTTCAAAACTTTCACACAATATTAAATATAATAATGAAATCCATGAGTACATTATAAACTCATACTAACCCATGTGACATGCCATATTCATGTGATACAGGATGTATATATCAGTAAGAGAACAAAAAATATCTTCAGCATTATTGTGAAATAAATATACCCATCCACTAAGTGGGATACCCATCTACTTAGCAAAATATCATACATATGAAGTAAATAAATAAATAAGACTCATATCAAGATACCCATATACTAGAGGAAAACATTTGTTTTAATTTTTACTTTAGTGTGGTATTCATAAAATTATTTATCATGTGTAAGGAGGAAATACAACTCACATTAGGGCACCCACTTGTTAGAGGAAAACTTATGCTAGTCTCCTAAGTAGGATACCCATCTACTTGGGGGAATATTTTAGTCTTGAAATATTAAAAATGTGCATTTTTTTTAATTTTTAATAATATAAGGAAAGATTCGATGATGGCCCTATATCCACTCACCCTTCTTTAGTTTTTAATAAAACCAACATATCATCCCAAGCACTTGGTTACTCTAAAGCATCACAATAAGAAAAAAATTATTAACATCCATACATGTAGTTATATTAGCAATCAATAATAGATGTAGATCTAATAGTGTAATCTACTATGGTAGACCTACATGAATAATGCAAATCCAAGTGGATTAAATGGTTATTCCATATTAGCTTAGATAACATATTGATATATATCATTTTCATCACTAATCATTATTAGATTCTATATAAGTATGAACAATATATGATCTGGAGGTATTTTCACCCTTTATATGTACCCTAATTTTCCCTAAACTAATTCAATATGGAAGATCACTTTGATATATTTATAACACCTATTGGAATGCATGAATTGGACATCATATGTGTCAGATATAATCCATCAAAATTTTATTACTAAAATAAAAAAATATATAATAATAAGGTGGTGTGGTATATTAGTGTAATTTTAATATTTATAATTATATTATAGTTTTATATCATATTATTTTTGGTGCTCATAGTTGTGACAAGTAGTAGGAAAAGGCAAAATTGATTTGGTGACATTGTAGACGTCCAAGTGGTGGGTCCTTAGGCCATCACATGGCCTATCACCACTTCATGATATTTACCAACTCATAGCCAACTCAAGACCCAACCCAAGTGCCATCTCAAGGACTAATCCATCATGACCAAGATTTAAGGATATGTTTGGTAATGATATATAAACCAAACAACATATTATATCATCCACACAAACCTCTAAACTTAGCTAAGCAGATCCAATACCGTTCGGTCCACGTTACCATGAAACCAACTTAACCAATCAAATGGAAGTGGTTTCTATCACTATGTTTGGCATAGAAAAATACATATGCATGGTCAAAGCTATGTCTTATAAAGGTTGAGTAACACTATTAAAATACCTCATCTATATAATATGTTTTGAATGTGGGATCATTATCCCATTATAATTGTTAAGATGATGGATGAGGGATCAAACTTAGGACCTACGAGTAAAAAAATAAGGTCCTAATCACTAGGATAAGACCCTCAATTACTATTTGGGCTGAATGAGTTATATTTTAATGGAGACTTGGGTTTTATTGGAGGGTATATGGTGAATTATAATCTATTTATAAAGGATGTTGGACCATAGCTGGGTAGAAATACAATGTGAATTTTATTTGAAACACACATGCTCTAAAGGTATGAGGGATTGTTATACACAATCTATAATATTATTAAATAGTCCTAAATCTAAGAGTTGAAGCATCTATTTTAGAAAGGCTATGAGGCCATGGCATAATAAGTTAATATCCTATATGCAAAATTGAGCCCATAATGTGGACTTCTTCATTTATTTTCTAAGGCTTTGGGTAGAAATTATAATAATAGGTTTTAGAATGGAAGACACATGGGGACAAAATTGAGCTTGCATTATTGTGTTCTTATATTTGAAAGGCCTTTTATGCATGGAAGACATATACACTTAAGATACAATCCTTGAATGAAGAACACAAACCATACACCTTTTTTGTGGGATTTTGAGCCATGGGTGAAGGCAATTTTATTTGAGAGAATGTAGATTGAGTCAATATTATTATAGTTTATTCTATTTTGTATGGCCTTGGACATAAACATGAGGGATTAGTGTACAATTGAAGCTCTCTACTAGATCATGGGGTGAGCAATATAAGTGTGATTATATATTTACTTGTAGATAGTTCAAGAATAAAAATATATAGTCCCGCATGTAAAGAAGGGATACACACCTTTATTATAAGGCCTTTGAGCCATGGGTGAGTATTTTACCTTGCAAGGTGTTTGTATACATGAAGAACTAAGACAAGATTGTACAAACCTAAGTATTTGAGAAGCAAAAGAGAATGGTATTTGAACTATCGACCCACTTGAGTTATATCAGGAGTTACAAGTTTGCAATAATCAGAGACACTCCTTGAGATCATTATACCCATTTTTAAGAGTTTGTCACATAATATTAATGGATAAAAATGACTAAATGCATAGCGAGAGTAAACAGGTGCTATGAATGTTGATAGACATTATTACTGACCCATTTTAGAGTCTTCAAAGTCAATTTCAACACTATTTTCAAGTCTATATTCATTTGTGATGTAATTTTGTTAATTATTATATTTACATCATTTATAATGGATCAGTTTGTGATTATTAACCCATAGACGTAGCCCCTAAATGGGTGAAATCCATTATCATATTGGTATCACTTTCCTTTTAGTTTTATTCTATGTTTTAGTTTATAATTTAGTTTTATAAATGAATTAATGAAACACTAAACAAATTATGAAAAGTTATAAAAATGACACAAAATCAATATTTTTAAAATGAGAAATGAATTAAAGATTTTTATGATCACTTTTCATTCATTCATAGAATATTATGCATCTAATTCTATTTCACTTAAGGAATTGAGATTTTTAGTATATGATTTTAAAAAATTATTTTATTTAGACAAAGGGATAAATCTAGTTTTTTGATCAAATTTTGGCATCAGATTAGGTTGATATAGGACTTGATTCCATTGTTTATATACTTTAATTTAGAGTTTTTAGACATCAAATTATTTCTTTATATTCTTTTATTTGATTTGACCATGCATTAAGGCTAGTGCAAAGTAAAATTGGAAGGTGTTCCAATTCATTGGAAGAAGACAAGATTCTAATGACCAAGGTTTTGAAACTATCAGCGCTACAAGATCAACATGGATGAAGAACACAACACTTTTTCACTTGAAGGTGTGAGATGGTGTTGACAGAGGATCAACCTTTCTATCTTGGGATACATTCAGATAAAATATAAGGAATTTTTAGTTATGCACATCCAAGAGGAATTAGTTGTAATCCTATTATAATTCTTGCATAGAGGGTAGATTAAGGTATGATGATTTTATTTCATATTGGTATTGACACAATATTTTGGTCTTTGATAACTAATTATGTATCCTTTATTTTTGGATTACTAATAATATTATGGATTCTTATGTCCTTGATTATAGGAACAAGTGAAAATACTAGTTCCATGATAAGATATGGAAATGGAAAATAGGGTATTGTTTAGGAAATTGAACAAGTTTTTACACATTGAATTTTGGGTCTTTGAATTGGTTCACAAGCTGGTTTATGTTTCACATATTTGTTAAGATTTGTATCAAGTAAATAATAAGTTGTTTAAACACTAACAATATGCCAACTATTTCTCAAAAAGTGTGCACTTTACAATTTCTTCAGAGGTAAAAGTTATTTTCAAATGTGGCTTGCTTTGGAAGTAAGATATGCCTTGATTTGGAATTATTTTTAAATCCTTTTGAAATTAAAATGGATCATCTAACTCTTAGTAAGATGAGTTGATAAGATGAAACATCCTATTCAGTTGTGGAAACCATGAAGAGGGAACATCCCTTATGTTGATAAATTGGTTTACTTGGATAGATTTGATAAAGTATAACTATAGTACTGAATATTATGCTTAAGTTTCACATTCACCATTATTCTCAAGAAAATTCTAAAATATTGGATTTAGGAAAGAATTTTGATAATCATGGTGTTGTAAAAGAATATTTTCTATCTCCTAGTTCAATTTTTTGTTATGATAAACCTTTTGGGAAACAAAATATGGATGAGTTTTGGAGGTATGAATTAGGGAGTAGTCAAAAGTGAGGAAAAATTGAGATAGGTTTAACATTATTAGTTTCCTCCTCACATTTATGATATGTCTTACATATACTTTTAGAGTTTGTGAGTTTGTAAAGAGGCTCTTATTTGTGAATTGTGTAGTTATAACCTTAGGATAGACAAATTAATTGCACATTTTTATAATTGATAGGTACATTTAAGTCCCATTATATCTTGGGCAATGTTTGTATTGAAAACTTTTTGTACTCACATGTATTTTTATCATGCATTTCATGTAGATGTACTTTCAAAGACCTATGGATGGTCAATGTTTGTAAATGAAAGTATATAGGTGTTGAAATTTGTTTAAGTCCTATAGGGGTATGCAACACATTTTATTTTCCTTTGTGTGATGTTGATAATAAGGGAGAACACTTAGCCTTCATGTAGTGCAAGGGTTGAGATAATCCACCTAATTCAATGAATATTTTGGGTAATAGGTCATTTTGGTAGAATGGGTAAAGAGTTTATTTTATTCTCCATAATCAAGTTATAGTTTTAGTTGGACAGTTAACTTCTTGTAGGGAAGTTTTTGATGATGTCTTATTTTGATGAAAAAAACAAGGTGTTTTTCAAATGATGTTTATTTTCATAGCTTAAATTCATAACACCTTCACTATGCGATATTCTTGTTTCTATACTTTGATGTGATGTAGAGAGCTATTTCAAAAATTTAGTGAATTATTGGGACTTTTAGAGACCAAAAACCTCTTTATGTGGAGGTTTGATCTACAATATTTTTCACCCTTCATATGTACCCTAAATCTCCCTAAAATACTTTATAATGGAAGAGCACTTTGATAGATTTCCAATTCCTATTGGAACATGTGAATTGGACATCATATGTGTTAGATATCATCTATCAAAGTTTTTTTTTTAAAAGAAAAAATAAACATAATAATAAGGTGGTGTGGCATATTAGTATAATTTTAATATATAAAATTACACTATAGTTTTATATCATATTATTTTTGGTGATCCTAGTTACGATAAGTGGAAAGTGAAGGCATGATTGAGTTGGAAACATTAGAGAGGTCAAAGTGGTGGGTCCTTAGGCCATCACATAAGCTACCACCACTTCATGTTATTTATAAACTTGTAGCCAACTCAAGACCCAACTCGAGTGCCATCTCGAAGATTAGTCCATCATGACCAAGCTCAAATGATATGTTTTATAGTGTTAGCTCAACAAACCAATGTTTGAGATCATCTACATAGACCTCTAAACTTATATGAGCAAATCTAATACCATTAGGTCCACATTTCCATGAAACCAACTTAACCAATCAACTACAAGTAACTTTTATCACTAAGTTTGGCATATCAAAATGCATAGGCATGGCCGAGCCATACATTATAAAGGATAAGGAACACTATTAAAAGATATTAGGTATTTAATGCATATTGAATATGGGATCATTATCCTAATATAATTACTAAGGTAATGGAGGAGGGATCAAACTTAGGACCTACTGAGTAAAAATATAAAGGCTAGGCCCCTCAATTACTATTTTATATGAGTGAGTTCTATTTTAACAAAGATCATGGCATGATTAGAGGAGATTTGGCATATTATAATCCATTTACAAAGGCTATTGGAACATGTCTAGGAAGAAATATAGTGTGATTTTTATTTGAAACACATAGTCTTAAAAGGTATGAGGGACTGTTATACATAGTCTAGAATATTATTACATAGTCCAAAATCTGAGAGGTGAATCACCTATTTGATAAAGGCCATGGGGCCATGGCATAAGATGGTAATATTATATATGTATAATTGAGCCCAAAATGTGGATATATTCATCTATTCTATAAGGCTTTGGGTAGAGGTTATACTTGTAGGTCCTAGAATGGAAGACACACAAGGAAAAACTTGAGCCTAGATTATTGTGTTCTTTTATTTGAAATACATTTTGGCCATATAAGACATATACACTTAAGATATAGTCCTTGAATGAATAACATAAACCATAGGATTTATTTGTGGGCTTTTGAGCTATGGGCAAAGGTAGTTCTATTTTCAAGAATGTAGATCAAGCTAGTATTATTACATTGTCTTCTATTTTGTATGGCATTGGCATTGAAAGATATAAAAATGAGGGATGAATGTATAATTGCATATCACTATTGGAGAATGGGGTGAGCAATATCAGAATGACTATATATTTACCTATATCTAGTTCAAGAATGAAAAGGCATAGTCCTTCAAGAAAAGGAATGAGATAAAATTAGGACTTTTAAAATGGGAAATGAATTATAACAAAGGTGTGTTACCCTTAAATAGATTAATGAAAAACTAAACAAACTAAAGAAATTTTTAAAAATGACATAAAATTAAGATTTTTAAAATGGGAAATGAATTATAGAGTTTTCTAATCATCTTTCATTCATTCCTAAAATATTATACATCTAATTCTATTTCACTTAAGGAATTGAGATTTTTAGTATCCAATTTTAAAAACCTATTTGAATTGAGAGGAGTTAGGTGAATCAGTCTTCAAAATATTCATTCAATTCCACTTAACATTCATATGTGTGTGTGTGTGTGTGTGTGTGTGTGTGTGTGTGTGTGTGTGTGTGTGTGTATGTACATACATACATACATACATACATACATACATATATATATATATATATATATATATATATATATATATATGTACATACATATATATATATATGTATATATATATATATATATATATATGTATATATATATACATATATATATATATAAATAAATATATATATATATATATATATACATATACATATACATATATATATATATAGTTTTTTATGGGTCATGTATCCACTATTTCTATTTAGATGTCATAAGTAGTAACACTTTTTTTTCACCTAAGGTTTGACATAATTTTGTGATTTTACACATTTGATTTAAAAACTAGAATGAAAAAGAAAAAAATCAATAAAAAAGTATTCCATATGTCTAATTATTCTATGGGTTCATTTCCTTATCCTCATCATGTCCGTCAAGAATGATCCTTCGATCACTCTATCAATATTAACTCAAGAAGAATGATATGTCTCCATTAGCAAGGTTCATGATCCAATCATTTGTAAGATAACCTTAAGCATGCCTATATGAGGTAGAAGGATGTCATTAAAAATTAAGGTTTAAGATGGAAATCTAGAGATAGGTTTTTATCCTTTCTTAAATAATAAACTCAAAATAACCCAACTTGAGGTAGACCATACTCAAGGTTAGTAAATAGACAAAATGTGCCTTACTCATTGAACAAGATGACTTAAGCAATATGAAATCATAAAAATGGTGTTGGAAGAACAATGATTGAGAGGAGTTAGGTGAATCAGTCTTCAAAATATTCATTCAATTCCACTTAACATTCATGATCCATTTATACAAACATATAGATCAATCAAATCACAAGCAACCATACATATGAACATGAAATACAAGAACAAATTACATATGTGGGAAACCCTAAAGGGGAATAAAACCCACTAATATATAAAAATGGACTATATTCCCATAAGACAAAAACCAAATTTATTGAATCACCAACTCCACATGGAGCACCAATCCCAAATAACCAAACACCCACTTAACTAGGCTTTAACAAGTACCAACTTGTAAGGAGGCACTAACCCCCTATATGATTTATAAATAACTCATCCACATAATTTATTTGATCACCTTAATAACACTATGTTTCTCAAAAAATATATAATTAACACCTCTTTAGCGCTTCACACTCTTATCTCTCTCAAATTGCCTTCTAGGCATCTTCGCTCAACCATGTCTCTTCAAGACCAATTAGGTCATATGACCTTGATATTCATGAATAGAACTCATATTATATATTCATGATAGTAACTCTACTCTTTTATGATTATCAATAATGCCTCATTATACTCAAGGATATTCTATCTCATTCTCTCCTCTAAGCATCCTCTAACATGCCTACTTAGGCCTAATATGCCTTGTTTATATACACAACTTATGAACACACACCTCTTGGTTGGAAAAAATAACTTAAAAAATTATATTTAAAATTAAATATATCTTAAAACATGTTATCAAAAATAATCAATCACAAAAATTATCTGGACATACCTTCATTAGGCCTTATCCTCTTTTAGGCCTTATGGAGACCTAATAGGCCTTCTTTAGACACAAGTTACACTTTGCCTTCCTTGGAAAAATTTAAAACTCCCCACATGTTAGGAACATATTATATAATAAAATAATCCTTATGAAATATGCTTCAAGCACCATGACACCTTTTAGGTCCAACCACCACTTGAAACACTCCATTAACATTGTTTACATTAGGCCTTTAAACACACAAAAAAGTCTATCTTGAACAACTAAAGATAACACAACATTTATCCACATAAAGATGATAATAAATAACTTATACATATCCTAAATGACCTCAAAAATATCACCATATTCATTAGACACTAAAACTCATGGGAAAAAACATTAAACTCATCTCTTCAGTATGCTCACTTAGAACTACAAAAACTATCAAAAAGCAGCCATGAAACTACTTGACATCGAACACCTTAAAAGACAATTTAAATGATTATCAATACATTAAAAATATTATATAACATATATATATATATATATATATATATATATATATATATATAAATCACAAAAATAATTATATCTAATATCAAACATTTTTCTTACAAACTAATCTCCTGACCTTATCTCGCACAGTCTTGCTTGAACCAAAAAAGCCATTTTGGATTCAAATTTTCAACCTATTATACTAACTTACAATATTTTACAAATAATTTTCAGGACTTTAAAGTCATAAAAAACAAAAACATTCACTAAATTGCATTACTCTTTCTTTAAATTACACTAAAATCCAACTTTTCATCACTATAACTTGCTTACTTAAAACTTTCAAGACTATCAAAAACATAGTCATGGAACATTGACTTTATAACACATTTATAAGGACTTTAAAAGAATTAAAATGAATTAAAATTGTATTATAAAATCTATATACCATATTAAAATATAAACATAATATGTTATAATTGAAACTATTGGTCTTACAAACCAATTTGTTGACCTTATTGCACACAAACCTCACTGAGCCAGACAAAACATTTTAGATTCAATATTTTCACCACTATACCTGACTTAAAAGATATATACCAAGAATTAATCGTAAATAAATATACCAAAAAACATATTCATGAACTTTTATCCATCATTTAACCTTGAAAACACACCAAAAACCAACTTCTCATCTTGCTTGGGTTTTGCACTATTTGCAACATTAGGCCTGTTAGTGACTAGATAAATTGGATGACCGGTCTAGAAAACTTGAGGGATATGACCTATCTATAAACCTTCATGTTAATTAAACATGATTCCATACCTTATTCCTCCATCCATTTTCTTACAATGTCTAATGCAACTTTTGACTTCTACAATAACTTCTGTAGAAATAAGCCTATAGCTCAATATTTTTTCTCTCCTCTCTCTAACCAATACCACATAGAAGTAATTGGGAGATTAAATAAAATATCCAATAGTTTACCTAAGAAATTTAATCCATTATGATCACTTTTTATTAACATATTCAACACCAAGTCTTTATTAGGGTTTTGAAAGTGTTTAAACATGTTTCCACTCTTACGGTCATTCATAAAGCATAACCCATCAATCTAAAAATTAATTCCTATAATTTTGAGATAGGACACTTACCCAAATACCATGAATATTTTAATTTACCATGCAAAGGTTTTACAATATAATGAGCGTAATAGAATACTTCTAAGATTGAGAACCCTTTATTTTGAGCAC
This sequence comes from Torreya grandis, assembly GCA_037957365.1. Classification (NCBI taxonomy): domain Eukaryota; kingdom Viridiplantae; phylum Streptophyta; class Pinopsida; order Cupressales; family Taxaceae; genus Torreya; species Torreya grandis. The sequence goes on from JARHVA010002729.1 coordinate 78,397, forward strand.
TCAAGAAACCTTTAAACAAATTTTCATGCCTTGTCCTTGAAACTAGAACCTCAAAATTAATGAACATACCTAAAACAACTTGAATCACCATTTTAAATTATCACATACTCACACTTGCCTTGTAAATTGACCTTGATACCCCATTAGGCTATACTTTCTTTCTACACCATAGTCTTCATACCTTACTAGGCCTTGAAATGACCTTCATGCCTCTTACCATGATCTCAACACCTCAATTTCATGATAAAAATATAAATCTAACTACACAAAACCCATCTCATGATTAAATAATACCATAAAATCATTCACATGCCTTGAAAATAGATCATCATACCTCACTAGGCTAGGTAGGGTTTAGGAGAGGTCTAGATGCAGACCTAAACTAAAGGTCCTACCCCTATATGCTCACCATAAAACTCTCATGAGTGTTCCAATGCCTCACATACATGTTCAAAAAAATTTATAAAACATCATGCATGTTTACACTCATATCACTAATCTCCCATGCTCAAACCTTCTCACAAGGTCTCTTCATGCCATGATTAGGCTTAAGATACTTAAATAATTGATGCCTTGACATGTTCCTTCCATGTAATGACTTAAAAAAAAAATTAGATATAATACATTAAAAATAACTCATATCACTTCACCATTTTCTTTTTGATGATAAAAATCTTCCACATTCTTGTATAGACCCAAAACCATATGACCAAGCTTCATATGACTAGACATTTTTTGTCCATGCACTTGAACACCTTTGTCACCTTGACATGTGCCTTCATACAACCATAAGACATTATTTCCTTTAAATTATCTCTTGTCACATGTATTCCTAAAATAAATCACTTCCAACTAACCTTACCACTACCAACTAACCTTTCTCTCAATAACACTCTTGAATAATTACTTGTCATCATACCTTCAACTACCAACTAACTTTGCCAATGCTAACTAACATGAACCATGATATTAACATTGACATCAAATAATAAAGAAGACAAAGCTCAATAAACTCACACTATCACATCAAGCTCATAATCTCATACCTCAAATACCACTCAACATGTATCTTCACCAGATGTACCTTGACATCAATGACATCAATGACATCAATGAAAACACTTATCAACAAACTCCCCCTTTGTCATTGATGGAAAAAATACTAAAACTTGATCATATTCATCTCCCCCATTATATTCTTTCTCCCCTTTTGACATTAATGATAAAGGGTCTTCCATAAATTGCTATCTGATCATTGGACCTGAAATTCAATTAAAAAAATCAATGAAATGCTAACAAACCTCACATTAATACTAGCTATTATAGACAATTCCTAAAAACACACTTTATCCCCTAAGATGATGCAACTTATTAAAGACACTAAATGGAAAATAATCTTTAAAAACCATTCTTTTCAATAGCCTACCTTTACATTCTTAACAATCTCCCTCAAAACATAGCTCTATCCTTTTCTTCAATTAAATCCATGCATACATTTATTTTGATATCAAAGTCAATCAATCTTTGGACAAAAAAATCAAAGCTTCCAATATCCCCCTTAGACCAATCATATATTCTTGAAATGAACTAGGAACTCAAAGATTACTTGTCTTCATTGACATATGACTGAAGAAGATCAAACTCTTGATCACTCACTAGGATACCACACTCTTGACACCAATTGTAGGATTAGGGACTTCCCCTTTTGTCTTCATAGCTTGCACACCATATGAATAAATATAACTCAAAGACCATCCTCAACTACCTCCAAGCATATTTATACCAAAACCAAATCTTAAAACAAATCAAGTTTAGATATAAACTAATTGAATCATAAATAGATAATTGCTTACATCTTATATACCAATTGACTACTTTTTAACCTCACAAGCTTGATGTCAACTTTAGATCTCTCACCATGATGCTTAATAACTTAAAACCTCAGAGATACAAATATCCCTAAAATATCAGACTACTCACAATAATACAAAAAGAAATATGAAAATGAATCATTCATAGACTTTTGCACTCTGTACCATGGATCCTCATGAACTAATATTTAGAAACAATGCTCATACTAACCAAAATAACTTTCACCTTGTCATATACATATAATCTATAAAGAACATAACTCATACCTTACAACACAAATAAATTGGAATCCTCTCAAGATGAATCCTTCTTTGATTTCAACCTCGTGCTTCTACAAATAGATGAGTGTTTCCATGAAGCTTAATGGAGTTACCCCTTTTCATGGGGTACTAAAACACCATGAACTCAGGAGATTGCCAGATCTCCAATCCACTCTTCTTATCCATCTTACAATCATGAGATTAGTAGTCCATATTTAGAATCAACTTAGGCTTAATTGAATCATTTGACTCATCTACTTTGTCATCCTTCTTCTCTTTGATTGCCTTGTCAGTATATGTATATAACACATGTTCATGACATTCCTTCACATATGATCCTTATTCTAACTTAGAAAATAGTCCATTTTGACTTAGTATACTGATCATGACTCACCTTGACTATCTTTAGTTTACATATAAATTTTTGACCCTTCTCATGCACTCTAGGATCTCCATATACCTTGTTATGTCTTGAAGACCTTCTAACTCTATTAGGACATAATATTGAAATGTGTCCCACATTATGAAAACTATAGCAATAGACATTAGTTTTCTTACCTCTTAAATAATCACTCCTATTATCCCAAGAAACTTATCCCTTGAGATTATTATACAATCACTTGCTCTATGACTAGAGATATGACAAGAAAAATAATAACCATTGAAAGAATTGGAATACCTCATTACACTAGGTTGCTTGATTGGTCTCTTCATTTTGAATTTCATGTTGGTGCTCTTAACTTATTCTAGCTTCTCATGGTCTTTCTTATACTTTCTCATCTTGTCTATGAGATTCTCATGCTCAACCTTCAAATAATCTAGATCTATCTTCAACTAATCATACTCAAATTCTTTTGATCTAAACTTTGTATTGACACCTTATAACTAATTATTGAGATCCTTTATGATCTTGTCATTCCTTTTGGCTTCTTTAACCCAGTCACTCTTCAAGATACATATATTTTCCTTAATATCCTTAACCATAGGTCTCAACTCATACTTATTATTATTTTGGTGATTCAAATAATTTAAGGCACTTATGAGCTTAGCTTCAAGATCTACTTCATATTCTCCTTCTTCACTATCTTAGTAGACTTCTTCATCATACATGTTGTCTTCTTCCTTGGAGCAACTTGCTTCTTTAGCCAAGAATATAAATCTATTAACAACTTGATAAAAACATTCATCATCATAATTATAAACATTATTATCACTTACCTCAAATGACTTCTTATTTCCTTCAATCGTCTTCAACATCTCTCTTACATACTTATCTTGTGAAACGAAATGATCTTCATTTCTATCATGATCAACATTATCATCATCACAATCCATGTTTGTGCTTCTATAATCTCCTTTAGGATATTAGGCCTAATTAAAATTACCATGCTATGATGCCAATTTTTGGAAGCATAAGGATTTTTGGGTGAATTAGTATTCAAAATATTCTTTCAATTCTACTTAGCATTCATGATCCATTCATACAAACATATAGATCAATCAAACCATAAGTAACCATACATATGAACATGAAATATGAGAATACATTACATATGTGGGAAACCCTCAAGGGAAATAAAATTAATGATATATACAAACGGAATATATTCCTATAAGATAAAAACCAAATTTATTCAAGCACCAAATCCACATGAAGCACCAACCCCAACTAGCCAAGTACCCGCTTGACTACTATTTAACAAGTACCCACTTACAAGGAGACACCAACCCCTTAGATGAATAATCACAAACTCATATAAATTATTGAATTTATCACATTAAGAAAACTATGTTTATCAACCAATAAATTATGACCACCTCTTCATCTCTTCACACTCTTATCCCTTTCAAACTACCTTCTAGGCCTCTTCACTCAACTAGGTCTCTTCAGGATTGATTAGGTCATATGACCTTAATATTCATACTCATACTCTTATTATATATTCATGAAAATACATATACTCCCTTATTATGGTATATAATAACTCCTTCCACTTAAGGATCTTATATCTCATTCTCTCCTCTACGCATCCTCTAACACACCCAAATAGGCCTAATGTGCCTTGTTTATATACATAACTTACGAACACACACCTATTGGTTGACCACAATTACTTAAAAACTTAGTTTGGTAATTAAATATATATTAAAACATATTATAAACAATAATAAATTACTTAAATTAGTTGTAAATGCCTTCATTAGGACTTATCCTTCTTTAAGCCTTATGGAGACCTAATAAGCCTTCTTTAAACACACATTACACTTTGCCTTCCTTGGAACACTTTCAAACTCCATAAAAAATGATAAAATATCATTTATTAATAAAATATGCCTTATCCAACATCATTTAATCACCATAAAAACCTTTAGGTCCAACCACTACTTGAAACACTCCATTAACATTGTTCACATTATGCCTTTGAACACATAGAAAAGTCTATCTTAAACAAATAAAGACAATACAACATTTAACCACATAATCATGATAATAAATCAATTATAAATAGCATACATGACCCAAAATATCACCATATACATTAGACATTTAAACTTAGGGAAAAAAGGCTTAAACTCATCTCTTCAATATGCTCACTCAAAACTTTCAAAAACCAGTCATGAAATTACTTGACATAAAACACCTAAGAGGACAATTTAAATGATTATAAATACATTAATTACATTATATAACATATTTTTAAAAACCTCAATCATATAAAAAATAATCTATAATATAAAACATTAGTCTTGCAGGCCAATCTCCCGACCTTATCTCACATAGTCTTACATGAACCAGATAAGCCATTTTGGCTTCAAATTTTTAATCTATTACACTAGCTTCCAAATTTTTCCAAATCATGATCAAGAATTTCAATTCAAAAAAATAAACACCATTCACTAAATTTCATCACTCTTTCATGATATTACACTCAAATCCAACTTTTCACCACCTCAACTTTTATTTAGAACTAGCAAGACTATCAAAAACACAATCATGAAAAATTGAACTTATAACACCTGTATAAGTAATTTCAAAGACTTAAAATGAATTAAGATAATACTATAACATATATATACCATATTCAATTATAAAAATCATATGGTCTATTTTCAACTATTGGTCTTATAGACTAATTTATTGACCTCATGAGCTACATACAAACCTCACTGAGCCAGATAAGCCTTTTTGGCTTCATCATTTTCACAACTATACCAAAATTACAAGTTCTATAACAATAAATAATAGGACATATCATTACACAAAAACATATTCATGCACTTTGATCCATAATTATACCTTGAAAACACACCAAAATTTAAATTTTCATATTGCCTAGGTTTTACATTATTTGCACCATTAGGCTTGTTAGTGACTATATAACTTGGATGACCAGTTTAACACACTTGAGGGATATAACCTATTGTAAAAAAATTGTGTGACCTAGGAAATTATATTAATCTCCTTCAATTTTATGTAACATTAAATTATCCCTAAAGTTTGTGAGAACTTGTAAGAGAGATGAGTCTTTAAGATTAAAAAGGGCTAGCTCCTTGAATTCTTCTCTTAGTGTCTATCACCTAATCTGATGATTGTTCATGAAAAGAGTCAAGAGTTTACATAAAATAGAAAATATGATAGAGAGGTTATCCACCATTAATATATCCCATTGACTATCACACTTCTACTAAGTAACAATGCTTTCTAAAGATTAATTCCTTGCATTGAAAGATCTTAACATATGGTTTCAATGTGAAGGTAACATGCTTGAGACAATCAATAAGATACTTGACTTAAGGGGAAGATTGCACACCATAGATACAATTTAATACTTTAAAGAGAGTTTAGTTCATTAACACACTTCACATGACTTGTTAACATCATAACCTTTGTTCAAACATGAAGGATAAAGGGAGTAAGGATGATGTTATCACTTGCTTCCACTATACATCACTCACATACTTAGAAGTTCACAAACTCAGAATTGGTATTTATTCAATGTTCAAAATTAAAGTGTAATGTCATTTTAGTATGGATTCACCATACCAAAAATATGGTCCACCTATAATAGCCAAAATGTCTCAATTTATAAAACTTTGAAGAAGAGGTAGAGAAGAGAAGTTGAAGAGGCATAAGGACATGTGTCATCAATATGAAGATCAATTATAGATGCATGAGAGAGATGGATGGGGTGAGCCATGTCTTTATAGGAGGCTTAATTGTCCAAAACAAGTCATGAGAATGGAGGAAAGTGGCATAAAACCTTTAGGAGTGGCACATGAAACTACTTCTATTGAAGATCATCCATGAGCATTCAAAACTAAAAATAGAGAAGCTGACACATAGTACTATTGAGGGGGATGGAACTCATGATGATAGTTAAAAATATGTTCTTTCTAACTGCTATCTATCCTCTAGACACTTTTAGTTGTCAATTTCATGGAATTAATGACTTGAACCATCAACCTATCTATTTTGCTTGATTTTTTTGCACTAGATGCTCAAGATTCAACCATTTATTACCTCCACACCTGCTCTCATGTTCCCACCAGGTATTTTTAATATCAATAGATTTTATCCATAGTTAAAAATATATTTTCTTTAGTCCATCATATTTTCATTAATATCAATGGCTATTCTCCTTAGTCTAAAATTAACTTTCTACGAGCCATCATTTATGTTTGAATAATAACAACTATTCTCATACAATTTCTCGAACATTTCCTTTAGACTTTTTGTTTGGTCCTCCCTTTTGTAGAGGGGTACCCTTAAAAAAAACTATGGAGGACACTTCCTAGAGAAAATTACCCTTTGGGAAAATTGTTTTGGGCACTTTCCCTACAAGAATTTGGCACTTTTTTCCTTCAGACTTTTTTTCTTAGCACTTTTTTCTAAAATAATTCATTCGAGCTATCTTTTAAAAATAATTCCTTCATATTTTTTTTCCCTTTACACTTTATGAAATGGACTATTTGGAAAGGAAAGTTGCCCAAAAATACCCTTCAAAAACTTTGTGGAGGACCATTTCAGTTGCAAGTTACCCTTCAGAAAAGTTGCAAAGTACCCTTTAGAATTTCTATTTGGTCCATTTTCCTACAAAATAACCCTTCAAAAATTTTGAATTAGACAATTCAAAAGGAAAAATTACCCTTAGAAAAGTTTCAAAGTACTCTTTAGATTTGAAAAGATATCTTTCAGAAAAATGCATAGGGTAACTACTCAGAGACTTATCCTTCAGAAAAGTTGTAAAGTACCCTTGAAAAAATTGAAGATGATCTTTCAAAAATGCAAGTACCTTTCAAAAATTTGAAAATTACTATAAAAAAAATTGGATTGATCCCTTTGGAAAAGTTGAACTGGACCATTTGAGAGGAAAATACCCTTTGGAATTTTCGTTTAGGGCATCCTACTTGAAAAGTTCCCTTTAGAGAATTTGTAAGTGTCCTGGAAGTTTGTCTCAGACAAATTGTTCAAAAAAATTTGATACTTTCTGAAAGATAACACTTAGTTAAAAGACAAAATACCTAAAAGATTACTATGTATAGGCTTTAGTAAAACACCAAAATAAAACTTTCTAAAAGAACTAAAACTTGGTATTTTTTTGTTGAGGCTCAATGAGAAATACTCCTTTCAAAGGAAATTTCTAAATAATGTAGTGGCCAAATTTGAATATGCAAGCTTGAAAGTGAAATTTGACCAATAAAACCTATCTAAAAATCTTCATGGAAATTAAACGTGAGTCTCTACCTTCTTCCTCCATCCATTTTATTACTTTTTCCAATGCAAGTTTTGACATCTACGATAACTTCTTTAGAAACAAGCTTGTAACTAAACATTTTCTCTCTCCTCTCTCTAACCAATACTATTAGATTATTTGTGATCCAAAAATAATTATTTTAGTAATTTTTTAGGTTTTTATTTGTTATTAAATAATTTAGTTTATACTAAAAGTTAGTCTCCCCAAAACTACCTAGTGAAGTGTTATAAGCTTTCATCTTAAAAATATTAAATATATTTTTGGTGTGAAATACTTATTTGAAATGTAAATTTCTGTGTTTATTCCTATTCAAGGGGTAAATAGTGGTATTACATCCCAAATTAAATAATAAAATTTATTTAAGATTTATCAAAGGGAGGCAATTAGAAAGGAGGATTTTAAAACAAATTTATAGAGTTTGACATCTGAAGAGAAGAAAAAGAATGAGAATGTGTTGAAATCAGGGATGAAGCTACATAAGATTACAAAAGCTAAGACATTAAAGAAGTTGGTGAAATAAAATAAGAATAAGAATATTATGGTGGTGCCTAATGAAGTAATTTGGAAATATATCTCTTAAGGTTTTTTAATTAGGATTTATTAATCTATAGTTTTGATTGTTTTGAAAAAAATTGCAGAAGGGTTTTACTCACAATCCCTTCCATTGTTGAGAAATTTCTCCAGCTTGTGTAATCCAAAAACGTTTTATGGTCATTATAATTTTAAAATTATTAAAGATATATTTCATATTGTTGTAACATACCATAAAAAAAATGGAATTCACTACATCATTTCAACTTAAACTAAAAACCTTTCAAAGTTTTATCCATGTTCTCTTTTATTGCCTCATCCAAGAAGCAATATATTCACATATGACACCTATTAATAAGTGTTTTGAATATAAAAAATGTTAGGGATGAACCAAATGACACATCTATATAGGAACCAAGGCTCTGAGATATTATCTTACAGGCTACCAAAAATGATTATATCCTTACTATGCACTTCCAGGCCATGCCCTACATTGGTAATAGGTATGTCTTGGGTGTTTTGAGAAATGTATTTGTTTAAGGAAAAATATAAAATATAGTGTGAAAATTGAAGTTTATAGGGAAACATGCAACTTGAATCAATAAAAGTGCATAGCAAAGTTTGTGGTCTCTACCATACAAAAACCAATGCATTTATTTTTTATTTGTTTTACTCTACAAGTAAAATGGGAGCATAGTATTTTTTTAAGTGAAATATAATTTTATCACACATTCCTATAAAAATATAAATATATTTTGTTTTATATTTTTAAAGTGATTATAGGATATTTGGATGGGTTAATTTTGATAGTCTCTTGAAAATTTGGAGGTTACGGTTTGAAAACCCATAGTATATTTCTGGTCAACTTAAGGAAATATTTGGTTCATGGAGATGTAAAGGTGTAAAGGAGTTATAAAAGATTATAATGGTGATATAAGGGTATAATCATTTTTTTTTATAAATGTGGTCTTGTGATGAGGTGGGATATTTTATTCTATGTTTTTGAATTTTACTTTTATGATTTTTATGCCAAATCTATTACAAATGATGTATAAAAGTGCATTATTAGTTGAAATTGTCACCTTCCAAATGATAATTTCCATACTATCACTTATTTCTTGTGTTGTTGGAAAATACATCATCCTTTACATGTCCTTTAGGATCATCATGATTGATAAAATTTTATCATCAAAATGGAGGATGGAGGATTTGTTGGAGGCTATAGGACAATTACCCAATCCAATTAGCTATTCACTCAAAGTATGGGTTCAATGCTTGAATGGAACTTTTTGGCTTATGTTTTTACTTTAAGTTTCATTTTTGGATTTTTATATCTGAAATTCATGACTTGGAGTGGAAAGAATTAGTTGTTTTTTCTCTCGATGCATGGCCTCTCACTTCTCACCTAATAGGGGAGAATATTTAGGCATTGGTTAGACTTCGATCTGTCATCAATGATAGTATGAGTTGATAGGGGTTTTTATCACCTTTAGTGTTGACCTTATAGAGTATACCTTATGTGGGTCGATGTAGTTGGACATGATTGATCATGTTCTACTATAGTATGGTATGATGATCACAGGGGATGAGTAGGCCTTGATCATGTTAATCAATCATTTTTTGTCATAACTCATAGGGGAGGTATTATTTGTGAAGTGACATCAATTTTTGGTTAGTGCCAAAGGTACAATGTACCAATTATAGTTGTGACAGAGTTTCTTTGATGACTTCAGAGTCATTACTCTAGATATTTCATCTTTTCTACCCTTTTAGATCAAGGGGGAGTTTGTTGGATTATTTATGATCTAAAATTAGTTATTTTAGTAATTTTTTAGTTTTTTATTTGTTTTTATAGGAAAATTTAGTTTCCCCACAACCACCTTATAAATCTTTATAATCATTCACATGCTTTTTAAAAATCATCTTAAAATATTATGATATATTTTTTATGCAAAATACTTATTCAAAATGTAAATTTTTGAATTTATTCCTATTCAAATGGAAAATAAAGACCACCTAGAGGTAATTGGAAGAGTCCACTATAACATCAAATATCTTACCTGATCAAATCAATCCATATTGAGCACTTTCAATCAACATCTTCAATATTAGGTCCCTATTAGGGGTATAGGAGGGTTTAAACATGTTTCCACTCTTAACGATCATTCATAAAGCATAACCCCTCAATCCAAAAACTAATGTTTTTAATTTTGATCTATGACCCTTCCCCATATACCATGAATATATTAGGTTCCCATGTAAAGGTCTTACAAGCTAGTGAGCATAAAAAATCCTTCCCAGGTTGAGAACCCTTCATTCTGAGCACGTGAGAGACCTCCAAACAACTTTTCATGCCTTGTCCTTCAAACCATAACCTTTAACTTCTTGTACATGCCTAAAAAAAATTTAATCACCTTTTTTAATTCTCATATACTAAAACTTACCTTGGGGATTTATCTTGATACCCCATTAGGCTACAGTCTCTTTCTATACCATAGTCTCTATACGTTACTAGGCCTTGAACTAACCTTCATTCCTCTTTACATTCTCTCAACACATCACTATCATGTTCAACATATCACTCTCATTTCATATGACCTATCTTATGCTTAAATACTAGCATACATCCTTCACATGCCTTGACAATAGTTTATGATACCTCATTAGGTCAGGTAGGGTTTAACAGAGGTCTAGATTCAGACCTAGACTAAAGTCCTACCCCTGTAGGCTCATCCTAAAAATATCATGAGTGTTCCATTACCTCATATACATGATTAAGCAACATCATAAAACCACTCATGCCTATTTTCACTCATCTCACTAAGCCACCATGCTCAAACCTTCTCATAAGGTCTCTTCATGTCATGACTAGGCTTAGGCTACTTAAACACTTAATACCTTGACTTGTTCCTTCTATGTCATGACCTAAAAAAAACATAAACCAAGTATATATAATAAATTAAAACTAACTCATATCACTACACCATTCTCTTTATGATGACAATAATCTTTCACAGCCTCATACAGACCCAAAACCATGTGACTAAGATTCATATGAGTAGACATATTTCTTCCATGCACTTGAACATATTTGACACCTTAAAATGTGTTTTAATGAAAACATAAGACATTTTTTACCTTAAAATCTTCTCTTTTCACATGAATTCTTGAGGCAACTTACATCTAACTGAGCTTAACACTACCAACTAACCTTATTCTCAGTAATACTCTTATAGACCTCCTTGTCATTATACCTTCAAATACCAACTGGCTTTGCCACTATCAACTGACCTAAACCTTGATATCAACCTTGAATCAACCAAAAAAAAGATAAATATCAACAAATTCAAATTGTCACATCAATCTCACAAGCTCATACCTCAAAGACCATGGACCATGTAGTTTCACTAGATTCACCTTGACATCAATGACATCAACCTTGACATCAATGACAACCCTTCTCAAAAAATGGAATTATTCCCATATTAAAAAATGTAATACTAAAATCTTACATAAAATTAACTAACTTGGTCTAACAAAAGTATCACTAAATCTAAAACATAATGATCCTTTAAGGTGAATTGACTATATGTATTCCAGCCATGTTTAAAACTTCACAAAAATATAAAATAGGTGGAAATAAATGTTCCTCATCTCAACCATGATTCCTACCATCATACTAATAGTTAAAAAAGGATTGGTTAAAAATAAATAATATAAAATTACACAATTCACATCATGTTTTCTCTCTATAAGATGGAGTAATAAGTAAAACCCATTGGATGTTGATGCCCTAACTAAATGTGATGACACAACAAGAAATTTATCACAATAATCTTGATATCCATGTGTAATCTAATGTAAATATCCATTTAATATTTACATGAACCCATATACTTATGTATGTATGAGTAAGTAAATTAGATGGATCCAGCATGGACAAGGGTACAAACTCCTTGTATCAAAAACTAAAATTCACTCTTAAGCATGAGATAAAATTTCTTAGATGAATTAACTATAAAAAAATCACGAGGAATCATTCTAAATTTGTTACTTTCATGGAGGTTAAGATGTGATAGAGAGAATAAATACTCAAAAATTTGGTATACTATGCCAAATTATCATCATCAAGAGTGACAAAATAAATGAAGGATAACAACCACCATCACTACCTCATAAATGGGATTCAAGCTCATATCTCTTGAGCTTATACCACTCATGAGTCCAAAATGGAAATATCCTAAACAATATCCACTTACCTGACTCAAAAAAAAACATTGATAAACACCCAACCTTGGGTGGAACCAGGACTTTACTTAAGAAAGCCTACTTAAAATATTATCTTCAATGGAACAAAATGATCTAAAACACTCTTCAACCTCACAACTAGGTTTAAGTGTTGCCAATTATTGGAGAGGGAATATATAGGATAACTATCAATAATTCACCTCAAAAAATGATGGGCAATAATTATACTTTAGATGATAATAAGGTAAGAAAATTGATGATACAAAACTATCAATGCTCTTATAATCACTAGATAACCTTCTATATTGAACAACATGATACTCACCTTTGAAATATAAAATCAAATTTAATCAAGGAGACTCAGATAGACTAAACCAAGTGTTGTGTAATTTCAAAAACAATGTTTGCATATCTATATAATAATGGTATTTTTTACTCAAGGTACCATGGTTAGTTTCTATTATGTGGTACATAAATCTATTCTCTAAGATATTCAATAACACAAAACATGGAGGACCATGCCCTATCATATCATAAGGTTATAATAATATAAGATTTCACTCACAAAATTATATGATTTTAAAAAAAAATCCAAAATTTAAGGACATGTTAATCTCTTGAGAGCATGGTTCTATGGTTTAGGGTACTATGTAGGCAAAAATATACTTAAGAGGTTCTACTCTAGGTACAAAATTTCCATAAACCCCAATGGATGAGTTTATACTAAAATAATTATTTTTTTTGGTCATGAACCCTAATAAATCTCAATTACCTAAACAAGCTTCCATGCTAAGCTCAAATTTTCATAAATATTTCCCAAAATGAGATGGGGGTTCATTTATAACCATTATTATAAATAATTTAAGTTACTCAAAATCACATTATATTTGGGGAAGGTACGTATTTACTAGTACTTGAATGGTTCCAATGCTAGATATCATCATGTGTATATCAAAGAAAGGTTACAAAGGTAGTTTAAAAATTTAATAATTATCCTCTAAGGTTATGTCTCATCATTTATAGTGGCTTTGATGAACCAAAAATATAGTAAGTGATGCAATAATGTGTAGCTTAGAGAAAATAGACTATTAGAAAATATTTTTTTAGGAAGATACTCATATGAGTTTTCATAATCAACTAAGGTCAACTATAAATATATTCATGATCAAATAACAACAAGGTGACAAAATTTGTATGAGGTGAAGAGTATCTACTATGTTTCAACATAATTTTCATTTATAATACTAAAATTATAATTAATAATGCTATCAACTAAAGTTAATCTAATTAAAAATTTATATCAACATGACCTATTTACCATAATCAACATTTAGTTAATGAAAATTTCAAATTCAATCTTGGGTTTGAACTAAAATTGGTTGGTTTTAGGTATAAATCCTAAATGAGGTCCTAAGTAAAGTTTAAAATTGGGGCATAATACAACATGCTTTTAATTATCCCCGAGCTCTAAATGGGTACTAAAATTACTAATCCACTATCATGGTAGGTTTATCAACTTGTTTAGCAAGGGTGAAGTCAAGATTGTGACCAAGTTTCACAATAATTTTAGTGACCCAGATTATGCTTCCAAAAATCTACATAGGCCAAAATTAGTTGTAGCCACTACATGGAATAACCTTGGGAAAAGTTTCCAAATTAAGGTTTTAACATTAATATATAATAAAAAATGGTCCATGCCAAAGATTCGAATCACTAATAAGTGCATCATGTCCACTATCACACCTAAGGAAAGTTATCTTAGGGAAACTAATGTTTACAAGGCCATCACACATAGTAACATCCCACTATTAGGCTTTAATGATAAATATCTTATAGTTTTATTACCCACTAAATAGTTAATTAAGGGATGACTAAATATAAGGTTATATCATAGTCTCCATAAAAATTAAGGAATTAAACTTTAATTTATAGTTTTCATGCCACATAGATCATTTTAATGCATGGATCCCTAGATAATTTAAACAAATACAAAGTTTAATTAATAAAAACTTGAAATAACACATAAAATCTTCTCCATAAATTTATTTCCAATGACAAGGCATAATTTTAAAATAAATTCATATCATTAAGATATCTCAATGTAATGATAAGTTAAATTACAATCATTGGATGCAATCCATCCAAGCCTAACCTATAGGGCCTATGTAGAGGAGGTATAGGACTGATACATTATACATGATATAATGGCATGGGGGTATCGTTACTTCCTCCCACTCTTATTTTATTTTATTTTTGATTAATTTTTGGTGAGCACCAGTTCTATGTGTTCTCATTACTTGCCTAGTTGGTTATTTATTATTTTTTAAAATTTTATGAGTAAAGAATTATTATAATTCTCTTACATGAATATTATTTTGTATTTTTATTTTTTTTGTTAATGAATCCTCCTTTTTAATGTATTTGTTAGATATCCTTTAATAGCTTGTAAATGTTTGTATTTATGACATGACACCTTAGTTTTATGATGATGATTTTTACAACATTCAACTTCAAATTTATAAATAGTATATTGGATTAAACTTTATAATATATTTTACATCCTAATATTTATTTGATTATTCTATATTAGATCTTACCATGCAAGTCGATGATTTTTTGTGGAGGTCATCCCTCTCAACAATGATAATCACTTGTGTAGTTGATCTAATGTTCAATGGTGATGGTGGGTCTTAATCTTATTCTTTAATCTTTATACTAAATAAAACTTATTAAATTTAAAATGATTCCCATTATTTTTATGCACAAGCTATGTATAGTTTTAACCTCCATATAATTATGTTCTTATGATTTTTATAGTATAATTAATTTATAATCTCTTTTTTATTATCATTTTGAGAGATAAAATGCCGAAATAATTTATATAAAAAAATTAGGATAACATGCCAACAATAAATATTCTCTTATAAATCTTAATTCAATAAAGTTCTGATAATCAAAGGCAGGTTGTGTCCTCATATCCCGTATAGCCTTTTTTTACCTTTAACGAATAAATGATTCATGTGAATTTCAAATTCTAAGTAAAAAAAAGTATTCTTTCACAATTTATTGTATTTTAATTGGTGGAATTAATTGTATAAATCATGGACTTAATTATTGGCCTTATGACCATATTGACATTTTATTTTATTTTATTTGGTTGATAGTATCATATGTAAGATGATAAGGATTATAATAGATATATAGATTATGTTTAAAATAATTGTATTTCATCTCTTCACCTCACTTTTCCTACTTGTGCATTCATTTACCATTTTGTTAAGGCGTGACATGCTTTAATTACCCTTTTTTAAGGTATTACATATTATAATAATTCCTTTTTTAAGGCATTGCATATTAAAATATAAAAATTAATGAATCATTTTTTTTTAGTTATGCCAAAAAATTGAAATGTGCCATATTAAACACAAAATATGTCTTGTTTGAATCTATTATTAGATTTATCCAAGGATAAATGGAATATCCTTTGATTCAATTTGAAAAGTGTACAACACTATTAAAAATTGTGGTTTTTTTTCAAAAAAAAAATTAAAACTATCACCTTGAGGTGACATAAGATAAAGTTTCAATATATCTTTTAGTACAACTTAATTTTTTCTAATTTAAGGTCCAATGACAATTATATTTAAAATATTTAGAGTGTGCACATATAAGGTAAAAAAAATATTTATGGAATATATCACATGGATTCAATCCTTGAAACATCCTCAAAACTTTTGGATGTTACAACTAGGTTTTGATACCAAAATGCTACACTCCCTTTAGCAAATTGTCCTAAAAATACTTAATATAATAGGTTTTTTTTTTTAAAAAAAATTATTTATATAAATTATTATACATTATTCAATCATTCTATTTTATTTCCATAAGAATATTAATACAAATAAATAATATAAGAGATTCTTTAGATAACCTTTATTTTCATTAAGTAAGCAGGGGTTTTTTTAATAGCATTTTCCCATTTAAATATTCATAGGCATTATTTATATTAAACATAAAATACATAAGTTTATTTTCTTCCAAAATTATAAATTTATTTATAAGTGAGGTAAGAAAAATAGATAAACATTATTTAAAATAATCACATGGGAACTTAGTCCCATTTCCAAATACAAACTCAAATAAGAGTTTAACAACATTTCCCTCCAAGTTTTATTAAATAATATAAACTATAATAAACAAATTCCATGTATATATTATTATTTTATTTTATATAATAAGCTTTTAACAAGCCCATAATAACTACTCAAGAATAATTCAATTTTATTTTTATTTTTCATAATGAATAACAATACTTATATAAGTATATATTCAAGGCCAAGTCCTCAAAAATTTATAATAATATAATAAATATATAATTTAAAATTTATATGAATTTAAAATTTTGACACAAATAAAAAAATTTCATTATCTATGCAATGACAATACTAACATTTCTCAAATTTAAAATTTAGACACACATATTAATCATTTCATTATGCTATATCAACAACACATGATTTTCTTAGAATTTAATTTAAACACACATCTTAATCCATTGAAATATCAACACATGATTTTTTTTCATAATCCTATAAGTAAAGTATAATAAAATTTATTTTCACAACAATATTAACCACCACTCAAGCATCTACAATGATAAGCTTCAAAAAACTTCATTTCCTTAGCATAAAAACATGGAAAATAGGTAAAGGACCGAAAGAGTGAAGCGTGTGGACAATATTTGAAATTGGTTTTTTCCCACCTGGTTGGGCCCCCTGAGTGTGATAGGCGGGACCATAGATTTAATGGAGGTCACTACGAGTAGCAGTACCTCTGGGGATCTATCCAAGAATCTATTAGGGGATAGTCAATCTAATGGATGGAAGAAGGCAATCATAGGTGAAAAGACGTGTCCATCGAAAGGTATGCCGAGCCTCCCTATTCTCTCGAAGGGAAAGGCGTTGAGTATCCCAGACAATTTGGTGGAGGAAATAGTGGCATCCATGGACCTTACGCTGGTTGGTAAGTTTTTTTCTTTCCATCCTAATATCGAAATGCTTAGAAGATGGATTCTGTCTAGGTGGCAAGTCAAAGGTAGTGTTTCAATCACAACCATGGCTAGAGGTCTATTCCTTTTTAGATTTATTAATAGGGAGGACATGATCGCTACCCTTGCTAGAGGTCCCTGGCTATTTGGACCACATTCTCTAGCCTTATGCTCATGAAAACCAGGATTTGATCCTAACTCAGACCTCAATAAGATATCACCTGCTTGGGTAAGATTACCAAGATTCCCTTTGGGATTCTGGGATGAAAAAATCTTCATAGCCATTGGCAATTCTATTGGTCAATATGTCACCTCAGATCATATAACCAAAACTAAGTCTAGATGTGTGTTTGCTAGACTCTGTGTTAATGTTGAAATAAATAAGACTTCCCCTACGTCCATTGAGCTTAACTCTGAATATGGAACCTAGACTCAGCCAATTACTTATGAGAATGCTACCACTTTTTGTCAAATATGTAAGAGGAAGGGACATCTAATGACACAATACAAAGTGAAGCAAAGGGGGATGAAAGAGGATTACCAGAATGTAGAGGAGGAGCAAACGAACAAAAGCCAAGAAATAGAGAATAATGTGGAAATTCCTGACAATATAGGAAAAGGAGAGGAGGGGAAGGGAAAGGAGGCTACTCCTAGCAGTGAAGGTGAAGTCATCCCAAAGAAAAATATAAGATTAGATGATAGTCAGAAGGCTACAGAAGAAGGAGAGGAGGAGAAGAGAAAGGAGGATATCATTAGTAGTGAGGGAAAAGAGGTCCCAAAGGAGAATATAGTATCTGATGATAGTCACAAAGCCACATTTAACACAGTCTACACTTTAGAAAAATAGACTAATATGTTTAAGGTGCAAGAGGGGACCTTTTTCTAAAGGAATTCAATGAAGATGACACATTTTTAAGGATTGGATAGGAAGAAGTAACACCTAAAAGTCACACTCAATGAGTACCAGATCCACAGTTAAATACAGACTTTTTTTATGATCTGGAAGATGGAGGCCAGGTAGGAAACTACTTGGCAACAAGGATAGTAGGAAAAAATGGCAGCAATGAATAGGAAGAATGGGTTACCCCAAAGAAAAAGATCTAGAAAGGTAAAAAATATGCAGATGTTGGTACTAAGCCCAAACAAGGGAGGCCAACCCTAAGGGAAAAAATATAAAGAGAGATTGCTAGGGAGATTGCCAGTGGAAAATAGAAAACACTGGAGTCCTAACCCTCCAAACTCTCTAAATGAGAATATTATCATGGAATTTGAGGGGATTTAATAGTCCCTCAAAGTAGTTTGAGGTTAAAAACTACATTTTAGATAATAAACTAGATATTATATTACTCCAAGAAGTCAAGATGAAAGAGGAGAATTTTGCAAATTTTTTTGACTATATATGGCCTAAAGTAGCTTTTTGTATTAGTCCTACTGAAGGGGCTTCAGGAGGGATTGCCACTATGTGGAATAGTGATAAAATCCAAGGATCTCTTATGGCCCATCATAAGCACTTTTTGATTACCAATTTTTCCATGAATTCCTTGAACTGGACATTGGTAAATGTTTATGCACCGAATAACAGAGCTTTGAGACAAAAATTATGGATAGATTTGAGTAGCTACAAAAATAATCCTTAGAATTCTAAATGGATGTTAGTCAGAGATTTAAACACACCTTTATACCCTTCTAAAAAATAGGGTGGAATTATTGATTACTTAGACAGCATGTTCAACTTTGCTGAATTCATCAATGATTGGGGATTATTGGCCACAGAGCTACAGAACCAAAATTTTACTTAGACCAATAGAAGAAGAGGAGATCAAATGATTCAAGTTAAATTAGATAGATTTATGATATCAAGCAACTGGAATGATTATCAAAATATGTAGGTGCAGGCTCTACCCAGAACCATGTCTGACCACTGCCCGATTATCCTCAATTGGAGAGATCAGGGACATCACAAACCTCCTCCATTCTATTTTGAAGCTATGTGGATTAAACACAAAGGTTTTAGACAAATGGTGGCTCAATGGTAGAATATTCCCATTCAAGGTAATCCCATGTTTAGAATAGTTAAGAAACTCCAGCACATTAAACAAGAAGTTTATGGCTGGAATAGATACAGTTTTGGGAAAGTTTTCTAGCAGAAGAAAAATATAATGGGAAAACTCAAGGCTATTCAGCAACTGACTGATCAAGGGGATGACTCTGAGGGCACCTTAGAAGAAGAGAATAGTTTGTATTCAGAATGGAAGAATCTGATGGAAAGGGAAGAGGTTTTTTGGAAACAAAAATCCCGTGTTTAATGGCTCAAAGAGGGTGATAGGAACACTACTTTTTTTCATCTCTCAGCTATGAAACATAGAAAATCCAACTCAATAAATAAGCTTATCCTAGATAATGGAGACATTATTATTGAGGATAATGAAATAGGGGAGCAAGCTAGGGTGTTCTTTTATAATCTGCTTATGGAAGAAAACAATAATGATAGAATTGATAAATCTATGAGTTAATTCATTGATAAAATCCCCTATTTGATAACAAAAGAAGACAATCTAGAAATGTTAAAGCTTGTATCTGATGAAGAAGTACATGCTATTTTATTCTCCATGGGTGCTTTTAAAGCCTCGAGTCTTGATGGCTTTCCTCCTATATTCTTTTAGGAATATTGGGAGATTATTGGAGCAGACCTCACGGCTGCAGTTCATGATTTTTTTTAGATCTAGAAAACTTTTGAAACAGTTAATAATACCTTCATTGTAATTGTTCCTAAAAAATCTCAACCTTTATACCTTGCTAATTTTAGACCCATTAGCTTATGCAACACTGTGTATAAGATATGTACTAAATTACTAGTTTTGAGAATTCAACCCTTGCTTGACAAAATTATTTCTCCTGCTCAAAAAGGTTTCATCCTAGGAAGATAGATTCTTGATGCTATGATCACCACACATGAGACTATCCACTCCATGAATAAGACCAGAATCCTTGGGATGGCCCTCAAGCTTGATATATCCAAAGCTTATGATAGAGTCTCATGGACTTTTCTATTCCAAGTGATTAGAAAATTTGGGTTTAATGATAAATTATGTTGCTTATTATGGAATGCAGTCTCTTTTGCTAAATTCTCAGTGCTGGTTAATGGTGTTCCTAGAGGTTTTTTCTCCTCCTTGAGAGGAATTCATCAAGGAGACCCTCTCTCCCTGTACCTATTCATCATTATGGCTAAGGCACTAGGAAGATACATACAAGCTGATATAGTTTCAAAAAAGCTAGTAGGCATCAAACCTACCTCTTCCCTTCATCCTATGGTTATACAGTAGTTTGTGAATGATACCATCTTATTTGGTATCTCATTGGTGATCAAAGCTAGAAGATGGAAGAATATACTTAATGATTATGCTAGAGACTCAGGACAAAGAATAAATTTCTAGAAAATTAATGTGTACTTCTTCAACACTCTCAATGAACTTAGACATATAATCATTAATATCTTAGATTGTATTGAGGCTGGCCTACCAGCTACCTACCTAGGTCTCCCACTTTTGGTCAAAGAGGTATCTTCAGGTTTTTGGAATGGTATTATGGAACGTACACAGAGGAAACTTCTTGGGTGGAAGGGGAAACTACTCAACAGTGTGGGTAAGCCGTAACTTCTTCAGACATCCTTGAAAGGTATTCCTACTTACTTCATGTCTCTTTTTAAAATTCCTACGTATTTTGCTAAAAATTTGGAATAGATCCAAATTAAATTTTTATGGATGGGAGTGGAAGACAAACAAAGAATGTCTTTAGTCAGATGGGAAAAAGTGTGTCTCCCAAAATCTCATGGTGGACTTAATATAAGATCCATTAGGAAAATGAATAAATCCCTCCTCTCAAAAGTTAGTTGGAATTTGATTCACAACAACAGTGAGTGGGGAGAAATAATGTATGCCAAATACATGCATAGTATTGATGATTTCAACTTTCTTCAACAGGCGGGATTACCCCAGGGGTCTGTGATATGGAATAAAATGCTAAAAAGTAGAAGTCTTCTCAAACAAGGAATTAGGTGGAAGCTTGGAAATGGCTGGTAAATTAAATTTTGGGAGGATAATTGGTTAAGGGACAAGCCTCTCATCTCCCAAGGAAACTATGGAGAAATTATAGGCCTGACTACTCAGTTCTTTGGTGATAGGGTTAGTGATTATATGGAAAATAACAATGGGATAAGGAGCTGGAAAAACCTTTTGGATTGATGTGTGCACAGGCCTAAGCTTATCCCAAGAATTTGGGAGATCTAGCAATGTGTTCAGGAGATCAGAATCCCACTTTTCCCTTAGGAGGATGAACAATACTGGTGGCTGGATAAGAATGGATCATTCTCTATCAAATCTGCCTATCATCTACTTACACCTAAAGCTCAGAATAAGGAGGTATGGAAAAAGGTTTGGAATCATAAACTCATTCTAAAGATTAACTTTTTTTGGTGGGCTACTGCCCATAACAAAATCCTTACTCAGGACAACCTTCAAAAGAGGGGGTTTACTTTGGTCAACAAATGTTTTCTGTGTGGTTCTAGAGAGGAATCAGTTTCACACCTATTCATAAACTATGAGTTTACCTGGGATTTATGGGGAAAAATACTTAACAACTTTGGCATTGAATGGGTTTGCAATTCTGACCTTAAAGAAGTAATTCTCAACTGGAACTCAACCTTCACACATCCCTGGATTAAGGAACTATGGAAGCAAGCTCTACCATGCTTGAGCTAGACTTTATGGAAAGAGCAAAATCATAGAATTTTTAGGTACACTATTAGAAATATTGCTCAGGTGTTTAACTCCTTTGTTAGGACCATCTTGGAAAGTGTTACAATAGCTCATATTAGTGTTGTGGAGAAACCCCTGTCTGAATTTGAAAGTCAAATTGCTACCAAATGGAAGGTTTTAAACCTTATCCATGTGCATGTTAATTCCAAAATTCTTCAGAGACTTCATACTAAATGGATACCACCTAAACCCAATTGGATGAAACTCAATTTTGATGGGGCATCCAAGTTGAGTGGTAAAGCAAGTGGAGGAGGAATAATAAGAAATGAAAAAGGAGGGATGTCTGCTATCTATGCTAGTGGCATGGGTTGCCAGAGCAATAACTATGATGAAGCTATGGCCTTACTTTGGGGATTAAAGTTAGCTATATCCCTAGGAATTAGAAATTTGAATATTCAAGGAGATTCTAAGTTGATCATAGATGTCTTTAATAAATCATCTAACATTGGTATCCATCTAAAAGACATCATTATGGATATCTAGTTTCTTTTACAAAAGTTTTCCAAAGTTGAGATTACCCACACCTACAGAGAAGGTAACAGGGTCGCTGATGCTTGTGCCAACTGTGATAAGCAATTCTCAGGATGGAGGGTATGGTGACAAGGGCTCATATACCCCCAAACATTAGAGAGATCATTCATAAGGAGATGACAGAGCATGAATGATGCACATTGATGATGAAGATAGCTTTCCAAGGTGGTTCATGTGGAGAAGGCCATTGTGGATCATGGAAGCGGTGGGTAATCCAGGGAATGCTGACAATGCAGACAATGGAAATCTTAAGGATCTTGTTAATTCTATAGTTATGTAGTTTTGTCCTTTCTGACTTTGGTCTTTCTAGTGTTTTGTTTTGCTTCTGACTTTATTTCTCAGTTGTGCCATTGGTTTAGTGCTATCATCTTTTGTTTTCCAGCTTTCCTATCTTTTTTGACTGTATAGGGTTCGGCCCCTAGTTTTCCACCTTAATTAATCAAAAACATGGAAAATAGGTAAAAGGGGAAAATCTCACCTTTCAACCATATGAAGTCATTAGAAATTTATGGACCTTTTCAACCCATAATAATAAGAGGTGACCCAATTAATTCAACACACACAAAAATATGGTTTAAATATGGAAATAAATATTAAAAATCATGGCTTTTCATATAGATGAAAATTGACACCCCTAACCACAATGATCCCTATTACTTTTCAAAAAGGGTAATGAAAAGGTGAATTAAAAAACCCAAGCCATATCTCTAACAACTACCCATTTATATAGAGAAGGACTTAATAGAATCATGAATTTATACTCGTATTAGTGAAATCCTCTACTAGAGGAATATCTTCTTCACAATATATCTAGTAACTTTTGCATCCATAAAATTAACCATTGGGTCCTTTAGAGAGAATCCTTTTAAATAAAAACACATCCCATACATTTATACACACACAAAATACCAATTTATTCACATTCATATGTATAGGACATAACATAACCTACATCTATGGTTATCCTTATGACATTGTAACTCTAATTTCCAATATTTCATTCTCATTTCTTCTAAAATCAAAATGATTGAGGAATGTCTCCATATTTTTCCATACAAAGGAGGATATAATTAATGTAATTTTTAGCCTATAGAATAAATACAAATGTCCCCTTATAAACTTTATATTTTTATCTCCCTAGGATCTCTTAGAGAAAATAATTCCATGATTTGTGTGTTTTATAAAGTCTAAAAGTTTAAATTATCAAGGACACCTCTTTTTTTGTGTAATTACAGTGAAAAGGGTTTTTAAATTGAATTTTAGAAATTAATTTTTATAAAAACAATAAATCAAGATATAAGAAGTATTTCCATCAAGGTTTTCATGGATAAGTATTATTCATAAGATATTTTTATTTATATCCATGTACTATGGTAAAAATTCCAAAGGAAAAAGATGTCAATGACAATATTTTTAAATTGAAATGCATTATGGTCAATGTATATGAAAGAAATTTTTTAAACACATCTAAAACATGACCACTATGACAAATTTTTATTATTTTCTTCTTGGTAAATGGTAACCTCTTCCCCCCATTTTTATATCTTGAACACCTATCATCTTTACACTAGTTGCACCTGTCAAAATGTTCATGCAAAATAATGATAATGTTAATAATAGAACATCATGTCTCAAGGTAATTTTAGAGAATTTATTTTAATCTTATCATGGATTAAATAATAATATCCAAATATATAATTATGGCCATCCTAATCTCATATAAAATGCATAATATATATATGTACGATAATTTTATAACAAATTAACATTCTAATCATATCTTTCATCGGTACATAGGCAAGACATAGTTGCATACATGATTAGTGAATTGATATCTAATTATATCAAAATATGAATATATAATCATGAAATTACAAATGAGTAATTTAAACATATCAATGATAAATAATTAATAAATCAACATTATAATTATACACAATAAATTTGCCTTTAACATCTAACATTTAAACATGTTTCACATGCACACTAATGACATCCCATAAATTTTTTTACAAATATAAAATATAATGATGAAATCCATACATACATAATAAGGTCATACCAAACCTAATCCCTACTATGGTCATGTGATCTAAGATGTATATATCTAAGTAAGAGAGCTAAAAATATATTTGGTGTTGTTGTGGAAGAAAGATACCCATCCACCAAGCAAGATACTCATCTACTTAGTGTAAGATCATATATAACAAGTAAAATAATAAATAAAACTCATATTAGGATACTCTTATACTAGAAGAAAACATTTTTAATGATTTTGACTCCAACATGGTCTTTAATAAGGTATTTATCATGTGGAAGTAGGAAATACAACTCCTAGAAGGGTACCCATACTCTAGAGGAAAATTTTTGGTTATCTCTTAAGTAGGATAGACATCTTTTTGGAGAAAGATTAAAATATTGAAATATTGAAAATATGAATATTGATTTTTTTTATTTTGAATAATGTGAGAGGAGAGTCAATGATGGACCCACAACAACATTCCTCTTTTAGATCTTATGATAACCGATATATCAACCCAAGCACTTGATTACTCCCAAGCATCATAGTAATACACAAAATTTTAACATCCATACATGTCATTAAAGTAAAAACCAATAACACATGTGGGTCTGATAGTGTAATCTATTGTAGTAGTTCTGCATGAATAATATAAATCCAAATAAATGGATTAAATGGTTTTTCCATATTATGTTAGATAAAATATTAGGATTACTCATATTCATCAATAATCTTGATCAAATTCCATAGAAGTATGAACTCTATAACTGGGTAATCTAATCATAGTGCATTCACCTAATCTCATGTTCATTAATCAATATATTTCATGCATAAATATCTAGGACTATATATCAATAATATCATAATAATGAGAGATAAGGAGAGGGATAGATACTATAATTTCTAATACAATCAACCAATGCCATGTATAATCTACGTTTATAATCATGAATTATAGAATTTCCTTATAATAAGCTAATTAATGAATATAATCAATGTAAATATATAATTAGCAATAGAATTACCTCTTAATGTCAAAAAATCACATTAAAATAATGGAAAATAATCATCTCAATACACACCAAAATGAGATTCCCTATCACAATATTTGTTCATGATCATTAAGATCAAATCAAATGTAGACAATCGCCAAATTATGTCAAAATCATAAGTGAAAATAAACCATTACTATTGAGCACATCTAAAGATTAAAAAATGGGTATGCAACCCATGAGTACCCAGATCTATAATAATGTTCATGAGGATGTAAAAATGTGTCATGACAAATTCACTTGTGATCATCTCTCTTCTTCTTTCTAAATCCATTTAGATAATAAGTCTTATGCCTTTTAAATTCCTTTATTCATGCCCAATCTCAAATTAAAAATAACCATAAACATCATAATCTTCAAGAGAACTATATATGGAAGGTCCATTGGAAAATATTGAAAATTTCATAAGGATATCTTTAGACATTAGTATTTTAGTTCTTTTCTCATCAATATTAGAGCATGTTTCTATTTATTATGTTTTTAGGTAAGTCTCCTTTTTAAACAATCCATATTAAAATATATCAAATTAATCAAAATATTTAATACTCAAAGGTAACGTTACCATTGTGTCATTATTTCTCCATGAAGGTAAGCATATTTTGTTGTCATTTATTTTTGAGTGAAAATCAAACTCTTATTTAATATCTTCTCTTACATCATTCTAGTATAAAACACCATCATTGGCCCATTAATTTACTCTTTTGTAGGTATAACTCTCAACCATTAATATATAGTATTATAAATCAAATAATATTGGAGAATAATTAATTCATTGAAATAATAATTTTCCCTTTCTTTTGCTTGACATTTTTGATCAATTATATATAATTCCTCAAAAATGTCAAGCAAAAGTGAGGGAAAATTATTATTTCAATTAATTAATTATTATCCAATATTATTTGATTTATAAGAATATATATTAGTAAATGGTTGAGAATTAGACCTTCAAAAGAGGAAATTAATGGTCCAATGATGGTGTTCTATGCTAGAATGATGTCAAACAATCACATTAAAATAATGGAAAATAAACATCTCAATGCACACCAAAAGGAGATTCCACATCAAAATAGTTATTCATGATCATAAATATCAAATCAAATGTAAAAAATTACCAAATTATGTCAAAATCATAGGTGACAATAAACCATTACTATTTAGCATATCTAAAGAGCAAAATGGGTATGTAACCCATTAATACTCATATCTATAATAATGTGTATGAGGATGTAAAAATAGGTCATGAAAAATTCACTTGTGATCATTTTTATTCTTCTTTTTGAATCAATTTGTACAATAAGTCTTATGCCTTTTAATGTATTTTATTCATGCCCAATCTCAAATTAAAAATCATCATAATCTTGAAGAGAACTATACATGGAAGGCCCATTGGAAAATATTCAAAATTTCCTAAAGATATCTTTAGACATATATGGAAATAGTCATTTAGTTCTTTTCTCATCAATATTAGAGCATGTTTTTACTTTTTATATTTGTAGGGAAGTCTCCTTTTTACAAAATTCCTAATAAATCTATCGAATGAATCAAAATATAGAAGACTCAAATGGTTACCATTGTATCATTTTTTCTCCATGAAGGTGAACATATTTTTTTGTCATTTATTTTTTAGTGAAAATCATCCTCTTCTTCAATGTCTTCTCTTACATCATTATCATATAAAACACCATCATTTGTCCCACTAATTTCTTCTTTTGGAGGTCTAAATATCAACCATTTACTAATGTATAATCTTATAAATCAAATAATATTGGAGAATAATTAATTTCTTTAAATAATAGTTTTCCCTCACCTTTGCTTGACATTTTTGAGGAATTTGATATATATATATATATATATATATATATATATATATATATATATATATATATATATATATATATATATATATTGATGATTACTTATTTGATGAGTAATTGGGATGATTTGGGAAAACATACTAGTTTTAGGAAGCACTTGGTATAGTAGTGGAAATATGAGTATTTTGTACAAAATGTTACCTTTTAAAGGAAATAAAATCATGTGAAAAATATTATATATGGCTTTTATATCATTAATTACATTGGTATCAAAGGATTATTTAGGTGATACATCAATTGGGATCATGATTTTTAAATTGGTAGATTAGGGAGTTAGTTTTCAAGATTTTATGAGAGTATTTTAAACCACTACATAAAAATCAAAATCTTCCAAAAACGTGTCTCCTCTTAATACCTATAACATGACATCAATTTTGGGATCCAAATCTTTATAAAAACCATAAATTTCAACCTATCAATGGAAGGAACTTTGAAATTATCCTCTCCCTTGTCCTTTTAAATCAAAGTTTAAAATAAGAAATATGCTCCAATGAAACCATCTTGATTATAGATAAATGCTCAATTAAATCCAAAACATCTACCTTATCTTTGTATTTATTACATAACTTTTCTACCAACTCATCCTATGTTGAAAATTAGTTTAGAGGAAAATATATCCACCAATCTAAAACCTTTAATTCTAATTAAATGGCTAAAATCATTGCAAAAACATCATGATTTATAAAGTTTTGGACTAAGCACCAATTATAAATGTCTTTGATGTGATCAATGTGGTTAACAAAGAAATATCTATATATGTCATGGAGTGTATTGAGTATTGATTTATAAATAGGATTCCATTGTTTTAGTTATATTAGGATTTTATGTTTACATGAAATAAAAGGAAAGATTCTATGATTATCCATAATATTCAAATTTCATCACAACAAAAAGATAATTATTAAATGGGCAATGTCAAATTTCTTGAATATGGGATATTTCATAAGTGGAGTCACCAAGTGAAGTAAATTACTTTTAAAATTAAATAAATTTGAGACTCTCACCAAAATATCAAAATTTTATATGAATCAAGAGTATTTTTATAATATTCTAAAAAAAATTGAATCCTTGTCCGACTAGGCATCCCAAAAAAATTGATGCATTTAAATGTTTGGCTGTTATAACTTATAATTTCAAACACAACAATAAGATCTCTACTCAATGTGGGAGTTTTCTTTACAAAGTACCTTTAAGTAAAGTAACTAGTTCTATTTCCTTTGTTAATTATAATCTATATAACTAAATTACTCCTGATTCATAAAATAAATCTTTACTAAGGAAAAGGGAATATAATTAAGTAAAATAAAAGGGTGATATGGCACTAGAATAATAAATGGGTTGATTCCCTATCTTTACAAACACAAAAATATCACTATGCAAGAAAGGAAATGGACACAAAATAAATACATAAACTTAAAGATGAAAAATTCAATTATAATATGAGAATAGAGTTTAAATAATAAGACAATAACTAGAGGATTAAAAAAGGAGCCAAAAAATATATAATCAATTAAAAAATTTATGTTAAAAATACCTTATATTTCAATAAGATATCTTTAATTAATATTACATAGAAAACTAGTAGAGGCTTAGACCTAAATTCCATGAATATATATACTTTGAAATTCCAAGAAATCAACCATTTCTCAAATGATCTCATATAGTATATATGAGATCAGGAGAAGGAATAAATCATTTATCCATAACTACCCATGTGAAAAATTAGATTAGGAATTAGTTGGAATGTTCTAATTTTGATCATGCTTTCTAACTTTGTACACTTTTCCTTATTGCAACTTATTTTAATGCTCATTCATCTTTACTTGTAAAAGATTCAATTTTAAATTTATCTTGCTTCTATATTATTAAAATAAGAGGAAGATTTCTTTTTGAATATTTAAATAAATATTTTGGGCTCTTATTATACCTATGATTACTCTTTTATATATTACTAAAAAAATTATTAAATATAAATTGTAACTTATCTCATTTTAAATAAAATAAAATAAAAATGAAATTTTCCACTCGTAGCTTCTTTTATGTTCCTTTAACTAGTTTTCACTATTTTTTAAATACATGGGCTCTTTGATAATAGATTTTTATTTAAATTAGTGGGTGATCCAACTATCTTGAATTAATAATTATATTTATAAAATTAATAAAACTATTTTATATTTAAAGCATTAAACTTAATATTTAGCTTAGAGGACCATTTTCAAAAGCTAGAAAAATAATTGGAGCCTAGTATTAAACATTCTCATCAAAAGGTAGAAAAGAGATCAATGATCACAGGGGATAAGAAAAAATTAATGTCATGATGGAATGAATGTGGTATCAAAAATGGATAAGAATGAAAAAATGTATAAAAAATGATACATGAGGATTTGAGACACTAGATCTTACCTCTTTTATCAGGTGTTATTCATATAACCTGGTGCTAACATCAACAACTTTGTATCAAGTTCAACACTCGTGTACAAAAGGAAAATATATACTCTTTATCTACATTACCACATAGATCTCATATTTAATTAATATAAACCTTATATTTCAGTTTCAAAGGTCTTTTAACTATTTCTAAAAGTTTATAATCGTCTAAAAGTAGATCATGCCCAAAAAATTTAGGTTGTGCTAAGAAAACTAGCTTACTCTAGAATCTACAATATGTTTGTGTCCATTGTTTAGCTTATATATCTCATAAAAATTTGACACAAGCCACTAAATAAAGATTATTCACATCATATAATTCCACATAAGTTTATACAAACATAGCTTATGCATCTCTACAGTATTAGTATAAACCCTCTACACCCTTATGTTCTTCTATAGTATAAATATGAACCACTATTGTAATGTTTGGAACTCATACATGCCATGTGGTGTCCCTTTGATTCTAAATTATCCTTTTGAACTTACATAGTGTCAATATTAACACTATACAACACTCCATATTTGTACATGACTAATCACCTTTGTAGCATCTTGCACCAAAACATATAGACATGCTGAATACATGTGTGCTTTCACAACACCTTCCATCATACCATAGATTATTCTATCTTAATGCATGACTTAACATCCATGTACAAGAACTCTTCTAACATGTGGCATGTTAGGTGTAATTATCTTTGTCTACACCACGTTAAGGATCATGTCAGCAATGGAGCACTAATATAATGGTAACTATCACACCTACAAGTAATTTGAAATATCACATGGCCATAAGATGAACCATTCTTGTAAATATTTAATTTTTTAATTTAATATCATAACTACTTCCTTGTAATGATATATATTTTAAGACATTGAACATGGTGGATAGGTATAGACAACAAACAAGTGAGTGGACATTATTACCTATAATAATCAATCATGTCAATAATATATTATATATTTATATTCTTTGAGCATCTCATATTGGATAATATCTCCCTAGAATAGGAAAATTGATTAGGATGTTTATCCATCTCTAATCATAGGAACCTAATTTTCCCACCATGTTTGATGATACTGAAGTATAGACAAATCATTCACTATGTTTATCTTTTGGTGATCATAAGAACTTGTCTTCCTTGTTTTTGTATGCATTATACACATATGTAATTTTAATTATTATTTATATTGAATATAAATGGAACCATTATAAAAAAGCTTTGTATTTAATGTGTAATATATGTTTTACATGTATCTTATATTCCATTACATATTTTGTAATTATACAACTCTATTTCAAATTTTCTTCTATGTATAACTACCTTAAATCCATTTACCTAGGTTGACCATCAGGGCTCCCTAATCTTAGATCATTAATATCAAAGCATACACACTTCATATCATTTACAAGTGGAATTTATATGTGTACTACTTTTATTATCTTTTAAATTAATGGGAAAAGTGAGAAAGAAGAAAAATAACTCCCAAACAAAAGTATCTCTCTCAAAATATTTGGAGGAGAACACACACTTACTCAAGGAGATCCAATATCTCCAACACTAAAATAAATAGTTGTAAGATGATCTGCAGTCCAAGGAGAAAGGATTTAGGATTATCATAGAGAAGATAATAGATCTCATGATTCAAAATGTTAGTCTTGGTGAGCATGTCTACCACAACCTGGTTCAAGAAAAGGATGAATGTCTTCTTGTCATGCAAAATCTATGATAAGAACTCTCTACCAAAGAGAAATAAATTTAATGACTCAAAGCTAAGTTTATAAAGTTTCAAGTCCATGATATTCTAGTTATCAATGTGACATTATTCCAAATCATTAAATTTTATGTGAAGATAATGATGGATGAGACTGTAAGCCCTTATCATTCACAATAATTCAATTCATCAGTAATCTTGTTTGGTAGTTTTGAGAAGAACACAATTGGAATTGGTTCTAATCTACTGAATCAAATGGGTTATGAAGATCAAGTCCTAGGAAAGAATGGCTAAGGCATCATCAATACCCTCTTGATGAATATGATAATACATAACATGAGTCTTAGTTACACTAGTTGTATCATAAGCAAATAATGTTTAATACACTTATCCCCATAGTCACATGCCAAAAACACCTCCACATTACATTTTATAGAAGATAACCTAGGTGTTTTCACTTATGCACTAGGTTACTCATCACAAATCTTCTCTCATAAGGTTTAATAATTAATTCAATCATCTCATTCATGCTCTATGAAAAGTAAATTATGGACATGCATGCAAACTTCTTAGCATAAACCTACACCATTGTAGTTTAGAAGAAGGCGTCCACACTAGAAATGCCACAAGAAATCATAATTTCAAGATTATCAATAGTGCCCCAAATAGAAATAACCTTAGGCACATGTATAGACTTATAAATAGAATAATCCTACATAAAAACACCACCACCACCAACAACAATAACAACAATGCCAACTAATTTGTATGAACCGATGTAAATCTACACATTGTAAGTGTAAAGAATTTTACATGGCTCAATTATTCCATTCTTGAAAATGCTATCATAAAAAAAAATACCACACTCTCAAGTTATATTCATAGGTTATCAAAACAACCATCATAAAACTTATCAATGTTGGAATTTTCATCCTTATTTTCTCTATGGATTAATTATATATTACCATTCCACCTATTCATTATCAGACATTCATGCAAAGTAACTATGAATTCATTAAAGTTACATTATGGATGGATGGTCCTTGATATATGGGGGAATTTCACTTCATATCTATAGTGGTCTTAAAATTTCCAAGCTTCTCACATCATTAATGCATTGGATAACAACATTTCAAGTTATTTATCTACTCATACAATGATATATGCATAGTTAATTTCATTATGTACTAGTACCTCTATGATTCCATAATATTAGTATATGGTGTTTTTTTCAACATCATATCTTGTACCCACACAAGAATCTCCATAATTCTCTATAGAGCTAAAGCACATGGATTTTTTCAACCTCATTCATGTATCTAAAAGTTATGATTGCTAGACATCAAACTCATACAACAAATATATCATTGTTATTTTCATCACTACATCATTGAGGTCACTAGATAAGACTTCAAAGTTTTCTACATTTTAAGCATGCAACATCTATCTGACATGAATATGCTTCATTTATAATCTACTCTAACATACATTAATACTTCACATTACTTGAGAATTCTAGATGATTTCACACACTCTCACTTATTAGTTTTAATATTACAATGATAACTCACATCCTTTAGCATTCATAGGCATCCATATTAGATTCTACATTTTTCTATCAAGAGCAATAAGACACTCTCAAGCATCATAATTTTAGTTGTCAAACTTGTGAAATCATTAGCATTCCATGTAGTGACACATTATCAAACATATTTTTATATGTACATCTATTTTCACATATTTGGAATCCTACATTCCTTCTTAGGAATTAGATTCAACATCACCACACTACTAGAATTTTTAATTGGAGCATTATTTCTACACCCTTATTGTGGAACCTAAAGTTAATAATAATGGAGACCATTGCTCATTAAGTGGGGATATTTATCCAAGATGATATTAGATGCTATATCTTACCACATTTATTGGGTTTTTTTCATATATACTTTAACCTATTAGTAGATTTTACATTAAGTTTAACACTCACCTACAAAATGAAAAGATTTATCTCATCATTTTGGTTACCACAAGGCTCTCATAGTTTAACACTATAAAACTTTTTGGTTAATTTTGAATGGTATATGGAGTGTTTATAGGGATCATCATGCATCCCCACACAAATTTAACTATTTGAACCTCTAGATGATGATATATTATTTCTAAAAAGGTATGATAGTCCAAAATTAGAGTATACCCAAAAATGTTAGGTTGTATTAAGAAAACTTGCTTCCTCTAGAATTTATGATATCTCCTTGTTCATTGTTTATTTTATCTATCTCATCCCAAGTTGATGAAAGTTATTAAGTAAAATATTTTCACATCACATAATTCCACACAAGCTTATATGGTTAGTATAGTCTATGTATCATTTTAGTACTTGTAGAGACCCTCTACACCCTTGAATTCTTCCATAATATAAAGATGAACCACCAAACTAATATGTGGTACTCATAGATTCCCTATAGTATCATTATGCATCCATTCAATCAAGATGAACCACCCAGGTAATACACAAAACTTGTCCATGATGTATAGTGTACTTGTGTACTTCAGTAGTGTCTATATGAACAACATGTATCATTATAGCTTTGCACATGACTCAACACCTTTACATTATCATGTGCTAAATTATATATCATGTGGTGTCCTATGGGATTATACAACACCTTCTATCATACCACATACCATTCCATCTTAGTGCATCACTCAGTGTCCACGTATCATAAAACTTCTAGGATATGGCATGATAAGTGCCATTCTATAGTCTGTACCATGTCAAGGATCATGCCAAAATGCAACACAAATGGAAATGTAATTATCACACCTAAAAAGAAGTTGAGTTATCACATCGGAATAATATGAACCATTATTGTAACTATATACTTTTTTAACCTTATATTTTAATTACTTTATTGTAATGATATTTATTGTAAGATACTAAACATGGTGGAGAGACACAAATAGTAACCAACTGAGTTTCCATTGTTCACTTTACTAGTTAGTCATGTCTACAGTATCATGAATACTTTTATGACTTTATAATATCATATCATATGATCTCTCCCTAGATAAGATAAATTATTTACAATGTTAATCCATCTGATCATGGGATCCTACTTTCCCTTCCATGTCTAATGATATTGTAATTTATATGAATTAATCAAGATGTTTATCCCTTTTTGATCACATGTACTTTCCTTGTATTTTTTTGCATTGTGTGTGTGTGTGTGTGTGTGTGTAATTTTTCCTAATATTTATATTGAATATAAGTGGAACTATTAACCAAATTTGACCCTACAGGTCAAATTGGGACCCCTATAGGTAAAAAAATAATCTTTAGAGGTTTAATATTTTGTCATAGGGTGCATTATTAGTTATTTGATGTAATTTGATGCTCTATTAGCCTTGGTCTTAGTCATATTAATATTTATGTATTTTAAAATTATTTTAGGGGTCATAAATTCAAGTGGCATGGTTCACAAGGTGTCCAAATATAGTAAATTATTCCAAAAATCCAATAAGTTATATTACCTATCAAGAATGTCAATCCCATATAAATCTTGTAGGTTATCTAATTAAAGATTAAGTAATCAACTAAAAAGGGGAAATTTGGCACTTTTATGGTACATCAGGGAAGGTGACACATGGGAGAATGCCATGGAATCTATCTTCATCTTAATTAGGTTCATTTACTTTCTTTAAAATCTCTATAGATTTCATTTTTGAGATAAAACTATTTTGCTCCTTCTTTACCTTTCTAGACACATAAGTAGGTTTGTGCTTGGTATAGACAATTGAAGAGGTTTCAGGTCAGATGATTTTGGGAAGTGGTATTAAACTTAGATATATAATTTTACATGATAATATTTCCAATATTTTTCAACTGTGTTTTATGAATCATCCTTTACAATCTGAATATGTTTTTATGCTCATTATTTCATACATCCTATAGGTTTTGCTCTAATTTAGACAAGTCCGTATAAACTAGTTGGTGATGTTGACTCCAGATGATATTTAATTCCTCATTAGCTTCTCTCCATGTTTTTTTTTCATGTTTCATGATGTTTTTATGGGACATGTAACTTAAATTGTAGGTGAATGTACCATTCTATGTT
The DNA here is from genome assembly GCA_037957365.1 of Torreya grandis. Lineage (NCBI taxonomy): Eukaryota > Viridiplantae > Streptophyta > Pinopsida > Cupressales > Taxaceae > Torreya > Torreya grandis. The sequence goes on from JARHVA010002729.1 coordinate 114,663, forward strand.
ACAAGTAGTTTTTCACCTTTTTCAAGTTTCTCATGCTTTGGTAGTGATTATAGGGGGTGAAAATAAGTAAATTATCATGTTTACAATGTGATATTTATCTAATTTCATTTAATGTTAATTATCTAAAGAATTATTCCATAATATGTAGTCATAAAGTGCCATATAGTCAGTTTGCTCAAAGACAGTCATATACAATCAGCTAGGTGAACTGTGCAAAGATATGAAACATGTTCATGGAGAATTAATTATGGTTTCAAAGTGTTTATAATACTTTTGTAAATTTTTTTTTAAAAAAAAAAATTCAAAGAGTGAGCAAAGGGCTATGGTAGTCAAATATAACACTTCCACATAGTTTCCTACCACTAACATGCAACCACAAGTCATATAACAGGGTTCAACATTGAAAATGAGGTGTGTGAGTTTGTTGAGGATATAAAACATAATAAAATTTTATTTAAATACCATGAGATGATATAAACTAACTATTCAAGTAAAATCTTGGAGTATATGGATCATTTCATGATTTTATCCATATGCAACTTAGAATACCTGCCTATAGGTGTCTTCATGACCCACCAAGCATGTTGAAGAGGAAAATTTGAATTGAGTAGGGTTTTGATAGTTATTAAAGTCTTTTATAACTTTTGGAATATATTAAATCCTTATTAAAACCCATAAAATATGCATCATATTCATAGGATCATCTAATATCTACCTGTACATTAGAATGGCCACTTACAGGTGTTAACAGAGAAGCTAAGGTGTCACTTGGAGGAATTTGGACAAGTTAGAAAATTTATTGAAGACCTAAAATGTATTCTACAAAATTTGAATCCTTAAGTGATCTTGCACCCCAAAAAGACCATATGTGGAATATATATAGGATGGAATGGAATTAATGAGGTAAGGAAGATGATAAATATTAAAATAGTTTTATATACTATGTTTTAAGCCCTATTAGCACCTATAAGCATTCTATCAGGTAGAAACATACACCTACAACAGATTTTAGCTCTTAACCTAGTCATGAAGTGAGATTTAAGCGTGGAGATATCATATTGGTTGTTTAAAAATAAATCCAAATGATTTAAAAATATTCTCAAGGATTTTATAATTAATATATATCATAGGTTTAAGGATAAAATCAACCTATAAGACTCCATACAATCAATTGTAGGTGACTGTAGGGTGATAGTGAATTGAGAAAGGATATCTAGGTGATGATATAATTTGTATAAAGTGATTAATGGGTAAAAAAATGTATGAAAATAACCTAAGGTAATCTATATAGGTTACAAACATTATTTTCAAATCTTAACCATGCATTTCCACCTACAAGTACAAGCCTTGGAGTAGAACATAGTAAAAAATGACACTCAATCTTAGCTAAGCAAAATGTATGAAAAGGCATGTAAAGAGGTAAGATGATGAGAATACAAAGGATAAATACATAATTATATTCATGATCTCAATAGGATCTTGATATGGAAAGAAAGAAAATAAAGGACCCTGATCATATAAAACACAGTCTACATGAAAAAACCTTGCCCAATCTACCTTTTCTATAAGTCCATTTTAGGTTTTGGAGAGGTTAGAAGGTCTAATGACATGATAAAAGGATAAAATTTTTTTTATATGGTTTATATGACTTTTTTAATCCCATATAACCTTCATATTTTCTTAGTAAATAGGGGAAGTACCCTCTATTTTATCTCAGACAAAGGGTACTTCCCTTTATGAGTAAACTATCAGTATTAGGGAATAGACATAAAATGCCTATTTAGGATCTGTTTTAAACCTTAAATGATGTGTATTAATTTATATGACACTTAATAAAACATTATATACCTTTCTCATAAGGGAGAAACTAAGCAAGGTGCTCAAAAAACCTGAAAGTTGCAATCAAGCCCATTGGGCAAGGTTTTGACCTAAAGCCAAATGGTATACCAATGAAACTTCAAAATTTATTAATGGGTATAATGTACTATTACATGTTTTTATGGTCATTACATATGTTATCAATCTTTAAAATTGTATAGGAAACACAAGGAAGTCATCTTTTGGCTCAAAGGTAGCATTAGGCCTGTGCAATACAAAGGAAGAACTTGATAGGCTAGGTTGAAGTGCTCACATCTTCTTCAAGGTTATGCATGAGGATATATGGAGTTTAGGGAGGTTTATGGAGGTTATAAAAATAAAATTAGTTCATTTTTTTCAACTTTAATGTCAGAGCTTCATGAACAAAGCTTAAGAGCCAAATGATCCTAAAACCCTTACTAAACCTTTATAATGACTTGATGAAGTAAATGAATATGGGAATATTATACAATATAATATTTTGACCATGAAAATTATTTAATCTTTTATATGACTCACTCAATATATGTACCATCAGGATGAGTTATACGTAATTATACATATGGAGTACAAAACAAGGTATTTTTGACCATTTTTTGCATCATGCAAGTTATAGGCAACTTCAAGAGATGAAATCAACTTTTTAAGGAATTTTAAGACTTAATATAACCCCATATATCTTAGATTCCTTGGAAAAACTCATAATTGATAAAATAATAACTCTCATCTTAGCCAATCAAAATTGACATAGTGAACATGAGGTGAGAAGGGTGAAAAACTCAAGTGGGAGTATTGTCAGGGTGTGTTTGATGCCTCTAAGGACATACAAGATCTTTAAAAGTGTCTTATAATCCATTTTAAAAAAATTAATGGAAAATTTATGCCTTTTTGGAGGCCAAATGTGCAAGGTGTGTGAATGAAGAGTTATTTTGAGTGTAAGTAGTGATACCTCATTTTTATATGATTCTAAATGACCAAGACTGCAACGAATGCATGGAGAGGCATGTATAAAATATTTTTCTCTCATTCCAATAATCATAAATATACATAATTATTATTGGGATGTTTAAATAGGGATAAATCATAAAGGTAATTTTCTGAGGTAGAATGAGAATTTCTATGCCACATTTCAAGAGTTTCATGACTTGAGGTGACACTTATGCTTCTTGACTTTGCATGGTTCATTTTACATCATCTCATAATAAAAAATTAACTAATTTTATAATATTTAAAAGTTTCCTTGTGACCTTTGGACTTATCTTTCCTCCTCTCTCTCTCTCAAGTTCTATGAGAACTAGCCATTTTAGCCTTTATAAATCATGTTCCACCTAAGTATGGTGAAGCCCTACTCATTTTCACACCACTTGATCAATAATAATACTGATTTTTACCTCTTCCATGACTATTCATAGTGTGTTTTAATTGGATGATTGATCTTGCTTAGTGATGACTCTTGTTTCCTTAGCATGTTGTCTTATTCTTTCACCCTATTTACAGTTGGAAGCTTATTCTTGTAGGTCATGTGAAGTGTTCTAAGAAGTGTCAAGGTTGAGTGATTTAGTATATTCACTATTTCCATTAAAGGCCTCTTATATAGTCCTCCTAGCCTAAACATTCATCCATAGTCTCATAATGAAATAATGATGTGAGAAGATACAGATTAGAGGAGTGTATGTTTGGTTAGTCCCTTATTCTCATGTGTAACATGCATCTGGTTGGTATTGATCAACTAAATTGGTGTATCAAATCCCTTAGGATATTTTTATTTCATTTTTCTCTCTCCCTTTTCCCTCATAAGCTTAGGTGTATTAGTGTTTTACAAGTGATATATTAAGGGAGCTAGCCCTATCTAGAAATTCACCTCATTCCTAGGCTACCGACAAGCCCAGAGGTATTTCTGCCATGTGGATGAGGAGAGATGATACATATCCTCAAAATATGAAAATACAAGTGATAAAAAGAATCATTATGCCAAACTCCCTATTTTTAATATGTATTATTTTTTGCCACATCTATCTTATATCCCATTACATATTCCATAATTCTAGAACTCTATTTAAAATTTTATTTTACATATAACTAACATAAATCCATTTAATTAGGTTGACCATTGGGCCTTCCATAGACCCTGAATCACAAAATTACATGATCCAATCCACCCAAATATTAGTATACTCCTTATGATATACACTCAAGTATATTAATGCATTGATGAGTCATGCAAGATAAAAGTGTCAATAAGTAAAAATAAGGTGTATGTATCTTATACAAACCATAAGTATCATAAATTTGATAATATATAATAGTGGATTATTTGAACTATTTTTATGTGTTTAGGATAAATTAATATGCTTATTCTTCTAACTGATAGGATTATTTTTAAACTATGTTGTATGAGCTAAAATCAGTGAATAATGTTTCATCTAGATGAAAATATGAGTTTTCTTTATCCCATTATGAAGAAGTAGATTTTGGTAAGATTATATTATATTCAATGAGTAATTTAAGGGACTCACATGAATCCATGTGTGACTCATTAGATTTCACAATTGATTAATATCTACCAATGCATATAAATGATACATGATGAATTCATGATAACACACAAATGAATAATTTATTCTTACAAATATAAGAAAAAAAATGTAGGATAACATGAGAGAATCATGAATTTATTCAAAGGAACCAAATATTATAATATGTTATAGAGAAAATTTTGATAATGAACTATTTGAGGTCATTTTGCATGTCTATATATAGTATGAGATTTTTTTTCTTTCTAGATGGGTCAAGTACTTAGGAATCATGTGTGATTTATTGTGTTTTTTTCTTAAGTTGACTATAAAAATCATTTTTTTATAATAAATTATTGACCTATGATGTTTGCATTAGCTCCATGATAAATGTATTAAGTAACAAGTCAATGGTTGAAGTAGAATGTGACCACCATGGATAGGCTCATATTACCCAATCCTTACCATGATTATCATATTTTTTATGCTTTAGAGGTTCAAATTATGAGATTATTTTGGGTGTTCTTTAATTTTGACATGTAATTGACATATAAAGTGGAATGAATAATTTTTTATCGTGTACCCATATTTAAACAAATACATTATTATTGTATTATTGGCTTCACTAAAATATGAATGACGTTGACATAACTTCATAGAAACAATATTCTCTTATGTAAAAAATAAATGAGTCTTAATTGAGGTTGATAATTTTTTATGTAAACAAGTAGGGTAAATTTGATTGAATATATCTTAATTATAGTTAACTATAATAATTTATTTTAAACAAATACATTATTATTGTATTATTGGCTTCACTAAAATATGAATGACGTTGACATAACTTCATAGAAACAATATTCTCTTATGTAAAAAATAGATGAGTCTTAATTGAGGTTGATAATTTTTTATGTAAACAAGTAGGGTAAATTTGATTGAATATATCTTAATTATAGTTAACTATAATAATTTATTTTAAACAAATACATTATTATTGTATTATTGGCTTCACTAAAATATGAATGACGTTGACATAACTTCATAGAAACAATATTCTCTTATGTAAAAAATAAATGAGTCTTAATTGAGGTTGATAATTTTTTATGTAAACAAGTAGGGTAAATTTGATTGAATATATCTTAATTATAGTTAATTGTTTAGTTAAAATGAAACTTTACTTAATTGGAAATTGAGTTGTGCTTACTTGAGCTAAGTATAGTATGAGATAAAATAGGTAATTACTTATATGGAATGAAATATATTAATTACAAGCACTGTCATTATTTATGAAAAATAAATATTTTTATTTTCAAATCTTCACTTTTTATCATAAAATGCAATTCAGTGTTTTGTAAGAACACTTAAATATATCTACATCAAACATGTTGGATTTTAAGGTTGGGTAGATAAATTTGTTGTATTCATTACCTTATTTTTTGAATATTAGAGAAAGGGTTGATGTTTTATTTCATGTTTTAATAATGACATTGTAAATTATTCATGAACTTAAGATCACTCTTCTGATTTACAAATTATCTAGTCTTGACTAAATTATTATTTACAATCCAAATTTATGTTAAAGTAGTATAACTATATATTTTTTAGCATGTTTGAATAATTTATAATTAGAATGGAAATTATGTATAAACAAGATTTAGGACAAATGGTGATAATGTATATGAGAAATTAATATATCTTGAATTATTTTTTTTTCATCAATGTGTATTTTATTAAATTATGGCTTGTAAACATTGTATAAATTATCCTTACTATTTTTTAAATTTAAAATGATATCTTGCTCTAAGAAACATGTATACTTTATGAGTAAATTTTCTTAATCACTAACCTTAACCTTGATGCTCTAAAATATGATTGAATAATAATTAATGATGAACTTTAATAAAAAAAACTTCAAAGTAATTGAAATATCTTACTTTATGAAGTAAAATTCTAGAACAAGACAATATAAAAATTGATTATTAACTAATAAGATATATTTTGTTTTGGGGGAATTTAATGGAAGTATAAAAAATAAACTCAATTTATTTTTGTAGCACATAACATATGCATGATCAAAGTAAGAGCATAATTTATCATGTCTTAACTTAGTTCAATTATTGTAAGTTATGTCATTTAGTTTTAGTTTGAATTATAAAATATTTATCAACATGGGAGAAAAAAAATAATAAATAAAATTACCAACTATTGATAAATGAAATTAATTACATGATATTTTCAAAATAAATTACTTTAATTTACTACCATGAAATTATTAATATCATGTAATTAAATAATAAATTACTTTAATTTTCAAAATAAATTACATCCAATGGAACTATGTCACACATGATTATGACTACATAATCAAGAATACATTGGCATCACATGATAATAATTTTTTGGATGATTGTCACTAATGAAATGAAGGGGATAATAGTTTACCCAACACTTTATGTGATATAGGTGTTCTCATTCCTCATAGGTGATAGTGGAAAATGTTTTGACACTTAGACAACTAACATCTAGGTCAATTTATTATACTTAAGCTAGAATTGAGGTGGATTATAAAATCAATGAATATATTAATTTATATTTATAACTATTATGGATTTTATTATATAAAAATAAAAACACTTCTCACATTTCCTTTGTATAAATTTTATGGCCCTAATAAGTTTTATTATGTGAGAGGGTGATTGTTTTAGTCTCCTTAATGTGAAGGCTTCTCATTTGGCAATGAAGGATTTAGCACATCAGGCATGAGCCTGATTTTACATGTGGTGTTGGATGAATAGGTGATATCATAATACATCTTAGATTTGGCCTTCATATTGGTAGTGTTACAATAAGATTTCCCAAAAATATTTTAAGTCAATAATTCCATCTTAACACAAATATAGGGAGTAAGTAAATCAATGTACTTTAACATCCCATGTTGTTCTTTTTCATTTTATTATAAACTTATAACTCCTCTACACACTTTTCATACCTTGAGATATTATTTTCATTATATTCCACATGATCATATATAATGGTTATATTTAAAAACTAATTGATGTAATATTTTACACTCATCTCTCTTTGTCTCAAAGTATTCAACTATTTGAATAAATTACCTTTTAGATTTGTAACCATTATCCCAAATCTTTATTTTTTCCTTAAATATTCTCTCTTTTTCTAGCTACACATGATACCAATACAAGGATGCATTTCATTATATCTTGGTGGAAAAAAATTCACTCTCTTGTGTCCTCTACTAATTTTATCATAGCATTAAAACATTCTCCTAAAACATTAATCACAATAAACCTTATTATAAATTATTCTCTCTATATTCCATTTTTATCTTTTTTCCTATTTGCTAGAGGATTAAATTTATATTTCATCACTTATCCTTTTCATATTCTACATAATCTAAGTAGCATGATAGTAAATATTTCCATCAAATCCACCAAAAATTTAAACAATATTAGCCAACTAAATTTCACGTGATCTAACTTTGGTTATCAATTCTAATATTAGTTAACTTTTATTAAGGTTGATATTTTAATATTAATAATTTCAAATATTTTTCATTAAAATTCAAACATAGCTCATTATTATATTCATTCATGTCAGAACAGATATATTTGATCAATTTTATAAGGAGCTCAAAGTGATATCACATCAAATTAACCTCCAAAAAGTAATAAATTAATTACTTTCTATGAAACATACATTTTTTTCAAGATAAATCATTTTTGGTACACATTTTAATTAATGCTTGGGCCTCACTAAAATATATTATTTATAATTAATTCCACATATCTTTAAATGGTTTAAATTAATGTACCCCTAAAAAAATCCATGTGTTTGATACTTGGTGCCCACTAAAATATATTTTTTAATATTTACATTGATGATAAAAAAGATCCCCATGAAATTTTGAGCCTCCACCTAGATGACTATTCTCTACCCATCATGATACAAGTTGGTTGTGGTTTATATCTTTACATGTTGTGTGGAAATACCAATTTTTTTGTCATTTTGAAAAACATGATCTAATACCATTGGAATTGATCCAACTTCACCAATACATTTGAAAGTTTGTAAAAATGTATTTTTTACCTTCACTTTATCAAAAAAATATTCCTTGTCGGGATTTCATTACATTTATTATTTTAATTTTGTCATTTTAAGTGGAAACAACAAAATAAATTGTCAAGCATTATATTTTTTCAATATTGAATTTTTTTCTTCTTATTCCTTGTTTAAAAAAATATTAAAAATATCAAGGTATCCCACAAAATTTCAAGGTAGCACATGAAAATTCAAGTTACCCACCAAAAAATAATTTACAAAACCTATGCATTTGCAACATATTATGATTTATATAGATGTCAAGGTTCCACATTCGATTATCTTATTATAATATTTCCATTGTTAAATTTGAGGTAGCAAATAAAAATTGAGGTATACCCCATGAAACATATAGATACATCCATGAAAAGCTAGGGCACCCCATGAAAATTCATGTTTTCTTCTTATTGGATATCATATCCACAAAATACTATGATTTATGTGTATGTGTCAGTTTAAAAATATATATTTTAATAATATTATCATGTGTCAATTCAAGGTGTCTCATGAAAATTAATTTATATTGATGACGCAAAAAATATATATGCATCTACTAAAATATAGACTCTACCATGAAAACTTACCAAAAAATACATGTTTGCTTATTATTAGATATAATATGTATAGTATCATGTGATTTATTTATATTAATAAGTTTTTCAAATTTTTCTCTTCTAATAATACTTTAATTTGTCAATTCACAGTGTCTATATGTGGGGAAAGTAGCATGTGGTCCCCATGCATGTGAATTCCTAGGGTCAGGTCAAGATATCCATAAGAGGAGGAAAAAAGGGTATAAATCAAGGGTTATGGATATAAATTTGATGTTTATTGGGTATTTATAATATTCTAGGTTTAACAAGTATAAACTAAATGGAAAAATGTTGACCAAAGACAAGTCCAAGTGGACTCAACCAAGTTGATCCCAATAGTCCTCAGCCACTTCTAGATGATATTTTAAGGCATCAAATTAGGTAATGATTTAATGGAGTAAAGGGTTAGTAATAAATACAAATTTACCAAGTTTTTGGTTAATATGTAACTTTATAAAGACATTCAATTTTGGAAGAACTACTCTAAGAAAGACACCTACTTATTAGGTTTGAACTCACCCTAAGAGCATAATGGGAAATAAGAAAATAAGAAACATAGACTAATAATAACTCAATATAATGATGAATGATCAATGTAAAATAGTTTCAATGAAAATACCTCAAATGAATATACTTTCGTATGAAATAACAAAAAAACTATTTCACTAATAAAAATTTTCATAAATTACTCTTCCAAAAACTGGAAGTGATATTATCTACTTATATAAATTATCCAAGCCTTTATGTTTACATTTTTGATATTTTAAAATAAATAAAGACATATTGAGATGTTATTATATTTATAATATGAATTCAAAAACAAAATAAACACAAAACTACATCTAAAACTTAGTTTGAATGGATATAAATGGTAAATAGACACCATGTTTAACCATTTATGGAATTAAGGTTAGGGGGAATAGTCTAATCAATTATAGAATAAGATATTCTAATAAAGGCCAATTAAATAATTCAGATTTACAATATTTTTATGAATATATTGAGTTTGATAATTTTTTAAATATAAAAAATTAAAATGCCAAAAATATTTTAAAAGTATCAATGCAAAAGAGAAATAACACTTAGCTTATGCAATGATGCATATGAGGATATGATAGACACATATGCAGAATAAAATAGTTTGATGATTCACCTTGATTCATTAAATTACAAAAATTATCTTTTTGTCAATTGAGACACTAACATTGAACTTCAAACACTAGCATCAACACTTATGTCCTGATTCAAACACTTTTATTCATCTCTAAACATGCATCCTTTTTTATAACAATCAACTATGGTTAGGGTTCACTATCACCTTGCAAGTTATTAGTTCAAATTATGCATATGTGTTCCTAAAATTGGTCTTTTTCTCAAAACCCTAGGTCCTCCAATTTAGGGCATGTCATATTTAAAAATAAGGGTTAGTGAGCTCAAGTGAAGTGAAGTTAACCTAAAATACTCCTTTGTTAATGATCACTACTACATAGCCATATACTTTAAAGATAGTATTAGACTGATGTGGTTTCCCCGCTATGTGGGATTTTGTGTTAACAATTATGTAATATGTTACATGTGAGTATATTTAATGATGTAGTTTATAACTAGAAAAATGCCAATTATGGGATACTATTTGAATTCTTTAGGCCTATAATAATATTATTCCTATGACTAATTATCAAATAGGGATGAATAAGGTAGTGTAGTTGAGTTATAAAAATGTTTCTCAGTAATGTAATGTGATCTTGAGAGGTGATTTTTAGATATTTTTAGGTGTCTAATGAATTACCCTTTATTTTTATTTATACCATACCTTTTTTAATAATTTAATAGGAGGAGGGTTAAACAATACAAATAGGCTGACCTATACATATTTGGAGATTTTCAATTTGATCATTTGGAAGGTAAGGACACTAGCATAAAATTAGGGACACAAGCATTTATGTTAATGTCCTAATATAGATGCTATTGTCCTCTAGGGTGAAATTCTTTTGAGGATTTATAACTATCTATGCATGATGGAAATTGGGTTTTATGTAGATTGTAGGTAACAAGTGATTTATGTCATCAAAATTTTAGGGTCAAAATATAGGATAAGTAATTAGGCATAGTGAGATGGAAAATTTGAGCCTTTTGGTAGCAAAAAGGTTATAAACTAAAGGGTTGAGCCATGATTGATATTTTTCAAGTGTACAAGACAAGTATGTCATATAATATCATATCTTAGTATCTAAAAATTATTACAATATGTGAATGGAATGGCACACATGAACACTATTAAGTAATGTATGGATATACATTTCAATATATTGTATGACATTGATCTTATTTCTATGAAAAATCATAAAATTGTAGAATAAAAAGGTATAATTTCAAAAATATAGTGGTGAATTGACAAAGAACGATAATAATACTTATATTATTTATCACTTCATAAAACATACTAAGAACAACAATGGGATGCATTGGAATTAGACAAGTAACAACATGTATTAGCAAATATGTTGAAAAATGACTAATTTCATGATGTGGATTAATGGGTGAGATTAATTTAATTAATATATAAATTTTAAATAAAATGTAAATGATAAGATATGGAATTCAAGTGTGCATTTGAATATATAATGTTGAAAATGTATTCTTAAAATTTTATTAGTTCATATGCTAAATATGGAAATTACTAAAGATATCACTAATAATTAAATTTTATAGATAATTTTATGACTATAACTATCCTATGGAAGTTAAAGACATAGATAAGTACATTTATGGTTTAATTAATTTAGAAGCTAATTTTTTGTGTGTATTGAGTTGATTCCAAAATATCAGGTCAGTATCATAGGTTGATCCTAACCTACTGGTTATTATTATCATATGTGTAAATGCAACATAGTGATTATATGGTCACCTACAATTATATTTTCTTGACATGTGTGTTTGTGATTTTTAACCTTGATGGTGTGCCCATATCCAAAAATTAGGAACTTTTGCCTTGAAACCCTAGATGTGATTTTGAGGGTTAAACCCTACAAATATGGGAAGTGTTGTGTTGAGGTAACCCAAATCACCCCCATTTAATGATTAGCCATTATATATACATATATATATATATATATATATATATATATATATATATATATATATATATATATATATATATATATATATATATATATATATATATATATATATATATATATATATATATATATATATATATATATATATATATATATATATATATATATATATATATATATAATACTCCAAAGAGGTAAATCAATCCCTAATTATTTATCCCACATAGTGTGACTCTAAAAATGTTCTTATTTGCTATGTGAATTAAGCTAATTATTGGATTTGATACTTGACAATGCTTTCATTGACCTAGATTTTTAGTGATTCAAAATTTGATTATGACTACTCATAGTGATAAATATGTAAATAGGTAATAATATGGCATATTTTATTAATGTATAATAGTGTATATATACAAGTTCCAAATATATTAAATATGGATCTAAAATGAGGTCATGATTTGTTTATATATGGATCCATTTTAATAATTACTCAGACCATCAACATGATATTCTTATAGGTCAACCCTAAGGATGGTTTTGATGTTATAAAATATCCATTTTAGGGAAAATTATAGTTTCAACTAGCATAGGTTATTACTATAGATACATAAATTAGCATTTAAGCTAAAGAAATGTACTTAAGATCACCCTTTATATGCACTTAGCTTATGCTTCTTTCTATGGTTTTATTATCTCCCTTCCTTCACTTTAAATACAAATGACCCATTCTTATAAGAAACTAATGATCTCATAATTTCTATATTCCTCATTCAAAGCCTCTCAAGCTTATATCCTTACTGATCCATACTCCTAAGTCAATTTTTTTTCCTTAGATAAAATCATGTCATTTATACTATTACACTCCATAGTCCTACCTAGTTTTATCAATCACATCCTCCATCAAATAATGGCTAGTTTCCCAAATTCAAATTTATGTAATGGGTCATCCCACACATTTAGATATATATTTTGTATTGAATTCCATATTGATCACTATAAATATACATTTTCAAGTCAATATTCACTCAATATGATTCCATATTGAAAATCAGTAGAATTAGAATTTCACATTGAGAGTAAATTCCCTATATCTCCTAATTATAAATACATACATCCATAGTAGCCTTGAGCTAAAATTTGAGTACACATCCAAGGTCATAACTCATAGTTAAATCACTTAATCACACCAGAATTGATCAAGCATATATAATTACATTAATATTTCATGCACACCAGTTTAGCATTAGATAACTACATGGTGTTTGATTCATCTTCATGATATTGGTATGTAGGTAGTGCTCAACATAAGGGGTGTTTATTTCTAGCACAACTTCAACTAATATCCCCTTTTTCCATTGATTCCATTCATTCATGACTGCTTATCAAGCTAGGGTTATAATTGAAGAATAAGGCATGCAGTAAATTCTAAAACAAATCACACATATCTTATTTCAAACACATATTCAATAGGTGAATGTGAATAGGTAAAAACTTTCACCTATTGCTAAAAAGTATTCAAACTCTTTTGGACATAAAAGGTGCAAGCATGTATAAATCATTTGAGATTTATAATCCTATGTGTTCCATGGATACAAGTTTAGTACCACCATTCACTATGGGGGAAACCCAAGGATTTATTTGTATTCATATGCCTATTCCTATTCATTCATTTGGAACACCTCATTTGGTTAATGCACAAGGTTAAATCTTTGCAAACTAAGATGTTACATTTAGAGCAAGGTGTTTCTAAATCTAACTAGGCACTTGATTCATACACCTTATTGTACACTTTAATGGAACAACACATAGAAACATATAATCTACCTTTTGGTTTTTTGTCACACAATATTACACTATATGATGTAAAGGGTTACCTTGAAATTTTTTTGAGAGTGAATATAATATATTTTGGAAAAAAAAACTATGATTTTATTTAACTCAATGTTTTGGATCACCACCTGTGATCCTTCATCAAGAGAAAAAAGCATTAATTAATATTTTATTTATGTTTGATTCTAATAAAGATAGGAATTATATTGGGTAAATTCAAAAATTTAATTGTATGTAAGTATTTACTCGTCTTAATAATTTTAATCATGTTTGTAATTAAAAAACATATTTGTGTTATTAAATATTTTAACATCTTTTAGTTAAGTTTTATTTTAATCATGATAGTAATTATATTATGTATTTTATTTTTAATTAAAAATGAAATTTTTATTACTAAATATTTTATCTTATGTCTATTAATATTAATTCTTAGGGCTCGTTAAGTATTTATTAGTTTAACTTAAGTTTTTAAGGTTTTATTTTTTATCACAGTAAGGTACGAGCCTATAATTGGAAAAAAGGGAAGTGAAATGACTACCCTCACATTTAATACCTCATGTGACCATTGTTATCTACACTATTTAAGTAGTGATGGTTTATTTTTTGACCATTAATCTTTTTTCTATTGATGAAAGTTCACAGGTGGCTATCTGAAATGTTGAGTTAAAATAAAAAGAAATAGTTTTTAATAAAAGCTATTATATTCACTACGTATGGACTGTGAAAGCATAACATTTTTAATTTTTAACATACTAAATAAAATATTCCCCCATAAATTAATGGTAACCACCATGGAAATATAAGGACCAAAATGTTTCCCCGATATAGATATAAGCATGATAGTGTATAAAGTGTTATTTAGTTAGAAACGCACAATGTTAATCAACACACATAAGTTAGTGACTTGAATCAATAAATGATTAATACAACATGAATAAAATAGGATCATCTATGGATAGGATGAACAAATAGATAAAAAATTTGCATTCAAAATAAAGCATTCTTATAAAATCATTCAATTGAATAAAGTAACTATTATAATTTAGAATACCCATGGGATAAGAGATGTAAAATATATTATCATAAAATTTAATTATATATCTCAATATGATAAATGCCATGAAAATATAGATATCACCATGAAATAATCCTATGAAATGGCAATGTCTCAAAACTAAGACATATTTTTTATGAAATTGGCTCATGTAGGATGTGGGTGCATATTGTGATATTTAGTATCATGTAACCTAAAAATATTAATCTCACTCACTCAATAAATACCATGAAATGAATGTATGTATAAGCCATGGATAATGAAAACCTATAGAATAGATGAATATGTAACATGTATAAAGTAATGTTTTTATTTTTTGCTTTTTGAATATTTATGAGATTTAAAAAATAAACATTTTTTTTTCTAATGTTGATATATTTCCACCCATTTATGCAAAATATATGAGGTAATTAATCACCAAACATGATAACCAAGCATGATAAAGTGCATATATATTGTAATTATTATCATGATACATAATAATGTAAGAAAAATATGAAACACAAGTCTTAAATTTTATGGTTCAACATTGGATAGGTAGGGTTGACCCTATACCCTAAACAAAAAGATTTGACCATTACCCCATATGGGCCAATAAATTGTCATTGCCTAAAAAATTATTCTATGTTAGGTCATATTTAGATATTAACATCTAATTTACTATCTTGAATATTCAAGGGCATAATTTTTGGGAATGTGTGGTACCTCTCTTTTTCACAAAATTGACTATTTTACTTAATCAAGAGAATAAAATATGAATCTCAAAAATGAAATTGAATCTTAACCTCATTCTGATAAATAACCAAGATAGTTATAACTCATGATAAAATTGATACAGTGAACATGGGTGGTGCTAAAGGTAATTTAAAAGACTAGAATAAGTGGACACATAGCTAGGGCTTATCTTAATTGATATACATAAATTAATGCACAAAATCCCCTAATGTGCCTAGTTAGGATTTTAATAAATAAATTCATTATTCTATCTCTATACACCAATAATTTTTAACATTCTAAAAACAATAACCTACCATAAAATTAAACACATGTATATCATCCCATTCTACTTAATTTTTCTTAAATCCATACCATAACCTACCACCACTCAAAATAAAAATAAAAAATACTAGAGACATAAGGAGCCATAAATACAATTTTTTTTGTTAATTAAAATAAATAAATTCATGAATCTATCCAAAAATGTAGAATGAAGGATGAGACTATTTATTATCTGACCTAATCATGATTTGGCTACATTAACCACTAGATAATTTAGGAATAATTTTCATGAATATGTTTCAATTTTGAGAGGATCCTCCTATAACAAGTCAATAAAAATGCACAAAATAAAAAAATAAGAAAATAAGAAAACATAATTAATGGATTATATTGATCATAGACCACTTTGAGGGGGCAACTTCCTTTGAGCAAGCTCAATACCAATAATTCATGGATGCCTTCATTGGCCTCAACACTTACTTATATATGAATTCTAATCTAATAAACTACTACTTCCCATGAATTTGAGATTAAAAAAAATGCTCATAGGATGACTTACAAATCATATGCATCAATAGTAGCTACTAAACTAATAAATTAATGATAAGAGATATCATGGGTTCATAGCATCCCATCCCTCTTAGAAAAATCTTTATCCTTAAAGCTTTAGATGTGGGAATTGGTGTTGAATCTAAAATAGTGGTTTCCATATTGCATCTTTTGATTGCATTCCATGCCACTAAATTAAAAAATCAATGATGGAGTGGGAGCAAAGTTGATGTGTGCACATGTCTAAGATTACCTCAAGATCTAGAAGAATAGATCATTCATTATCATGTTCTAGTAAAATAGTTTACACTCTGATGTTTGTGCCAAGAAATTTCTTCAAACAAGAGACATGATATATTGGGTGAACTCAAGAAGAAGGTGGGAGCTCCAAATTATAAGCAAACAACCCAATCTTATAAAGAAAATTATTGGGCCCATGTAACTTAGGAGCTAGCTTATGATGCCCTTCAATATTTAGGGAGGATTTCTTATAGGGATGTAGGCAAATAAAAACTATATCACCTAATTAAAAAGTCCATTTAGAATGGTGTTGTTCTGCCTATTATTTCATTTGATTTTGGGTTGTATGAAGATTTTCTCATAAGGTACTAAGGATTTGATCTTGATTTTGGAGAATTATGTTGACTGCTTGAATTGATGAACTATTGGGGGTATACGAAAGGTGCATTGGTGGTGCTTAACCATAGACTGCTTCATATGGAGTCATTTTTGTTGAAGTGTGGTAGGAGGTATTATACCATCATTTAGTGAAAGGGAACCACTTTTCCTATTGATGTTGTTTTTATGAGGTGAAGTAATGAAGGAAAGTTTCCAAGCATTTGTTGACAATTTTAGTCTAGCCATCCATTTGTGGATGATACCCAAAACTCATCTTTAGTTGGGTGCTAATGTGTCAAAATAGTTCTATCCAAAAATGGCTGGTGAAGGTTGCATCATGATCTAAGACAATAGATGAAGGAATGCCATGAAGATGGAAAATCTGGTCAAAGAAAATTTGTACGACTATAGAGTTGGTATACAGATTGCTGAGGGCAAAAAAATGACTATATTTAGAGAGGTGATCAACCACAACCAAGATCACCATTTTCCATCTAGATTTAGGGAGCCCCTTAATGAAATCCATATAAATATGTGTCCAAATCCTATTAGGGATAGGAAAGGGTTCAAATAACCTAGGGATGAGTGTTGTTTCACCCTTTTTGTATTGGTAGGTATCACATTCAACTACCATCTATTGAATTTCCTTTTTCATTACCTTCTAAAAAACTTTACATCATGTCCACTCATAAGTTTTGATAAACCCTAAGTGCCTTATGGATTGAAAAGTATGGAGTTGATAGAATACATCTTGTTGAAGATTTGTGCTCTAGGGAAGCACTAGATGACCCTTGTATCATAGAGAAGTACCATCCCAAGAATAATATAATATAACTAAGGGGTCAGTGTCTAACTATTAAATGATTTAAGATAATGAGGATTCATTAACATACCCTTTCTTTACAATGTCCAATCAATTTGGAATAGGCATGGAAATAGCTGAAAGGGAAGCTTGATATGCAAATATGCAAGACAAAGCATTAGCCATAATATTTTCATTACCCTTCTTGTAAGTTATCTCATAGTCATAACCCATGAGTTTGCTGACCCATTTTTATTGTGATGGGGTAGAGACTTATTGTTCCAATAAATAATTTAGACTTTGGTAATTATTTTTGATGTAAAAATTATTTCCCAGTAGGTATGGTTGTCACTTTTATACTACATGTAAAATAGCCATCATTTCCTTCTCATAAGTAGAGAACACTAGATTATTTATAGAAAGGGATTTGTTAGTGAATGTAATAGGGTATCCTTCTTGGAGGATAAAATCACCAAGTCCATTTTGACAATCATCACTCTTGATATTGAAGGTCTTAACACAATCTGACATAGCTAGAACAAGTGTTGTACACATAGTTTGTTTTAAATCTTCAAATGCACACTTAGTAGCTGTGTCCAAGTAAAAGCATCCTTTCTCAACATAACTTTCAGTGAAGATACAATCTTCTCATAATCCTTGAAAAACTTGAGATAGTATCCAATCAACCACAAAAAACCATGGAGACCCTTGAGTGTCTAAGGATGAGGCCAATTTGTCATGAAAACTATTTTTTTAGGATCCACCTGAACCCCTTAGGCTGAAATAATATGCTTGAGATACTCCACTTCATCCTATCCAAAATTACATTTGGACTCTTTTTCACAAAGATGATGGTCAGAAAGAAGTTTTAGTGTGAGCTCTAGATGTTGGAGATGCTCATACCATATTTTACCATAGATGAGGATATCATTGAAGAAGACTAGAATGAATTTTCATAGGTAGGTTCATAATATTTTATTCATGAATGCCTAAAATGTTTAAGGAGTATTAGTGAGGCCAAAGGGTATGACCAGGAACTCATAGTGGTCATCATACGTGTGAAAATTTGTCTTATAGATATCATCCTTATGAAGCTAGATCTGGTGATATCTAGAGTGAAGATCCAACTTGGAAAAAAAATGAGCACCATGAAGCTCATCAATAATAGGGATCAAGAACTTATCCTTGATTATGAGGTGATTAAGTGCATGAAAACCAATGCAAAGGCATCATGACCCATATTTTTTTAACAAGGAGAACTAGGGAAGAATATGGGCTGGTACTGGGTTGAATAATTCCTTACTTCAATAAGTCTTGAATGAGAATCTTGATCTTTTACTAAAATGGGTAGTGATAAGACCTAATGTTGGGAGGAATATCTCCAAGAAGTAACTAAATATGGTGGTCCTCTAGATGTGAAGGTGGAAATCCCATTAGTTTGGAAAAGACATGTGCATACCTCTATAGAATGGTTTGCAGGTCAGAAGGAATACTGTAGACTATTGATGGTTGCATTTGAATGAAATAGAGTTGGATAATGATGCCATGTGAATTCTTATTAAGAAGATTTTACATGTGATGTGAACTTATGAAGCTGATAAATCCTAGTTTTAATCCTTTTAATGTGTGTTTTTCCCCATTATCTAAAAACTACATCCAAAGTTTAGAAAAATACCATAAGATGGGTCCAAGTGTGTGTAACCACTAGGCTCCTAAAATAACATCACATCCACTTAAGGGTAAGGCAAACATGTCGGAGCACAAGTTATAATCTTCAATAAAGATACACCCATTATGACACTTCTATTTGTAAGGTAATGTGCCCCCATTGGCAATCATGACTTTAAAGTTGCAGTAAGGATGGATAAAATAATTAGCCTATTTGCTGATTTGAGGGTCAATGAAGTTATGAGTGCTAACCGAATAAATGAGTATTGTGAGGGGGATAATTTTGATGTAACCCCTAACCCACATGGTTTTTGGGGTAGTGAATCTTGCTAATGCATAGAGAGAGGTATTTTGTTGGTCTTCCTATGAATTAGGTTCCATAATTAGTTGAGCTTCTTTTGAATCATCTATTGTATCCTGAACATCTTCCTAATCTTCAATTTTGGGTGGAAAGTTCACATCCAATAGGTAGATATTTTTTTCAAAACATCAATGTACCTAAATTTATCATTATATTTATAACATAGTCCTTTTTATCTATGGGTTTGCATCTCTAATTCAGTCAAACACTTGATAGGATTGGCTCTAGGCATTGGCATTGTTTGAGATCATTGTGGAGTTGTATTTTTGAATGGAGAAAAATTAGATTTGAATCACTGCTAAGTTATGATATTGTCCTCTACCAACTTAGCCAACCCTAAGGATTCCATCATCATGTTGGGCTAAAACATTTTGACCTCAGATTGAATTTTATCCTTCAATCTAGTAATAAACCAACTCTTCAAGAATTCACTAGATAATCCCTCGGTATGATTAGCTAGTTTTTGAAATTTTATTTCATATTATCTCATCATTCTTATTTGTAAAATTTTAGTGAGTGATCTAGTGAATTCATCAAAAGTATTAGGGCCAAACTATAGCAAAATAAAGGTGCAAAAATTGATCCATATGGGTTCATGATGAGCCTTGGTATACCAACAATACCATTGAAGGGCTTCAAGTTCCAAGTGAAAAGATACAAGTGGAACCTTGTCGACACCAAAAGTATTATGTAGAATAAAATATTGTTCTACCTAATAGATCCATCTAGTTGGATCTACACCATTGAATCAAGGAAAATTAAGCTTCAACCCATTATAATTGATGGAAGAAGAAAACCAAGTGTCTGAAGAAGACTCTAGATGTCATTTATTGATCATGGTGGTGTGTTGAAGGCTGAGACCGAGATTTTTTTCATTAAGATCTTTGATGCAGGTCTTGAGGGCAGCAATTTCATCCTCCATGTTTTTTATCTTGTTCAAGTTTCTACCATGACCCAAATAACATTTTTTTTGGAATGGGTAGAAAAACTAGAGTTAAGACTATTTAGTAAGGGAAGTTCTAAATTTGGGAAAAATCGGAAGGGGTAAAGGGACTTTTACTAATTTTTTTACACAATGGGAGAAGGATTGATGAAGGTGAGGGTGATTTTAGGAGTGAAGATGACAAAATTGGAAATTTTATCATAGAGGGATAAAGGAGTAGAATGGGGAGATGAACACTATGGAAAAAATTTGAGTGAAATGGACAATAATAGAAGTTACGAAAAAACATGAAAAATGGGTAAATTGAGATTTGTGGGAATTCAAAGTGGAATTGGGATATGGAACCTCAAGGAAGAAAATGTGGGGAATGGAAATTTATGTGTCTAGATAAAATTTGAGGATCAACAGGGCTACATATGGAATTTTATGGTGATTTTTTTTTCTAATTTTTTTTTCTATTTTCTATCTTTAATTCTTAAAATATGTAGATATCTTTATAAAACTAATAGAATGGATATTTCTTGATTTATGTTTTTTGTCAAGTATTTGGATAAAAGTCCCTCTGACAGTCTATGAAGACTCTATTGATGGATTTTTTTGATAGTCTATTGGAAATATTTTAAATCTATTTCAAATGGGCCCCAAGTTTCAATGGCTACCCAAGGGTTTAAATATATCGCTTTGGACACCAATTCTAACTAAATGGGTACCTCTCTCCAAATATTTTCTATCCATGGGTTTACCTCTCACTGACAGCTCTTGGTTTTCCTCACGAATGAGAACTACTCAATTGAGAAGGGGTCATTGCCTATTTCACTAGTAATTCCTCTCAATAGGTCGAATACTTGAGGGTTCTTGTGGTACTCCTCATAATGACTTTTAGGGATTTCACCCAAGCACTTCCCATAGTTATGTGGTCATGTTTTACCCTGATCCAAAATATATTATTATGATGTAGGATAGATTTATGTAGCAGAACAGAGTTAGGAATTTTTGAGAAAATGTTGTAAAAAATTTATGCAATAGAATATAGCTTCAACTTTCTAAAAAAAATGGCATTGGAAATTGCTCTGATACCAGATGAGAGGATCCTCCTAAAACAAGTCAATAAAAATGCATGAAATAACATAATTATAAAATGAGAAAAAGAACTAAATGGATTATATTGATCACAAACCACTTTAAGGGGGAATCCTCCTTTGAGAAATCTAAATACAAATAATTCATAGATACCTTCATTGGCCTCAACACTTACTTATATATCAATTTTAATATAATTAACTACTACTTTCCATTAATGTGGGATAAAACATAATGCTCACAAGATAACTTACAAAGCATATGCTTCAATAGCAACTACTAAACTAACAAAGTAAAGAGAAGAGATATCATGGGTTCATAACAAATTTTTACTTAAGCCATGACATTAGGAAAACCTATTTTTTTAGAATATATTTTATGTATTATATATCACCTTAGTCTTGTACACATAGAAAACTTAGATCTTGGTTATTTTTCTAAGTTCTAAACCTTCCCTAGTTTTTGAAGTATCACATCTACTCTATATTATGCCCCTTGGCCTATCTCTTAGTTTGAATAGTATTATATTGATGACCTAGACCTTCATCTTTCATATAATGATTAAACATGATTATCTTCCACCTCTATAAGTTTTGAGTCTATAACTACTTTCTTGTTTCCTAGAAGCTAGTCCCTAGGATAGATACCTATGTCGACATTAGTGTCCTACTCTGATGTAAGTTTTTAGTGCTTTAAATTCATCCAATTTTCAAATTATACATATCTTAGTGGTTGTTATAAGTGATTTAATTCTCTAAAGATATTGATATCATTACAATATAAATCCTAATTCATTCCTTACCTAGAAGACACTCAAAAAGACCTAAGGCAACTTATCAAAACACTCGATAAAGCAAAGTTTCCATATTTGATCTTATTTTAATATCATTCATAGTGATAACACAAACACATGTTTGAAGTAATAAAATAACATGCCAATAGATATATTTTCCAACTTACAAGTGAGGTCACTATTATACTTACTTTGCACATATCACATGATTCACACATAATCCAACATGTAAGGGAGAACTGCATCAGTCTAGGTCCATATCTAGAATATTGGTTATGTAGTAAAAACTCATTGATAGAGGGGTATTTGGGGTCAGCTTTACACCATGTGCTCACTAACCCATTTTCCACAAGGTCACTATGAAGATAAAGAACTAGGGTTTTACAAATTCATGAGGAGTAAAAATCCATGACCCAAATCTGAATTCACAAAGTGAAGGTAAAGACAAACCCATAATCATCTAAATGGTTGCATCCTATTTTAACTAGTATTTTGCACAAGACACTTATGTTAGGTTTAGATAGGAACGTCAACATAACTATCTAGGGCTGATGTTAGTGTTTATAACTCTAGAGTCACTCAATCTAGGATCTAACAACTGATCTAAAATCATCTTCTAGACTACTTTATTCTTATTCTAGATCAAGAAACACATTAGCATTAGAAAAATCTAAGTACATTGCTTATTTGTCATTTCAATATCTAGCATAGTTTTACTTACTATTTTAGCCTCTCTTAATTTAATTAATTCAATGTATGTTTATATCTGGGTTTAATACCCAATTGGACTACTTTAGATATAGTTTATCATACTTATTACCTAGGCTATCTCTACCCCTTTAACCCTAGTTAACCTCAATCTTTACATCTAATTTAGGGTTAAATATTTGGTGAACTTGATCTTTGAAAATCAAACCCTAGGTTAGGGTTTTCTAATATTTCTATTATTGATCCCTAAGTACTATAAATAATGTATAACATGGATGCATCTATCATCCATTCTAGATTATAATATTTTATAATTTCTATGGTTTGATACATTACATCCCTTGTCAAAACTATTAAGCAAATTTATGCCAATAATGAAAGGATTTTTAAGCACAACATTTGATCCCTTTTCAAAATTACTTTTATAATGATATAGATCTAGTATCTAGATGCCAACATGAATGTTATCAACCATTTATTTTACCTAAGTCTTATTCTAATGATATCTACCATCCCACACCCATTATTCTCCCACAACTTATACTAGATTACATAGTCCATGTTGTTACTACTCGAAGAGGTAAGGTTGATCAACCCATCTCACTACCTATTAACATAGAACAATCACCTCCTAAAACTAATGTTTTAATAAAATCCAAGGGATATGACATTATTTACCATTTGATAAATATACATGATAAAAGTTCAATAATTGAGCTCCTAACTAAATCTAATGTTTATAAGGATATCTTATATGAGGCATTACATGAGATACAAGTTTCAAGTGATATTGAGCTTGCTTATTTTGTAGATATCATGAAATTTTTCAAGAACAATTCCAATCTCATTACTTTTGATCTAATTTATTTACCATCCAAAGATATTAATGAACAAAATTTGTCTTTGCTCATACAATTTACCATGTAAAATAAATGCATCAAAAGGGTTCTTGTTTATAATGGATCAGGCCTAAATATTTTTAGCATAAACTCTCAAATCACTATGGGTAATAGCACCAATCTTATTCAAAAAATGGTTATGACTATAAAAGGGTTTGATAATTCACATAGCCCTATAGTTGGTGAAATCACATTAGATGTGACATTGGAACAAAAAATGGTTTCAAATACTTTTCATGTAAAGCTTCAATAATTACATTATAATTTACTTTTGGGTAGATTTTGGATACATTCAATGGAATTTGTCCCATCTACACTTTGGTAACTTTTATCCATGACTGTTGATGATGAACCTTTCAAATTTTGAAAATGATACATTCTAGAATTGAAATCATTCCTATATTGGTACCACCTAAACAATGCATTCCTATTGAGAACATACACATGTATGAAATAAGCAAGTCAATTAAAATGGCTTCTTTGCATCTAGATGTTAGTAAGGTACTAAATAATAAGGTACACATCAAGAGCAAGAACATTACTAAATGATCTAATATAACCACAAAATCACCCACCATATGAGCTTCCTTTATTGGTTAATAGTGATCATAAACATGGCCATGTTTTAGATTACTATGATAGTGATGATGATATTTCTTATGATATGACAAATGAGAAAATGCAAAAATTAAAATTTGATCCACTTGATCACCTATCACAACCTATTCAAAATTATGGGTCTTGGCACATATAAAATAAATCCATTTGTATAAAATATATAACTAAATATAAATAATGGTAAAACCAAAATAGCAGACGAGAATGCAAATGATTATTACTCTATTTATTCCTCTTGGTTAAAAACATCGAGTGATTGTACAAGGGTCAAATACAAGTATATCATGTGAATAATGTGTATTTTTCTCAAAAGGAATCACACTAAATGATATGGATCGCAACACAATAGATACTATATATACCATACTATCTTTGTTACTTGAACATAAAATGATTTATTTATCTTTATTAGACATAAAACATGCAATAAATGTCTACCTACAAAAGACAAGGTACCATATTATAAATATCATTGAATCATCGACCATACTACCAATCATTACTAGTCATTGAAGGAATTAATTAAGGAATTTAAGAATGAATGATGCATAAACATTATGTCTAACATGATAAAAATTCTAAATCCTTCACATTTTTTAGAAAAGCATTATCTCTCAAAATGATCAAAGTATGAATATTTAACTATTATTATTGATATTGATGGGGTATATTACTACTATCTCTAGTTTGATATTAACATGTGGGATATAACTTGTGGCACCACATTTCTTTCATAATTTTTACATATTATATATGAACTAATATACTCTCCATTAATGCTAGAATCTCAAGGATACATTTGATTGCTTATATCATGTTGCTTACATGTGGAATATTCCACCAAATGGATATTAGACCACAAACCAAATTTGTAACTAATTTTTGGATGAGATTAGATAATCAAGTGGAATTATAAGTTAGATAATACACATATGTGTGTTAATTTTCTTGATCTAAATATATAGATTTGCATACAACATGATAGGCATGATTATTTTCCTACACGCTTCAGGTAAACCATTAAAAAAAATTGAAGTAGTTGTGGTACAATAATATAAGAAAATATTGATAAATTTTATAGGTGGTCCTACAAATTTTGATTATGAGGAATTCCTTAATTAAACATCTTCAAATATTCTAAAAATATTTAAAAAAAAATCAAATATACAAAAACATTTTCAGCACCTCATGTTTTATTGGCTCCTTGGCATATATGTGTTAAGTCCATGTTGATGGATGGAATATTATTTAATTGTACATACACATTTATTCCATTATTATAATTTATTTTGATTACAAACATACACATATACATGAGCTCTTCTTATTTTGTATGTTGGGCATTTCCCCTACTCATGTCTTATGGACATTGGTGACATACACCTCTATGATCATGATACACATAGGTTATATCATTCTATGGTCACTCTACATTATCATTTTTTGAGCTCCTATACATATTTATACATGCTTTTATGCATTAATATATCTTTCATGAGTTACCTGATATGCTATGCACTTGATGTTATTTTCCTAACACATTGGATCCATGATATACTATGATATGTTTATGTTAGTTTCTTATGGTTTCCTTTATGCACTTCCTTGAGTGTCCTACCTTAATTTTGTCTTGATTATTTGACCATTTTAGTATTTTACTTTGTTTATATCCCCTGTGCCTATGTATTCTTTCTTTGACATTTGAATATGTCATTATTTTTTGTATGAACATTTGAATATGTCATCTTTTCTTTTATGGACATTTGACTAAGTTAATTCCCTTTGATCGTGCAACATTTGAGCATGACCCTTATTTTTGGTCTCCTTAGACCATTATATTTTGACTTGATTTTGATTTCTCTTATGTGTGTGTTTGATTTACTTGTTAAGATTATACTATTACTATTTATACACTACCATGATCCTTATCATGCATCTTAGGCCTTTATGTGATCACATTATTTTATGTGTGTCAATGTTATATATACCTATACATGTTTATTATATATGCTACTTGGTTCCATTTAAATATTATATAGTTGTATTATCCTTTTTAGGTGAGGTAACTAATAGTTTATATTCTTCCCTCACCTCAAAGGGGGCATGTCATAGAGGCATGTTCTCCACATTTAGCATAGTTTTCATATTTAGTGGGGGCATACTTTATAAGCATGTTCTCCACACCCATTTAGTATTTGGTAATTATATTAGTTTTCAAATTTAGTGGTGGCATATCATATATGCATGGCTTTCACACATTAATAATATTTAAATTCAATGGGGACATGGAATCCATATAGACACAATTTTTAGATTTAGTGGAAGAATGTCATATAGGTATGGATTCCACAAATTAATAGTTTAAAATTCATTATATACATGTGTTGGAAGCATGTTCTCCATATTTATTCAGTATTTAGCACACCCAAATTTAGTGGGGGCATGTTTTGGAAACATGTCCTCCACATTAATACTTGTTTCAATTTTTAAATTTCTCCATATATAGTTGGGGCATGCTTTGGAAACATGTTCGTCACACTTACATAGTTTATGAATTGGCCAAATAACAAAGTTATATAAGTTAGATTCATAGTTGTGACATGGTTCTATACATTGGTACCATTATTATACGTAATTTTAACATGATAAATATCTAAGGTGCATATGATATGAAATGTGCACCTAATATTGAAAAATACAAATCAATTTCATACTTAAAAACACTCTTAGGTATGGTCATCACTCATGAGGGTGTACTATTATGCATTGATATCTAGGATGTACTTTTATGGACTATATTGAGCCAATATAATTTAGTATTTGGTTTGATTTTAGTATGCTTGAGGTGATTAAATAACTTAAAATTTCCAATATTTTAGGTTAGACTTTATTGTATCATCTATCCTTACTAATTTGATAGTATGAGTTGAATTTGTTCACTCATGCTCACTAGGTTATGAGTATTATCAAGTTGCATGGTTGAGCTAATCTCAACTACCAAGTGGCATATCACCATTTCTTCAAGGTTGGGGGTATGCACCTTCCAATATCTCTCTCTCTCTCTCTCTCTCTCTCTCTCTATATATATATATATATATATATATATATATATATATATATATATATATTTTATAAATTTGTCTTAATCTCAATTTTAGAGCCTTACAATGATACATATTTAAAATCAATTTTCCAATAGGAAAGGTGGTTACATTGATACATAGGTTTACTCTTAAACCTTACACTTTAAATTTCAATCTTTTTAAATACATTCAATTATAAATTATATGCACTATTTATGTACTATAACATGATCGTGGTTGTAGGTAATTCACCAACAAAGCACTCAAGTTGGACTCAAGCAAAGGCAAGGTGTGTTATACACACCTAGGCATGCATTCCTTTTCTTTAACCTAGAAATTTAATTACTAGATTAAATGGGGGGTTGTAAAAACTATTTTATGGGTCATATAGAACCATAGTATGTACACTTGGTGAACTTATACACTGGTTGTTCCTATTATTTTTGTACCTTTCCCACTTTCTAAAGTCTCACATCTACTCTATCTTATGCCCCTTGGCCTATCTCTTAGTCTGACTAATCTTATGTTGATGACCTAGACCTAATATCTTAACCAAAATTATTAAAACCTACTTATCTTCCACCTTTAAAACTTATGAGTCTATAACTACTTACCTGTTCCTTGGACACTAGTGGATAGGATAAACTCATATTAGTACTAGGTATGAGAGGAATCATTAACAAAATATATTCAATATAATCATTTAGATTTATTTTTATAAATTTGTAAGATTTAAAAATATTACTTGATTTGGTAATGAATAAACTAATTAATGTGTTTTAACTAACCCAAAAAACTAACCTTAATAAACTAAATAGATATTTAACTAAACATATTTTGGATCACAAAATAACCCAAAAAAATCCCCATTGATCTAAAGTAGTATGAGAGATGTAAGAATAAGAATAATGACTCTAATGTCATCAAAAAAACCATGAAACAACTACAATTGGTATACCATAAATATTTATACTGACCAAAACAAATGTTCTTCCATATAGAATCCCACCATGTGAGTTGTGGCATAAAAGGTTGATGAACATGATAAAGGCCTGTTCATCCCTTATGATCATCATACCATACTATATTATAACATGATCAAGGCCTATCTAAATACATCAATCCACATAAGGTTACACCTAAAATCACATCAAAGTGACCAACCCATAATCTATATGGCACATCTCCCTGATGTCCAACAAATGATGATGACCTTTACTCAACACTACTAGTTCTAGTAACCCCTATCAACTCATATTATCACTAAAAACTGATCAAAGACCTACCAATGATATACCTTATCCCCCTATCATGAAATAGGTGATAATATATGAAATGAGAGAAACAAAATCAAACAATCATGCCTACTCCATGTCATGAATATCATGGATAGAAAGCCAATATTGGAATTGAAATAAGTAAACTACTACTATCATTCAAGCATTTAGACCCAAAATCTGAGTAAATATCTAACTAAATAAGGGTAATTATCCTCTAGCATATAATGGATCTTCCAACCTCTAGTTTGGCACTTACACTTAATCAATTAAAGGGATCCTAATAGACCTATAAATCATGAGATGGTCTTTGATAGCACAAATATGAGGTGTCATGAATATTATCATTTCAAAGGTGTCAATTTCCACCCATTATGCACCTTTATACATTGTTAAATATATTTATCACAAAACCATATATATAAGATTCAAAACACAAAATAAACCATTTGATTGTGTCTAAAATTTCCATAAACCTATTTTTAATTTTATGGGAAACTTTGGATATGGGTATATTCCAAAAGGAATTTGGATATATCTCAATTAAATATTAAAAAATATGGCTAAACTAATAAGAATACAAAAGTAAAAAATATGGATATAGCGAGTGTCCCAAAAGTTCCTTTTCAAGGACCCAAAGATGAAGAACCAAATTGGGTTAAATTATACCATCATTTATTTCAAGGGATATACCTTTTTTGACATTATAGGGTACTCAATGAAAAATACAACAAAATTATGACCACAATGAAATCTTTGGAGGTTTTGAACTTATGACCATTCCTTTTTTATGCACTTAAAAAAAAATTCCCATCCAACTTTTCTTTTAACAATATAACATTTTAAGAAAATATTTTTCTATATAATATTTATTTTTCAAATTTGGAATATATATATATATATACATGTGAAATGTTTTTTTTTTTTTTTAAATTTGATTTAATTTCATGTAAAAACTATGTTATCTTCCCTTTGGTGGGGTACACAAAAAATTAACTTTCAAAAATAGATGGATAGCAAATAAATTATTACCCTTCACCAATACTCACTGTTGTGCCCCATTTTTGCTTGGCACATTATAGGGATATTTTCATGTTTTACAAGTCTACAGTTGGCTAGAAAATATTGTAAGTTGCCTTAAAAAAATCATATAATAGTCACAAAAATCATTTAGATGTTTTATAAATGGTTGTAGGAGTATACAAAATTAATTTCATAGTAATAAATACCTTCCTTTGTCTCTCTAGGCCATTTGGATGCCATAATAATGATATAAAAAATAGGGCTTCATCTATATCAAAGAGTCTTTAATGTAATAAGAAAAGTCTTTCTCTCCCATTCATAGTTTAATTATTAATCTTGCATGTGTTCCTTTCCCATTCCTTCTCCATACCCTTTTTCTAATACCACTATTCATACCAGGTATGAGAGGATTCATTAATAACATATATTCAATTTAAACATTTCAATTTATTTTTGTATAATTGTAACCCTGTAAAAACTTAATTGATTTGGTTGTAAATAAACCAACTAAAAAGTTTCAATTAACCCAAAAAATTAACCTTAATAAACTAAATATATATTTAACTAAAAATATTTTGGATCACAAAATGATCCAATAACACCTGTGTCAAATGTTAGTGTCCTACTCTGATGCAAGTGTCCAATGCCCTAAAGTCATATAATTTAAAAATGAAACATATCATAATGGTTGGCCTATGTGATTTAATGTGATTTACTTATCCAAAGGGATTGATATGAATACAATATCAATCCTTATTCATTCCTCACATAAAAGACACTCAAAAATACCTAAGGCAACTTATCAAAGCACTCAATCAAGCTTCGATAAAGCAAAGCTTCCTTATTTTCTCTTATTTTCATATCATTTAGAGATAACATAAACATAGGTTTAAAGTACTAAAGGACCATCCCAAGAACTATATTTTCCAAGTTACAAGATAGGTCATTAGTGTACTTATATTACACATATCACATGATTCACACACAAGATAACATGTAGGGGAGAACTAGATCAGTCTGATCCCTCTTCAAAGTATTATTGATGTAAGAAACACACATTGATAGAAGGTTATTTGTGATTATATCAACACCATGTGCCCACTAACCAATTTTTCCCTAAGATCACTATAAATATGGAGAACTATGGTTTTTCAAATTCACAAGGAGCATGTTAACCATTTTTACCACAAGTCAAAATAGGTCAGCCCCTATAGTCAAAAATTGTATATGGGTCTTATATAATGTTATAGATTATATTTAATATTATTATATATGTTTTTAGCCTTGGCCATAGTCTATTTTAGTCCTTGTGTCATTTGATGTCTTAGGGGTCATTTTAAACCAATATGTGAAAGGAGCAAGTTTTCATGGTGTCCAAGTAGTAAATATCATGAAAAGAGTTCATAAATTCCTCAATATGTTCATTCAAGATTTAAAAAATAAGCAATAGATCAATCACAATCTTATGTGAACCAAATCATCATTAGGATGTCACATAGAAATGAACAAGTTAGTTACTTGTGAATTTTATAAATTTTATTAGAAAGCATCCCAAAACCTAAGGACCACATGGAATTTTTTTTATGGTCAATATCATCCCTTTAAAATTTGGTGCCTTCATATTTTTTCCTCTTCTAGATATAAGGATTCAAAGTTAAACAAATAAACAAAGACAATCATGCAAACATCAAAATCAAGCCATAGAAAAACACCTTTTAGCTTTAAATTATGATGATCACATAGGTTTTAAATACATTCACACTAACATCAAATATGGGCATGTAGATGTCAATTTTAGGCCTTGTGAATTAACCATTTGAGTTCAAATGGAGGTAGATCTAATGGTTGGTGTTCAAATGTACATATAGATATAATGGTGTGAATGAGAGTCAAAGGTCAAGGATCTTAGATTAAATTAAATGTTTATAGATGTCATACTCTTAGGACCCCAAATCAATGATCAATGGCTAGCATTAAAGGTTAAAGTAAAGAGATTCTAGATGATATCAACAGAGAAAATTTGACCAAATTCTAGATGGACAAGATAATGCTACATGTTTAAATGATGACATGCATATTTTAAAATGGAATGAGAAACATTGAAAGGGAATTACACATGGCTAAATATGTAGGATCAAATGATTCTATACAAAATCAAATGTTTCAGACTCATACATCTCCATTAAAGCTCAGTCAAAGATCTGAGATAAAAAGTGACTACCAATTATAAAAAATGAAGTCTAAGAAATTAATGAATGACTAAAAGTGGTGAATACAAGTGTCTAGAATATATTTATCATCTATGAAAATGTATATGACTATCATATCATATGTGTCAACTCTCTCTAGTTCAATTTTAAATTCTTGAGAGATGATCCATAATGAAGGCATTTTCACAAAGGCTAGTTGAAGAGTTTCTACACTATTTTATAGTTTTTGTCATGGTTTATATGGACATTTGTCTAGGGAGGCATTCATGGTATACTTCAAACTATATTTCCCTTTAATGTAATTGGTTATTTATTGGACATGTGTTCTAATGACCTTTAAACTTCATTCTATCTCTTCTCTTCAAAATTTTATAAGTAGTTACCATTTTGGCCTTTGTAATATAATACCATACCTAATATGGAAAAGACCTAATTTTATTCCATATTTTGCCTTATAATAATTCAATAAATATGTATTTGAGTTTAATAATGTCTTTTTTGAGTGTGAAAATTGATGAATGGTTAAGTTTAGTGATTATATCATTTGCATTTCCTTGTCCTTTCATGTCTTCTAAAGGAAAATATCATTATAATAGGTCATATAGAGTGTATTAAAGTGTGTTATACTATTTTCAAGTGTATCATTGTCCTTGGAGTGTGAAATTTTATCTCTAGTTCATTTTATTTGTGTTACTTCATACATCTCACCTCTATATTGAAACACTCATGTTAAAATCCTTTAGGACTTTAAGACTAGTTTGTATGCTTTATTTCTTAGTGAATGAAATATGATGGTCATGTGGAAAAATCTTGGTGTATCACCCCATTAAAATAGGTTTAATTAATGAAAATTATAACTATTTTTCCCACAATCAAGTATTACAATAGGTGAAATCACTTCAAGATACATTTAGGGATCTATCCCTTAAATCTAGAGGCTCAATTCCACTATAGGTACACCCACATACCTTTAAGTGTTCCCATGTTTCCAAAATATGGAAGAGGATTGAAAATCCTATTTTAGGGTGAAATATTTTGTGACAATAGTTATGGCACACCCAATGGGACCAAGGTCCAAGAGAGTGGAAAGATTGTCAATGTGTCTTTTCTCTAATTAGCTTTTAGAATCAAGAAAGTTAGCACCAATGGTGACTCTGTATGATAACTTATAGTTAAAAGTATCCTAGGTATATCTCATTAAATATTTTGATCAGTTTTTTAATCCCATATAACATATCAGGTTAATATGAAAAACTATGGTGAATGTTCCTATCATGAACCTCCCTATCAACCTTGCTATGAACCACATTATACTCCCCAATAATTATATAAAAATGTCTATAAATCCTATGATATATGTCATCTCTATAGTCCTCCATTTCCATTTCCATATAGACACCATGTTTTTGGATAACCCTATGAGGAAGGCTACTAAGAAACCTATCAAGAAATGTCTTCCTACCAATCACAATATGAGTCCTACCAACCATAACATGATGCCTATGAACCTTAAGAGTAACCCTATGAGTCTTTCCATGAGTAATAAGATGTTTACATGAATTATAAACAATCATATTACAATGTAAGATGTAGATTCTTGTAGACTAGAATGCAATAAGTTAGAGTTGGTCTTGATCCCCATCATTACCCTCCTCTTCCTTCATTTTTTCCATATTATATCAAGTCCTTGTTAGCATCCATAACATAGTTACTAGTTAATTAATATGGAGTGATAACATGGGATGATGAGTATAATGTTCTCCCTAATCATCTCATAGAATGGTTGAGAGGTGTTACCCAAAGTTATATGCATACATTACAGATGTTTGAATAGTTAGAAGGAACTCAATGGGAGACCAAAGAATAAATGGACTTAGAAAAGAAGTGCCTTCAATTATCAATAGATAGGTTAATTATGTGGGAAGATAAATGTCTCAAAAATGAACATGTTTTTGTTGAATAATTTCAATAAACCTATTAGTAAGATGAAACTCCTAATTATGTATTGGTTTTTCCTTCTAATCAACCCAAGAAGTCACTTACCTATGAGCTTACTAATGCTTTCCTCTTTCATAAATCCACTCAAAATCCCTTTCCTTCATTCCACACTCTATCTCCCAATCATCAAACTTCCACCTCACCCCTTCTTGAAAAAGAGCCCATTTTAAGGGAAGCAAGTGAGGAGGAAATAACTCAAGATATAGCTGATCAAGAGGATTCAATGAGTGATTATGAAGAATAAATCACCATATGGACTCCCCTTGGTGAAAAAAAAGGCAACTTAACCTTTTTTAATTAGGAGAAGCATATTGAAGAACCTATTGTAGCTATCCATATAGAATTTGATGGAAACATTAAAGAAAAGGTACTTGATAAAGATCTATTATTTGTTGTTAATAGTGAAATAGCTCTTGAAGATGACATTCATGAGGAATATGAATTATGGAAATAGTTTAAAACCATATGAAAGGAATTTTATAATTTGGGTAAAACTCCTCCATCTCAAAAAGATTGCATATCTGATGTTAAGTTTGTTGATGACTCTAATAAACATGATATTGAGTGTCTTATCAAGCATGAAAGTGTATATGGTTTTGTAGTAATATAAGAGTTGCATGAGTCTAAGGTAGACTTTGTTTTACCTAAAGGAAATTTAAGAGCTCCATCTAAGGTAAACCACATTTAGGGATGTGGGAACATGGTGAGGGAAAGCTTGATGCTTCCAAACATCAAACACATTCTATCAATGAGGAGAGCAAGGTTGAGAGGATTATCATATCTTCAAACTTCTAAATTAAGGTTTAAGTACATTATAAGTTATATAAAGAGTTTTACATGGAAGATAATGACCAAGATTGGCTAGACTATGTAGAGCTCCTCGATGAGCTTGAAGAACTTACAGTTGAAGAAAAACCCAATCTTATTGAGAGCACATGGAGACCAATAAAGAAAGCCTAGATAACCACCATTAGAGTTCATAGTTGAGGATCAATATAAGAAATTTTAGGTTATTTTTATGTAATAATAATTCATTCCCATAGCTATTTTTTTTGGATTTGCTTAGCTTTCATTAAACATCATGTCAATGAAGTTGGAAAACACCATGAATAAGATGGAGGAATGAATGTCAAGGGTCAAAAGGATACATGTCTCATTAAATATTTCATGTCATGAAACAAGAGAGGTTTAAAACTTCCCCTTTGATCTTAGAGGAAGTTTTCATCTCAGGTTAGTTTATGTCTGAGTCAGTTTGTTTTATGTGTGTTGTGTTCCCTAAGTGTTATAGTTAAACACATGTATATTTTTGATTTGTGTCTTATTATTTTTGTTTTTTATTATTTTATGTTTCATTTTAATGAAATTTATATTTATAAATTTTTCACATGTGACTCCATAACCCAATGGACATGATTAGGTAACTAGTCGCATAACAAGCATACCACCCTCAAGAAATCACCAAGAATGTTGACCATTTTTACCACAAGTCAAAATGGGTCAACCCCCCATATTAAAAACTTGTATAGGGGTATTATATAATGTTATAGAGTGTATTTAATGTTATTACATATGTTTTAATCCTTAGTTATAGTCAATTTTAGTACTTGTGTCATTTGGTGTCTTAGGGGTCATTTTAAAGCCATTGTGAAAGGAGTACATTTTCATGGTGTCTGAGTAGTTATGATCATGAAAAGAGTTTTAAAATTCCTCAATGATTTCATTAAATATTTAAAATATAAATAAATAGTTCAAGCATAGGCCTAAGTGAACTAGACCTTCATCAAGATGTCACATAAAAATAGATAGGTTGGTTACTTGTGCATTTTATAAATATGCTTAGAAAACATCCCAAAATCAAAGGAACACAAGGAAATAATTATCTTAGGATAAATATAATCCCTTGAAAACTTGATTCCTTCATTTTTTTTTGATTCCAGATATAAGACTTCAAATTTGAATAAATAGATGAAGATGGTCATGTGGATGCAAAAATCAAGCCATGAAAAATAATCATTTTGGTTTAAATTATGATGGTCACGTGGGAATAAAATTTAATCATGTGAAAAAAAAATATAGGCACACAAAAATCAATTTTGGGCCTCAAAATTTTGATTTAAAATGGAGTTATATCTAATGGTTAGTGTTTAAATGTATATCCATATCTAGTTGTGTGAGTGAGAGTCAAAGGTTAAGGAGATCAGTTTGAATGTAGTGCTATCAGATGTCATAATATTTGGACCCTAAAATAATTATCAATATACATCATTTAAGGTCAAATAAAATAGACTCTAGATGAGATGAATAGATAAAATTAAACTAGATTCTAGATGGACAAGATGAGGCTACATGTTCAAACAATAATAGGCATATTTTAAAATGAAATGAAAAACATGTCAAGGGAATGCCTCATGAGTAGATATGTAGGATAAAATGATTATATAATAAATCAAATGATTAAAACTCATACACTACCATTAAATCTTAATCAAAATCCTAGATAAATAGTGACTACCAAATGTAAAAAATGAAGTCCAAGAAATCAATGAATGACTACAAATGGTAAATACAAGTGTCTAAAAGATAGTTAGAAGCTAGGAAAATATCTATGAATATCATAAAATATGTGTCAACTTTATCTATTTTAGTTTCAAATTATTGAGAGATGATCCATGATGAAGGTAGTTTCACAAAGGCTAATTGAAGGGTCTAAGCACCATTTTGGAGAGTTTATCATGATATGTATGGATATTTGTCTAGGGAGGCATTCATGGTCTTCTTAACACTCTAGTTCCTTACAATTTAATTGGTTAATTATTGGACATTTTTTTTGATGACCTTTTAACTTCATTCTTTATCCTCTCTTCAAATTCTATAAGTAGTTGCCATTTTGGTCTTTGTTATATACGACCACACTAGGTATGTCAAAGCCGTACTACTTTGATGTCACATTTTTCCATAGAATAATTCAATAAATATAGTTTTGAGTTCAATAATATCTTGTTTGAGTATGCAATGTTATTAATGGTTAAGTTTGATGATTCTATCCTTTATTTTTCCTTGTCTTTTCATGTCTTTGGCAAGAAACTCTCTTTCTAATAAGACATATAGAGTGTAGTCAAGTGTGTTAGGATCCTTTAAAGTGTATGATTGTCCTTGGAATTTTAAATTTACCCTCTATTAATTTTCCTTGTGTTACTTCATACATCTCACCTATATATTAAAACACTCATGTTAGAAACCTTTAGGACTTTGAAACTAGTCTGTATGATTTATTCTTTAGTGAATGAAATATGATGGTCATGTGGAAAACATCTTAGTCTATCACCCCATTATAATATGTTCAATTAATGAAAATTATAACTCTTTTCCCCACAATCAAAAATTATCATAAGTGAAAGAACTTCAAGATACATTCAGGGATCTAGCCCTTAAATATAGATCACTTCCACTATAAGTACACCCATATACCTAGAAGTGTTCCCATGTTTTCCAAATATAGAAGAGGCTTAAACACCCTCTTCTGGGGTGCATATTTGGTGACAATAAATCCATATTCCATGACCTAAATATGAATGTACCATAGCAAAGGTGAAGACAAAACCTTAAGCATCTAGATGGTTGTATCCTTTTCTAATAGGTATTTTATACAAGACACTTACATTAGGTTTAGACAGTAGCATCAACATAATCTTCCAAGTTGATGATAGTGTCCATGTCTCTAGAAACACTCAATCTAGGATCTAATGATTGCTCTAGAATCATCCTCCATTTTTCTTTCTACTTGTTCTAGATCTAGAACTATATTATCATTAAAACAAGTTATGTACATTACTTCTTTGTCATTTCCAAATCTAGCATAGTTTTACTTACTATTTTTTTCCTATCTCAATTTAATGAATTTAACATATGTTTATATCTAAGTTTACAACCTAATTGGCCTACTTTAGAGATAGTTTATCATCCTTTTTCCCTAGGCTATCTCAGCCCCTTTAACCCTAGATAACCCCAATCTAGATATTTTTGGGTTAAATAATTTTCAAACCCAAAACCATCATTTACCCACATAATCATAATTCCATATCATGTTTTATTTGGCCATGGTAGCATAAAAAAAACATAAGTATTTCCATGTGAAATTGTTTTAAGCCATATCATCAAGGAAAATAAGCATATATTTTATACATAGAACTTAACTTTTAACCCTATGAGGATACAATGCATAGTTCTACTCTTGTCTATGTCATATGATCATATGGGCATAAAAATAGAGTATACCATATGGTCCTATATCATTTTTATCATTCATGAACCACTTACATATATAAAAGATTGATTTAATAACCTAAATTTATATCAAGAAAAAAATCAACATGCCTATTTATAACCATATCAACATATCTATAAGTGAGATCCTTCCCTTCACCATAGATAATGTCATATGTTATATCCTTCCCAACACCATGTCAAGAAAAATTCATCTCCATACCTCTTCAAACCCAACCAAAATTATCATTCCTTTCTCCATAATGCATTAATTTAAATGTAAGGAAAATACTCAAATTCCTCTACCCAATGCATTGGGATTCTCTTGTTTATCCTTCCTAGGAATATCTCCCTAGGAACATCTCTCAAGGTTATTAAGTGTTGTACTTATCCCAAGGCCTAAAATTTAAATATAATCTCATATTTATATATATAAAAAATAGTTAATGAACCAATTCGTTCACCACCAAAGTTCATTATTAGATCATTATACCATCAAATACTATAAAGTTCTAATAAACACCCAACAATGGTGTATTATTTGACATTCAATTATTTATGTTAAATATTTAAATATGTATTTTTTTATAAATATTAAACATGTACGTGGTTTGATTACCAAGATATCAAGGCATAATTAGCCTAGTGATAATGATGGTCTCTCATCAATCATGAAATATCCTAACTAGCTCAAAAATAAAGATGTCTCAACCACAATTATAGGAGAAAAAATATACTTTCCAAGGTGACCTTAACTTAGGTTTGTACCAATATTAATTTTATCAAAACATTACATTTAATTTCAAACCCTACACATAAGTACAATCATAACATATTTAATCAACATATTATATAAATATTAATATGATTAAAACACATTCCTCAACCAAGAATCCACATATCAATCCTTGATGATATAATAAATATAATTAAATATGTTTTATGGTTTCTATCATTAAAAAGGTGCCCTTATTTTTCATAATCCAAAATGGGAAGTAACAATTAACATTCCAAGAAAGATGTCATTTAATAGAGCTTGTTTGACCAAAAGATAGTTAATCTACATTGAAATGTGTGGCTCATTCAATAATTATAGTTACACTTCATTCAAATAATATGTGATGGATTATCTTAAATAAGTGAGGGTAAGTGTAATAGTGTCACAATATATACCACCATCATAACCAATGAGGTACCAACCAAAACCATTATATCAAATCCCACCTCTAAATAATTTTGTACCTCCAAATATCAATAAAATAAATATAATAATAATAATCAAGAATTATATATGGCTGAAGGACATGGGGTAACCAAGGAGGATTTTATGATGGTTTCAAGGGAAAATATCAAGGAGGGAAAGCTTATATACAATATATGAAATCTCATGTATCGTATAAATGTGGAATGTTGCGACACATAAAAAGGAACTCTATTGAATAACCACAAATAGATTATGGATTTTTCTTAAGAAATGGATGCATGATTAATTTTCATACCTCAAATTTACATAATATTAAAATATTGGGATAAAAATAAATGTTATGACTTATATGATCTCCTCCATAGAAAGTATTATAATTCTGAGAAATGTTCCTGGCTATTTGAACCTATAAGATGATTTCATAAACCATGGAAACCATATGGAATCTATAAAAATAGATCAAGAGTTATAATGTTCACTAAATATTGATTCAATATAAAATAAGCTAAAATATTTCCATTTGGTAGTAAAGGATAATAGGAAGACTCATAAAAATACAAATATAGGGATAGGAATTGAGGAGCCAAAACTGTGTGTGATGGTAATGACATGAATATGAAATAATATAAATAATGATAATGATAAGATAAATGTAGAATATACACTCTAAATGTAGAAATATATCAATAACAATAAAACATAGATTGGGCTACAAGGTCTACCCATCTTTATACCAAAATATCTCGTAGATGATATGGAGTATCAAAAATTCAACACCTAGTAGAAGGAATCATGAAAATTTGAAGGTCCATACAAAAAGAGGTGTTATCTCCTATTTTTGGAAACCTTGACTTGGTAAAATAGTTATAAATAATACATGCAAGAGCTGGTGTGGTATTCAACTTGATGTGGCATGGATAGAACTAAGAAAATATTCATGCAACACCTCTTTTTTTCCATGTAGCTACAAGTTACTCTTTATGCAAATGGGAGGCACCCAGAAAATGAACTCAACATTTAAAAAAATGATAACTTGTAACTCAAGTCACTTTTTGAAAAACCCTAACTTGAAAATTACAAGTGAGACTTTTACAACTTACAAGTCATGTCACTTTGTTAAAAATGAAATTTGTAATTTTCAATATATGCTTTTACAACTTTTAGCAACTATAACTTCCCAAAATGAAAAGTGTAATTTACAATTATGTTTTTTACAGTTTTTAACTTTGTCAAAAATATAAGTGTAAAATACATATTTATCTTTCTCAAAAATATCTATAAAAGATAGTTTCAATTAAAATATACAACTTTACAATGTTTTTGAAATAATGAAATTACAATTCATGAAAATGTTTTAATAGAAAGGAATTAATCAATTTGAAAAACTTCTACCTTTTGGTCTTTCTCAGCGTATTGCTTCTCAACATATGTGTCAAAATCCTTGAATATATCCTATATTCTATCCTCATCAAGTCCAAAGGAGTAGATATTAGAAACCTCACAATCTACTACTATTTCAAAAATATCCCACCTCAAAGCATTGATTTCTTGAATTTATTTTTGCATCTTATCTAATACATTTTGATACCTAATATGGTGATGGATAAAACTTAGGAAGAAGATTATTGTTTTAGTAAATTATTTTTCAACTACTTTCTTAAAATTGTTCTAAACCTCTTCCATTGAAAAGAGGTTATCTTCATCATGTGCTAGTTGGCATGACAATTTATTA
Organism: Torreya grandis; assembly: GCA_037957365.1. NCBI lineage: Eukaryota > Viridiplantae > Streptophyta > Pinopsida > Cupressales > Taxaceae > Torreya > Torreya grandis. The sequence goes on from JARHVA010002729.1 coordinate 156,537, forward strand.
AGCATTTATTCAACATCATACAATACACCAATAGCCTTGTCATGTGAAATGTTAGCTTTATGGGTAGTATCTTTACATAAATTTATCTATAATTGAAATAATATATGTAATTCCTCTTGCTCCCCATTATTTTTAGTATTCCTTCAGAAAGGAAGATGTCCATATCGAATGAATCCACAACTATCAACTTGGGATAATATAGATTCAAGCTTTGTATTTCTCCCTCATATTTATTGACATGATCTCTTAGGGTGGCCCTTATTTATATGATAACTATATAATGGTCCATTATTATATAAATAACCTTATTACCCTTGGAAATGAGTTCTTCATACCATTATTTGGTATCCCTTCCCTAACTAAAAATTTTAGTCATTGTATTTATTATTACCTGATCTACAATTTGGTTGACTGGCTGTGATGACTTTGGTTGTTTTGATGATCCACTAGGCTCTATAAATTTTTTAATTATAGCTATGAGTTGGCCCACCTTGTTATTCAAGTCATCCTTGGTGGCTTTATCACTATTTATTTTATCAAAGAGGGAGTTGATGCCAAATTAAACATCATGTTTTAAACCCTCTTTCATTGGTCATCCAAGGTGAATCTTGGACATCTGATAGTCCACCACCACAAGATCTTCCTTTGGTTTGTCTAGTGGGGGGACTAAAATCTCAACATATATTTCCCTTTTATCATCACATAGAATTTTAGAGAAGGTCTGGGGAGTAGATTTATAATTCTTCTTTATCTCTAATAGACCAAAATCTAATGCGTTTGGGTAAATCATCTGATTTCTCTTCTTTCACACTATTTTTGATATCCAACTAGGAGTAAATCATGGATATTGTCACTTGAGAATGAAAAAAATTAAATATTTTGCCTTTCTTGTCTAAGAAATCCTTGTGTATGCAAAGTTATTTTAATATTTGTGGATGTTTGATTCTTATTTCAGTCATAAGAAATTTATTTGTGGTTTTTATCACCCTTTTCAAGGATTTTTTGATTAAAATAAATGAATCTTGTCCCTTCTATGGAAAATAGTAAATATTGACTTTGATTTCCCATTTGCATGAGTCTGTGATCAAACAAATTTTGATATGTTTTTGTTCTAATATGTTTATCAAAGTAAGCATTAAAATCCACTAAATAATATTTGGTGTAATCACCATTCTCAATTTTTTGAGTTTTATTCTCAAACTCTTTTCCCAGTCAAACCCTAGTTTAGGATTAGGAACACTAAAGGAGTGGAATTTCTATAAAATTGATATTTTATCTATTACACCATATTTAGTGAAAAGAAGTTAGCCTTCTATGGAGATTAAACTCAATTTTCCAAGGTCCCATAGCTTTAGAGGTTTTTCCATTGTATCATTAGGTATTTACATAACAAGATACAACAACAACAAGTAATGGATGAAAAACTTATGTAATAACATTAATTAATTTTGAATAAGAATCATAGGAGGAAAATTATTTTTCTTACAAAAATACACATCAACATGACAATATAGTTTATAAAAATAAGAAAATAATCCAATAAAATAAAGATAAGGATAAAAATAAAATGGAATATTTTGATGATGAGGAGATAGAGTATTCAAGAAAACATTGAAATTGGTAATAACATAAGTGATATAGGATAAATTAATATAAAATTTCATTTATTAGAATAAACATGAGAGATAACATAGAGTCATAGGGGTGGACAAAGGGAAAAAATAATGTATTTAAGACAACCTACAAATTTAAAACTACAACCATCCTCATTTATGGAAGGATAAATAGTCAAGAAGTGAAAAGGGTAATAATATATGTAGGATTAGACATAAATTTCATACCAAGAGTCCATATGAGTATTTATGGAAACTGTAGTTGCATATGGAAAACTATGCCATAAACGTGGCAAATGGAACTCTAACATCATCTTTATGGGTGTTAGGTGGAGATAAATTAAAATTCATCAAAATCAAAATAAAGGGTTAAGTAAATTCTTATAAAATTATTAGGGTTTTGATTTTTTCCCTATATTGATGAGCCTCTATGCTTACTATAACACTACTTATCTTATTGCATATCTAAGTAATATTTAACTTTATTATGCATTTATTGATGATTCACCCTTTGGGTGGTAGGGATGTCCCTATTTTATTTTCTACTATCACTATCTCTACATCTTTAGATATATGTAAAGGTGGAGTGATCTAGAGTGAAAATGACATCAAAAAAAGTGAGGAATTTCATTTTGAAAGCCTTTCATGAGGTAAGGATGCTAATCTAGACACTCCATTACCTAATGTTAATCTTGATCTACCTGAATTTGACAAATCTTGTATTTTTTTTGAGAAATTACTTGATAGCTTATTTTGTGGGAAGACTACCCCTTGAGACCCTTTTGAAATAATGGGTTTATAACCATTGGCAAGGCCATGCTTAAAATTAGAATGAATATGGAACCTTAAAAAGGACCTAGAGTAATGTAAAGTCATTGTTAATCATGGTCCTTAGTTTATATGCAAAAATCTAGTTGTCTTCTCACTGGACCTGATACTTTTAAGTTTCAAAATAATAAAAACTAAAAATCCTAGTCTAGGTTGAATTTTATGGCTTACATCTCCTTATTAAGTTATGGAGCTAAAAGCTTCACTGTTGAGTTCATGCAAAGGTTGTTGGACTAACATAGTCACCGGCATTAGTAGTATCACTGACATCAGTCAGGCATGGAGCAGATCCAACTGACATCAATCAAGGATCAGCTGACGTCGGTCATATGCAGACTGACAGCAACTGGTGTCGGTCACTTATGTGTGCATGTGCATTTGCATGTGTTTCAAGAATTAGATTTGTTCTAATTTTAGGATGGATAGAGTGTTTACATGTAAAGACTAATTTTAGTCTTGATTTTGTGTTTCTAATTATTGTAATTTGAAATTCTAATTATTGTATGCCTTGGATCTTATTTAAGAGACCCATGGGGCATGTATTGTAATTATCCAAGCAAGCAAGTAAGTAAGGTCAATTAGATCTACAAGGTGCAAGATCAAGGAGATCAGCTAAAGCTAGGGAATAACAACTCGATTATTGAGTTGGTTGTAATTGATTGAGAGAGAGAACTCTTGAGAGAAATATTGTACACCCAAGACGTGTGGAAGAGTGATATTTATTCATTGTATTCTAGAAGAGTTTAATGCAAGATTGGTTGTTTCTTGTATCTCTTATTATTTGTTGTTTCTAATTTCTAGTTACTTATTACTTCTGGTTCAATTCCATGTTTAATTGCTTATACAAAAGTAATCAATTGTACTCCAATTTCCTAATAGCTAGTATCAGAGCTAGGATCACTAACAAGTGGTAGAGTGGGTTAGTGTTTATTGATTACAGGTTCACTCACAGGGTTTTATGTTTGAGTGGGAGAAAAGCAATGGCAAAAGAAAGTAAACTAAGAATGGATAAATTCAATGGCAAGAATTATCAATTATGGAGGATGCAGATAGAAGATTATCTATATCAGAAAGATCTATTTTTACCATTGGGTGGGGTTGCAAGCAAGCCCACAGATATGCAATATGAAGAATGGAATGTTCTTGATAGAAAGGCTCTGGGATCTATAAGATTGAGCCTGGCATCTTCTGTGATTTCTAATTTATCACAGGCAAAGACAATGGTAGAGTTAATGGATACTCTGAAAAACTTATATGAAAAACCCTCAGCTTCGAATAAGGTATATCTTATGAAGCAATTATTTAGTTTGCAAATGCAGGAAGGTGGATCTGTATATAGTCATATTAATGATTTCCATGAAATTGTAAATCAGTTAAATTCAGTCAAAATAGTTTTTGATGATGAAATTAAGGCTCTCTTAATCTTATGCTCTTTACCTAAAAGCTTACATAGCTTGGTAATGGCAGTTAGCAATACTGCATCTGCTTCAAATATCTTAAAAGTTGAGGATGTTGTTAGTGTAATCTTGAATGAAGAAATTCACAGGAAAAGCACAGAGGAAACATCAAGTAATGCTTTAAGTATTGAAAGTAAGGCAAGGTAAAGAGAGAAGGGCAAGAAAATGAATCAAGGTCAAAGATGGGAAGGAGATCCAAATCCAGAAATAGAGGTATAATCTGCTAGAATTGCGCAAAGAAAGGGCATGCAAAGAAAGACTGTTGGTTGAAGGATAACAAAGAAAATCAGCAAAAAGGTAATAAGGAAGCAAACATTGTAGGTATTGTTACACAGGATGCTCTTATATTTTCTTTAGATAGTCAAGTAGAATCATGGGTTTTAGATTCTGGTGCTTTTTTCCATGCAACCTCAAATAGAGAATTTTTCAATGATTATGTCCATGGAGATTTTGGAAAAGTTTATTTAGGGGATGGTGAGCCTTGTCAAATTGTTGGCAAAGGAAAAGTGCAGCTGAAATTATAGAATGGCAACACATGGGTGTTGAAAGATGTCATGCATGTACCCATCTTGAAGAGGAATCTTATTTCTACAGGAAAGTTGGGTGATGAGGGTTGCACAGTAACTCTCACAGTGGAATCTTGGAAAGTTTCCAAGGGTGCACTTGTATTAGCAAGAGGTAAGAGAGTAGGTACACTTTATCTATCTACTTGTGTTACTAATTATTCTCCTTCTATTTTATCTACTTCAGATGTAGATGCAAAGATGTGGCACTATAGGCTTGGTCACATGAGTGAGAAGGGAATGAATGGTCTTAAGTCAAAAGGTAATCTTTCAGATTTTAAAAGCATAGATCTAGATTTTTGTGAGCACTGTATTTTTGGGAAATAGAAGAACGTGAGGTTTCTCAAGACTGGCTCAACAAAGAAGGAGCACAAGTTAGAGTTTGTTCACACAGACGTGTGGGGACCAGCTCAGGTAGCTTTTATTAGAGGATCACAGTATTATGTTTCTTTCATTGATGATGCTACAAGAAAGGTATGGGTTTATTGCATAAAGAGGAAATCTGATGTTTTTGACACATTTAAGAAATGGAAAGCTTTGGTTGAGAATGAAATAGGTTTGAGATTGAAGTGCCTTAGATCTGACAATGGTGGTGAGTACTATAGCAATAAATTCAACAATTATTGTTCTATGAGGGAATACGCAAGGAAAGGATGGTTCCAAGGACACCTTAGCAAAATGGAGTTGTTGAAAGGATGAATAAAACAATAATGGAGTGTGCACGGAGTATGAGGTTGCATGTTGGTTTGCCCTTAAAGTTTTTGGTAGAAGCTGTAGATACTGTAGTTTACCTGATTAATAGAGGACCTTCTACTACTCTGGATGGTGGAATTCTAGAAGAGGCTTAGATAGGTAAAAAGGTAGATCTTTCATTTCTCAGAGTTTTTGGTTCTAAAGATTTTGTGCACGTTGATAAAGAAAATAGAAAGAAGCTGGATGCTAAATCTATGCGGTGCACTTTCATTGGTTATGGCTTTGGAGGTTTCGGATTCCAGTTGTGGAATTTAGAAACTAACAAAATTATTAGAATCTATGATATAGTTTTCAATGAGAAGGTGATGTACAGTGATTAGCTCAAGAGGTTGAATAATTTTGAGCAGGGCAATCTTGATTTAGATGAGGTAATGATCCAAAATGAGCTCACAGGTAAAAATCATCACTCACAAGAAAACACAGAGAGCAATGTTAGTCAGATAACCAACATCAGTGGTCAATTAGGAACCAACATCAGTCAAACATTAACTGACATCAGTTAGGTCGGTCAAGTGGAACTGACGTCAGTCAGGTATAGACTGAGAGTTGACTGGGATCGGTCACTGACAGAGAATTTGGGCAGACAACAAGCTATAAATGAGTCTCAAATTCCCATAAGGAGAACTGAAAGGGTAAGTAAACCTCCAATTCATTATTCCCCTTCTTTATACTATGTGTTGCTCACTGATGGTTGAGAACCAGAAAGTTTTGATGAGGCAATGCATGTAGAATCCAAGAAATAGTGGGAGCATGGCATGAATGAGGAAATTGATTCCTTGGAAAATAACCAAATGTGGGATTTGGTTGAGTTGCCAATAGGAAAGAAAGCACTAAAAAACAAATGGGTATATAGGTTAAAAGGAGAGAATGGACAAATGAGACATAAGGCTAGGTTGGTAGTAAAGAGATTTGCACAGAAACTAGGTATTGATTTTGGTGAAATCTTTTCTCCTATAGTAAAGATGACTTCTATTTAAACTGTATTGTCTTTAGTTACTATTAAGGATTTTCATCTTGAGTAGCTTGATGTTAAGACAACATTTCTTCATGGAGATTTGGATGAAGAGATATATATGGATTAGTTGGAAGGTTTTGAGGTCAAAGGTAAGGAGAAATTTGTGTGCAGGTTGAAGAAAAGCTTATAAGGTCTTAAGCAAGCTCCAAGACAGTGGTATTTAAGGTTTGACAGGTTTATGATAGAGCATGGCTTTAGTAAATGTCAATCTAACCATTGTGTTTATTTTAACAGATTGGATAATGGTAGTTATATTATCCTATTGTTGTATGTAGATGATATGCTTGTTACAGGTTCACACATACAGGTAATTACTGAGCTAAAGGTAAAATTAGCTCACACATTTTCCGTGAAGGATTTAGGAGCAGCAAAGAAAATCCTTGGCATGAGTATTAAGAGAGACAGGAAAAATCACAGGCTGATTTTGTCTCAAGAGGATTATGTGAATAAGGTGTTAGAGAGGTTCTATATGTAGGATGCAAAATCGGTAAGCACACCTATGGCTGGACACTTCAAGTTGAGAAAAGAATAGTGTCCTAAATCACATGATGAGGTTGAGTACATGAGCAAAGTTCCATATGCTTCAGTAGTTGGGAGCTTAATGTATGCAATGGTATGTACTAGACCTGATATTGCCCAAGCAGTGGGAGTTGTCAGCAAGTTTATGGCCAATCCAGGAAAGGAACACTGGAAAGCAGTTCAGTGGATTCTTAGATATTTGAGAGGGACCAATAGTAGGTATTTATGCTATGCAGGGTCAAGCATTTCTCTACATGGGTATGTAGATTCAGATATGGCAGGTGACTTAGATGGCAGGAGAAGCACCATAGGATATGTGTTCACTATTGGTGGAACGGTGGTTAGATAGATTTCAAAGTTGTAAAAGGTTGTTGCCCTGTCTACTATAGAGGTAGAATACATTGTAGTCATAGAGGCTAGTAAGGAAATGATATGGATGACACAGTTCATGGAAGAGTTGGTAAAGGAGTAGGAGAGTTGCAGATTGTATAGTGATAGTCAAAGTGTAATTCATTTGGCAAAAAATTCAGCCTTTCATTCAAGAACCAAACATATACAGCTTAGGTACCACTTTATTAGATAGGTATTGGAGGATGGATAATTGAAGCTAGAAAAGATCCATAAGGATAAGAACCCTACAGATATGTTAACAAAGCCGGTAACAAAGGAGAAGTTGAATCTTCATTCAACTTTTGTTGGTCTTCAAGATTGAACTTGAAGAGGGAGAAACAAGCTAGAGAAACAAGACAGAGGGTGTTATTGTATAGGTACAAGTGTAACTATTTATCTCCAAGTGGGAGATTATTAAGTTATGGAGCTAAAAGATTCACTATTGAGTTCATGTAAAGGTTACTGGACTAACACAGTCACCAGCATCGACAGTATCACTAACATCAGTTAGGCATGGAGCAGATCTGACCAACATCAGTTAGGGATCAGTTGACATCGATCATATGTAGACCGACATCAATCGATGTTAGTCACCTGTGTGTGCGTGTGTGTTTGCATACATTTCCAGAATTAGATTTGTTCAAATTTTAGGATGGATAGAGTGTTTGAATGTAAAGACTAATTTTAGTCTTGAGTCTGTGTTTCTAAATATTGTAATTGGAAATTCTAATTATTGTATGCCTTGGATCCTATTTAAGAGACCCATGGGGCATGTATTGTAATTATCCAAGCAAGCAAGTAAACAAGGTCAATTAGATCTACAAGGTGCAAGATCAAGGAGATTAGCTGAAGCTAGGGAATAACAACTCGGTTATTGAGTTGGTTGTAATTGATTGAGAGAGAGAACTCTTGAGAGAAATACTATATGCCTAAGAGGTGTGGAAGAGTGAGATTTATTCACTGTATTCTGGAAGAGTTTAATGCAAGATTGGTTGTTTCTTGTATCTCCTATTATTTGTTGTTTTTGATTTCTAGTTACTTATTACTTCTGGTTCAATTTCGTGTTTAGTTGCTTATACAAAAGTAATCAATTATACTCCAAGTTCCTAACACTCCCCCTCTAGGGTTTTATTGACCAGCTCATAAAACCCATAGGGTGATTCATTTTTCATGATTAAACTAGTTATTTTTCAACTTATCCCCAAAAAAGGTTCATGTGGAGGTAGATTTGTCCTAAGATCTCAAAGAGACCATTAACATTCAAATTGGGAGTAATAATTTTTCTCAGTAGGTAATATATATCAATTTTCTAAACACCTATTTTCATTACCAATCCTTAGACCATATTATCTAGAAATATACTTTAATGGTGCATGTTCCTCTTTCTCCTCATGAAAAAGGTGGACCTAAAGCCTGTCCTCATAATGGAAACAATGATGGCTAGACCACAGTCAGAAACAAAAATAATAATTTGGAAAAGGTGTTCATAAAGCTTAGGTGGTAAATCTATTGTGCCTAAAAATATTTCTCCTCCAATTTTTCACACACCAAAATTAGTGGATACTTTTGTAGATTCATCACCTTTAACTTCCTTGTCATAAATGCCTCTTAGAGTGACTTCATTATAATAAGATCAAATTATCATTACCCTAAATGGTAAAGTGATCCCTCAATGTTCTAGAAGACCTTATCCATCTCATGTAGAGGAATATATGGCCCATAAGAGATAGCCATTTCATCTAGGTGATTACATGGTGAACAAACCTAATTTCAAAAAGTTTACTTCCTTTGAACATCTCACATAAAAAAATGACATGAACCTTGATGTTTCCCAATGTCAGTTTATTCATGTAATATTCAAGGCGTTATTAATCTTCCATGTAATTACGTAGTCAGAAATAGTTGTCAAATTTTCAGAAATATGAATTTTTTTTGTTTATAAGAAGATAAGATCTATGTCTTTATCTTGTAAAATTATACATGAATAATTTGACTTGGATCTATTTTTTATAATACCATTTTTCAGACTAGTCATGGTGGGGTTGTCACACTTCTAGCTTCATATATTTCTTAATACATTATTTCCTAAGGGTCTGACCACACCAATTAGGTTGTATGGAATATATTTTAATTTTATAATCAAATCATTGAGCTTTCTAATTTATATTCCTCTAATTATGTTGTGGATTAGGCCCCACTTTGGAGATGGTTAGGAAACTCACTCCTAAATGTTCACTAGATCCTCTATGGGGACTTTAACCTATTTAAATATCCTAAGGATAAAAAGGCCATCTTCCTATGTGATTGTGTGTTGGTGAATGGGAAACATGGTTCTATATGTGGAACAAAATTAGGGTTTATAATCCAAATCACCACCAAATGAAAAATTCAAACTCTTTTTGGTTTACTTGATCCTATTTTTCACAAGGATAGGATCAGATCCTTAAACATCTAGAGCAAGTTCTATTAGTTAAACAAGATCTATTATTTTTTATTCCTACTCATGGTAGGTCAATTTTTGTGATTCTTGACACTTTTATATTGGATCACCACCCTATCTATTTTGATGTGGAATGGTTTACCCCTCAAGTGAGGCTAGGTTTGAACTAATTCTACCTCAACACTACCCACCTTAAACATGAAATAACTATTGGGAACATCATCATAATTTTGAATGTAATTCCTTGATGTAAGGGGGACTCTGGCTAGATATAGTGGTGAACAAATGTTATTTCTCACACTACCACCTTTCTCATATTTGTGGTAAATAATATTATATTTTTTAGTACCATATTCATAATTCCAATATTTTTTAATAAATATAATCCATGTAGGATCTTGAATCCTCTCTTTTTAATGTTAATTTACAAATCCAATTCAATCATTAGCATCATAAGTTGTAAATTGAAGAGATATAAAAGGCTAGAGAGGCTCAACTATGAGCTCAAATGCATTAGCTAAAAATTGGGAATAAGGTCACCAACGAAACATTTTTTCCTTTGTACTTTAGAAGGGTTGTTAATAGAATTAAAGTTGTCAAGGAAGGATATGTTCATCTTACTAAACTCCCTAACATTTTTCAAGCCTTTGTGTATTATTATCATGGGGTTTTATCAACCTAGGCTAATTCCCCTAAGTATGAAGCTACTCTCACTCAATGTCTCCAATATATTCCTTTTAAAGTTTATGATGCTCAATGGGTCATCTATGATAGGCCTCTAACCCTAAGTGACCTTCATGAGGTGATTATGCATATGTATATTGACAAATCCATATGGATTAATGGTTTCCCATGTGAGTTTTATTAGACTTTATGGGATATTGTTGGTCTTGATTTTCATAAGGTATACTCTACAAAAATGGTAATGAATTATTTTGAACCTCTCATAAATAAAGGTAACATTAAATTCATCCCTAAATATGGTGATTCTAATATTATTACCAAATAACAACTAATTACTCTTCTCAATGTCTCTTCTAATATTATTTCTAAGGTATTGGCTTTTAGACTTCAACATATTCTTCCCTTAACTGCTAGAAGTGAACAAATAGATTTTATCCAACACCAATATAGTTTAGGCAATGTTATTTCCATTTAAAAAGGAATGGAATAGGATCAAGTTTTTAATTAAAAGGACCTATTTGTTAATATTGATTTTTAGAAGGCCTATGACCAACCACATTAAGTGGCCCTTCATTCTATCCATACTTCAATCCCTCAGTTTTGGTCCTAAGTTTGTGCAACTAGTTAACATGTTTTCTCAAGATGTTGGGGCATGTATTACCATAAATGGAGCTTATTAATATTAGTTTTAACTTCATATAGCTATAAATTAGGGGTGAAATTTATCCCCTTATCTTTATGTGTTATCAATAGAGGGTTTTATCTAGTTACTTGTTAATTATGCATCTTGAGGTTTGGTGAAAGGCATATATCTCTCCCTTAATGTGAACACTAATTTTTAAATGGGAATTTTGGTAATGGATCTTTTCTCACCTTTCTAGAATAGGAAGAGGAAGAGATAGTTCATAATTATATGGATTTTATTCATATATTTTGTTTGGCATCTTGATCATCTATTCCATGGATAAAAACTGTGTTATCACTAGACTCTTGCTCCCAAAACCCCTTGGTTAGAGGGATATCAATGGTAGTGGCTTATTATAGGGGTTTAATTTAATTTCCTTGGCATACTATTTGATTTTTTATCCTATCCTTCTAATATTTTTTCCTATGTGGTTCAAAGGGTTGGAAAAAAATCTCTTTTTAGATCACAAAACCTCTATCTTTGGCGAGTAAATTTCATATTTATTCCAAGGTCTTAATAACTACACATGTTTACTATTATTCATGTTGGGATCCTTCTAATGATACCTATAATAGGATGGAAAATATCATAAGATACTTCCTCTAGGTCAATTTTTAAGAGAACAAGGGACTTCATAAAGTTTCTTGGGAAATTTGTTGCAGACCTAAGGAGGTAGGTGGTTTGGGTCTTCTAAGCATTAAGCTTCAAGGTCTAGATCTCAGCATTAAATGGGTTATTCATGGTTAGAAATTTCTAAAGCCTAGAATATTATACTTCATGACTATATCTCTTAGGGGGTCCCTTGTGGTAGACATTATTAGCATGCCCTTCAACTCCATACTCTTCTTATTACCTCGGTTCTGGTTAAAATTTAGGGTACCTTTATCAATCAAAGTATATGGAAGCTTAGGAAAAACTCAAACCCTATCTAATTTGGATAGGGAAGGGTTTAAATAATGGTATTTACCTTAATTAAAATTACCTTTTATGGTATCCCTACCTAAAATTTCATAATGTTCCCTTTTCTTTGGTCCTTTGGATTAAAGGGTTAAGATTATTCAAGAAGGTGTGGAAACCAAGGGGATCTCTTTTACACCAAGAGTCATGTTTAGCTCTCTTGGTCACAAGTTTAAATAAAATATAATTTAAATAATGTATATGCTCAATATATTACTAAAATTCAAATATCCATACATGATGAGTATATTCATAAGATTCGATTTAAGTCTCTTACTCCTTGGTGGAAATACTAGCATTGGACCATGACCGCTCCTTTTGCTCATTATTCTCCTCATCAGGTATAATATTTTATCACCATATCATATTCAATATGATACTCTTAATCATATATGGAACCTCTAATACAACCATGGGATCTAGTCCAGATGAATCATCAATATGTGTGTCACTCTTATTGAGCCTAAAAAGGCCCATTTTCTTTGGTGCATCTTCTATCAAGGTTTGCTTGTGGGTGATAGACTTAATCACATGGGGGTTTTAAATCCCATTTTTCCATCCTAACATCAACCCAAGTCTATCAATCAACTTTAATATTTCAATACCTTACTCAGGGTCTAAAGCTGAGGAGTAGTCAATAATTTTCAAAATAGGGGTCTTACCTCTAGCCAATCTACTCAATTTTTTGATGCTCTACCTTTTACCAATACTTTTCTTATTCTCAAAACCTAAATATAAATAGACATTCTCCTCCCTTTACTCATAGTGATTTTATTTTTCCTTTTCCACATTTAGTTTCCCTTCCCTTCCCTAGCATCTTTTTTGGCTTTTTTCAAGCCCACCTTTTTAGGCAAAGACTGATCCTTAATGTCACCCTTCCTCTTTTTCATATCTAAGAGTGATGGCCTATTTTTCATTTCACATAGCCCATCGACTGATGTATGACCAAGGGACCTAATCACATCATCCTCTAGAGATAAAGAAGTTATTATCTATAAAAGTGGGAATTTGGAATCCAAAAAAGGGTAGGGTTGTGGACCTGTGGAATATGTTTGTTATTGTTAGGTATTAGCTTTTACATGAGTATTTAGAATTTTATATCTACTAAGAGGCAAATAATATTAGTTATTTTATTTGTTATAATATATTTGATAGTCATAATATTATTATAATAATATTATGTTTCTATATTTTTGAGTTATAATAGGGAGTCATGTGAGAGATTTATGGAGATATGATATCCCTAATTATAAGAAAAGTTTTCCTATATAATTGTAAACTCCCCTATGGAATAATAATAATAGAATATGAATAATATAGTTTTGGTGTGTTTGAAATAATTTTGAGTTTATCTATGTTCATCTCTTTGATTTATTGTGTTTAGATCTAAAATAGTTTTAATATATAGTATTAGAGCAGGTTAATGGATTATAAGATCTATCAAGGGGAAAATCCACTACTAGCATTGTAATACCCCTATGAATGGGATTTAAACATATGTTAAGATAGATTTCATCATAAAAAATATATAGTGTGTGATTGAGTAGTTTTTTGTTTTATGTGCTAGGTTTTTTCTATGTAACTTTGAATGGCATTAAATGGTGTGTAAAGTTGGAGATATTAAGTAAAATCATAAATATTATTTTCTATTCAATATTTCATGAGTAGATATACAAATATTTCAATTTATCTATCAATTTCTTGGATAATCCTATTTTCCACATCCCTTTGGTGCCAATTCATCACTTGTCTACTAATCTACAATCTATGTATTAAGACCCATTAATGTAACATAGATGTTACATTTTGATAGAAAAGTAAATATTGAAGGTTGTGGTTGGAGTAATTGAATTAGCATCCTTAGTTTTACTATTGATAACTTAGTGTTGAGAATTTTTCCAAACCATAAGTTATTCCATCCATCTTATGTTTCTACAAGAGCTAAGTGGAAGGACAACTACATTAATAAGTATCGATGACATTCATATTTGGTGTAGTGAAGAGATTTATAATAGTTTAAAAACTAGTGTTGGTATCTCCTCACTATTCAACATCTTAGACTATAGACTCTTATATATATGACATGTGGCATACAATAATTTACCATTATAACATTGCAACATTTCCAACAAAACATCACAACTTTAAATCATTTTTCATAAAGCCTATCCACATGCCATGTAGATCCATGTATAAGGCATAGTCAAAAGGAGAAGAGATTGTTGTTTGAATAAATATCAATATGTAGTGGATTTATATATATCTCATATCAGTTTGGACCTTGAGATATAGGTTATCATAGTCAATGCAAGACAAGTTCATAGTGAAATCATCCCATTTGCTTATAAGGCATAGTCTGTAAGCTTTATACATAATATTCTATGTACATAATTTATCAAATAGCTTTGAGTCATGTCATTAGAATAGAAAAAGTTTTTTTTATGTTTATCTATGTTAAAGTCTTCTTACAATCATTTTGTGTCCAAAAAAATGATAGGTTTAATCTATTATCACTTGAGTCAACTAGTAATTAAAATGTTTCAAGGTCATTTGATATTATAATGTATTTATTTTCGTTAGAGTCCATTATCATTAAGAATTAATGTGTCTATTAGATTTCTTTTGTGAATCTATTTGAGACATTGTGTTCTTATTTGTAAAAAGAGTCATTTTTAAAATATGTCATATTTTTTGAAAGTTAAATAAAAGGAAGCATTTTTGGGTGACCCCGATATCCTATGAAAATGTATTGTTTCACATGGAGGGGGGGGGGATTTATCCTCACCAAAATCATGCATATGAGCTACATCAGCTTATCAAATAAGTAAGTAGAAACCTAATGGAGAATGGATTCATATGAGGTTGGAGGAATTTCAATGACCACTCGTTAATCACTAATGATGGGGCTACACCAATGATTTGGTGACATTTTGTGTGGTGTGTTTTTATAGTTTTTGTTGTGTGTTTAAATAAGAATAAAAGTACATGCCTATTCAAGGTATGTAATCTATGTATAATTCCAAACATAATTCCTTAATTTGAAAACATTATGAAAGGATAGAAAGCACTAGTGTAAGTTCATGGATCTTGAAAGGGTTTGTGGTAGAGATCTAAAAAACCATAGGAGGTGAATAATGTTTTGGAAATAGTTAGGAAAGTAGCTAGTAAAAATATCTTGTGACTTCCTTAATTATTAATGGAGATGACCCCAAATAACACATCCATTAAAATCATGTAAATTAAATGTGGGATGTATTCCTTTTCATAGTATTGGTCAAGTGCAACAAGATTGTGTCAGTAGTATGTAGACTTAAGAATATGTGGTGGTATACAATTTTGTTCATCCTATTCATGTCAAGGTTTATGGTAAACCTATAAAACCATGGGAGGAGTTATCCTTTCCTTGTATCAAGGTTATGAGCCAAATATGGCATGCTACAATGGGTGAGCATATTACAAGTGAGAGTGTGAATGTTTTTACACCATGTAAAAACTATGGGGGGGAATATTAGGGATTATCTTTTACATGAGTATTTATAGTTTGATATTTATCAAGAGGTAAATATAATTAGTTAGTTAGTTTGTTATAATATATTTGATAGTCAAAATATTATTACAATAATATTATGCTTATAGATTTGTGAGTTATAATAGGGAGTCGATTGAGAGATTTATTGAGATATGATATCCTTAATTATAAGAAAAGTTTTCCTATATAATTATAAACTCCCATATGGATTAATATTCAGAGAATATGAAAAATATAGTTTTGGTGTGTTTGAAATAATTTTGATTTTATCTATGTTTGGATCTTTGATTTATTGTGTTCAGATCTAAACTAGTTTCAATAGCTATTGTAGATTAATTATTCCCTTTATTTTTATGTTCTCTTATGAGTGATTTGTTAGTTGTTATGAATATTTGATTTGATGTTTTTTTGAGTGGTTATTACTGAGCCTCTATTGAACACATTACTTCTTGAGGAGTTTTTATCCCTATTTTGACTTTGCTCTTGGGGTGTGACCTTTCCACCCATTTTTTGTGTGATTAGAATTCTACTTTATACTTTATTATATTAATATTGATACACTCTTCAATAAAAAATAAATGGTTATTTTTAAGTATTAGATATATATCAATGATACTCTAGATATCCCACATTATTAAATATTGAATGGTTTATTGATTATAATGGAAATTTTTCTCAAATTATGAAGAGATCACATTAAAAGTAAATAAATTTTTATCACTTTTCACACTATAAACAAGCATGGTGTTAGCCTTGATGAAGTAACTATGGCCAAATGAAAATCGATATGATGAATTACTTATAATATACATGGTAAAACAATTTACTTATATTAGTGAGGATTAGAAACCTAAATATGAGTTTGATATATCATTCAAAAGTGAATAATTAGAAACTAATTGAAGCAATGTAATTTTAGGCATGGATAAGTAGTAAGAAAAAAATAAGGGTTTATAAGCTCTTACATTTGATAAAATAAAACAATCATCCTTAGGAGACACTATAGACTAAAAATAGATACCACACACTAAAATATTTTTGAAAATCAAACATAGAGCCTCACATTCCAAAATTCAAAAATCAATGACATAGGAAATATAGTGTATTAGATGGAATACATGATAAGAGTAATCCCAAATAAGATATGTGAATGAAAGATATTGATGAAACTTTCATAATTAATGCCATAAGGTTGTGGGATATGTGCATAAAAAACATAATAATTTAAATATCCATTTAACATTTATAAATCAGTGAATGAAGATAATATTTTGAACATTATTGATTCATGCAAAGCTAGTAGAAGACTTTGTTTGAAGATATCATATAGTTCTTGATCAACCATAGGGATAGTCATCCATTTAAAATTTATAAAATCATACTAAATTAAATATCCATTTAAAATCTATAAAAAAAATTAGATGATATTTATGGATTATATAACACCTCAACATTGTACACTTGGAAAACTTAGACCTTGGTTATTCGTATCAGTTTTGGACCTTTCCCACTTTCATAAGTTTTGTATCTACTCTATCTTATTCCCATTGGCCTATCTCTTAGATTTAATAGTCTTATGTTGATAACCCAGAACTTTTATCTTCTCAAAATGTTTAAAATATGCTTATCTTATGCCCCTACAAATTTTGAGCTTGCGTTTATTTTCTAGACATAACCATTAATCCTAGAACCTGACATCAATGCTAGTGTCCTAACCTAACACAAGTGTCAAATGCTCTAAAGTCATATAATTTGAAAATAAAATGTATCCTAATGGTTAGTGTAAGTGATTTAATATGAGATATTTTTTGATAGGAGTGGTATATATTCACAATCATGCGCCATTCAATCCTCACCTAGAAAAGACCAAAAGAGACCAAGGAAACTTATAAAAAGCATTATATCAAGCATTAAATTGAGAAAATATTCCCTATTTTCTCTATTTCCATATTATTCATAGGGAAAACACATATATAGGTCTAAAGTACTGAAGGATCAACCAAAGAGCTATATTTTCCAAGTTACAATTTAGGTCACTATTCTACTTACTTTCCACATATTGCATGATTCACACATAATCTAACATGTAGGTGTGAAATACATTATTATAAGGCACTCTTTATATTATCAAATATGTAGGTAACACTTATTGATAATTGGGTTTTTAGGGTAGCTCAACATCATGTGCCCACTGACCCATTTTCCCATAGCCACTATGAGGAGGAAGAACTAGGGTTTTACAATTTCATGAGGAATGACAGTCATGACCCGAATTTGAATGCATCAAATTGAAGGTGAAGACAAACCGAAAATCATCTAGGTGGTCACATCCTATTCTAGTAGATATTTAGTATAAGACACTTGCATATAGTTAAGATGGTAGTGTTGATGCTAATGTTAAAGTCTAACACTAGTGTCCATGGTTCTAAAGGCACTCAATCTAGAATTTGGAAATTGTTATAGAATCCTCTACTAGTATACTTCCTTCCTATTCCATATCCAAAATTGTGTTAACATCAGTTATAGATAAGTTCATTATTTCTTTGTCATTTCCATACTTAGCATAGTTATACCTAATATTTTTAGCCTATCTCAGTTTAATAAATTCATCATATATTATTTTTGAGTTTAGAATTTAATTAGCATTTTGTATATTTAATTATCACCCTTGTACATTATCATTTATATATTATAAACTCTATCCATCCAATTCAGATCCACATCCAAATTTAGGGTTAAACAAAAAACATGGTACATAAAATAAGAAGGATATTTTTATGAGATCATAAAGTATAAAAGGGTGTATCTCCCAAATCTCCATATCTTGAATTATGAAATTTATTTGATTAACAAAGGATAAACTTATATGAGATTTTAGGTACTATATTTCTACTATAACTTAGAGCCATTACCAAGAGCATGGTATATGAATGAAAATTTATGGAGGGGATAAAATATTTGTAGTCATTATAAAATGATTTTTGATAAACATTTAACTTATATACAAGGGAATGACATCATTGACAAAAAATTTAAAAATATTTTTCATGTATGATGATACCAAAATAATATATCAATTCAACAAGATAAAAATGGACATAAGAGGGTTATGTATATAAATGATTGGGAACCCATTTGTTTTAGAATATGGAAAATAAGTCAATATGGAACCTTTAACCAATATGGAAAATTTGTATATATTTTTAAAGAAGTTAGAGTGTCACATTAAAATAAAATTAAAAAAGAGGTAAATATTGATGAATAATAAAATAGGCTAGAAAATATAATTGTGGATATATAATATTGTGAGTGAGAGCTTGTTGAGATCAATGAAAAAAATATTTTTTCTAAAAAACATTCAAATTAAGAGATATAAGGAGATCAATAACTAGACAAGGTAGGTAACTATTTGAAAAAGGAAAAAATTGAAAAAATTATGAAACTACTAAGGGACTATGAATAATTATTCTATATAAAACTAACATAATTGAAAGGCATAAAAAATAATCTAGCTAAATGAAAATATAGCTTAAGAAATATGTGAAACCAATCAAAATGATAACATACCTATTGATGTGGGTTTTATGCATACCCTAAAACCTTAATGAGGTAGCCTCTAATGTTTTAAGATCTATGAATGAAATTCACTCCAATGCATGAATTATAGGGTATTTGGTTTTGTAAACAACTTATTGGTGGAATAATAATGAGTGAAGTAGTTTCTTTACCACAAATGGGTTGGATATGGATAAATATAAATCTACTTGAGATGGGTGGATGGTTGATGATGGATCTAACCTAAAGTGGTTAGGACCAAAATAAACTCAAAAAGAGGGAAAGGTAAGGCGAAAAATGAGGCTTATAGACCATACTAGATGAAACATTTTTAGGCCAACACTTGAATGAAAGGTTTCATAAGGAATCAAGGACCAGTGTCTATTATAAGATACTATAGAACACCAAAAATAAAACTTAATTAGGAATCAAAGGGAGACAAAATACAAAAAACTAAATCACATATAATCAAATGTTATTATATTTGTAAGATTGTGCTAGCGCATCTATAAGGGGGCACTATGAATAATATGTAAAAGGAATTCAAATAGGAAATAATTTAATATGAATAATTTTATATTTATATAGATAAATCACATATAACCAAAATAAAAATAAACTAAAATGATTGAACTTCTTACACAATCCATAAGTTTGGAGAAGAATCAATATTTGCACATCAAGATCAATTGCAGAACTTTACTCAAAATTTATTATTAATTTAAATAGAAAAAAATTATCCTACCCTTTGGGACTAGAAGGATAAAATTATATATAATATTTGGATGGGTAAGGCCTCATCTCTCAAGTAATTTCTAAAAATAACATTGTATGAAAATCCACATGTAAAGTGTGCATGTACAATAATAATTAATAAAAATAAAATTATTCATATAAAATATAATATATAATTGATAAATAAATTAAGAAATAATATTTATATCTCAAATAAAACATGTAAATACATAGGTATATTTAGAAACGTTTGGATGTGGCACCACTAGAAGAATAAAACTATAGAATAGTAGTAGTAGATGCCAAAGTGATGTAGGAACATCATTACAAAAATGTAAATATTTATTGATAATTCAAATTTGGTTATGTATAGGTGTGAAGTGTCTTATAAGGTCACTTATAAGATTTTAAATTCCTTAGACTTTTAAAAATATGGTCTTTTGGAGCTATAATGCATTTTCCTACCACAATCAGTTATTTGAAAATTTTAAATTATAAGTCTTTTATAAGTGTTTTAGTTATCCTCAATGTAATGTAATGGAATGATTATAATTGTAGGAGTCCCTTAGGGTTTAGGGTAATATTTTTAGATATGTCATATGCTTTAAATAATGCTATGTTTATTAAGTTAAGTAGGTTCAAAACCCAAGATAGTGGTCAAGTTAGTTTGCCACGTTGGGAAGGAGGATAGGTTCAATTGAGAGATATTTGATATTAAAATAAGATAAAACCAATATTATAAAATTAGTTACAAAATTATAAGTTTGAACCTTGAGTTTAGGGACCAATAAAATTAATGAAGGAAAGGTTAAAGACTAAGTATGTAGTCTTTAAATAGGGGATAGTCTCTAGGTCTATAATGAAGAAAATAAAGTATTTAAGTCTTCTTTGTGATCAAAATAAATAAAATAAGTTCTTGTCATGTTTTATGATGACTCTCAGACTTGTGAATATATGAGTGGATGATTCAAGTTATATTCTTGTTTTCTTTTATATGGTTAAGGATTATTTTGTTTTAGAGATCTGATGTACAATAGTATAATGAAGTTATAGATAAATTAAAGGTAACCTTTTTGGTTATTTTTATGTATTTAGTGAATAAATGAGAAATTAAAAATTTTAGAGAGTCCTTTCAGACTTAAGGAATCCAAAATTAGGTCATATTATTAGTATTACCCTTTATTTGGGATTAATTATTTATCCTAATAATTCTTTATGTGTGGAATTTTTATTTATGCAACTTATAAATTCACATAAATCCAAATTTCATGAGGTTCACTCACCTATTTGTTCCATTTTAGGTTCTGAGAGTTACTCTTTTAAGTAACTCATTCCCCCAATTGGCACATAATTTCATCCATTCTCTAATATAATAGACCACTTAATACACACAAAGGAGGCTTGTAAGGTATTCATGGGATTCCTTATAACTCCCTTTCTATTCTTCTTGTTCTATTAAAAGAGCCGTATTATCCCCATTTTCTCACTTTAAACATGAAGCTATCTCTCTTATTCTCTAATTTATCTTGAGTCTAATTATGACTATGGATATTTTTGGTGATGTAGATGAAATTTTAGCTCTATATGGATTTAACTATGTAAATTCAAACCCAAATATCAAACTAATAGTTAAAGTGATAGAGACATTAAGACCTAATGCAATAGATGAGAATGCAATTAAACAATAATAATTACAATCCTAAATCTAAGTGATCCACACCATGATTTAATGGATTCAAAATAAGAAGATTAGGATTTCAATTACCTTTGACTCAACAATTTGACATAATGATGGCATGATGAAGTATTGTTGGATGCCTAGATGGTTGGACATGGATTCTTCACTTGATTTTTGATTACCTCTTATATAGGAGTGGCCTTGTTTAAATATAAAGAGGAGGGAAATACCTATGGTGGATATTCAAAATTTAATGAGGGAGATCAATGCCTGAGGATTAAAAGGAATTTAAAATTCTTTAAAAGCTTCTAGATTTAGAGGCTTATAGAGAGGAGGGATTAGAATAGAGAGGATTATCAAATACTCTTAGTGATTAATAAGGCTTAGGATAGATGATTATATAGGGATTAAGTGGGTGATTATAGACTAGGGGTGTAGGAGATCCTAGGCATAGGCTAGTAGGTGGGTCATTGGGAATTTAAAATTCCCAAATAATAGTTAAATGAGATTAGAATGGGATAATGGGGATTTAGGATAAGTTAATGATTGGTGAAATATAATAAGGTTATTTAATGATAAAAAATTAATGGGGGGCATTATATAAATCACTGGAAAATGGGTATATATTGGTAGGATAAATTAGACTAAGTGGAATTAGTGTTGACTAATAGGAATATTAGTGACAATAATATAAGCAAGTGAATTTAAATACATAAATTTTTCCCCTCTTTTAAAGGGTATTATTATTAGAGTGAAGTGGAAGGATTAATGGTATTTCAAATAAAAACAATGTCATAGGTGAATGTTACTAAATGATATTAGGGGATATGATGCCCCCTCTAGGGGACATGTAGGGAAGAATGAGATTGATGGTCACTCAAAAGAAGAAATGATTGGTGGGATGTGATGGATAGAGAAGGGGAATAAGATGAATTTGAATTTGATAAATGAGATATAGATTGATGATGCCCATAGAAAAGACACATGCATAGGGAGTAGAAATGACTTTGTCATGGTTATTGATACATCCCAAGGGGGAATCAACTGTAACATCATGATGATAATATTAAAAGGTTACAAGCATTAGATGTATCCCAAGTAATCACTCATTCAAGGAGAGCTATGGTCTAGGATAAAATGATGATTTTATGAGCTTAATGATGGATGTAACTCAAATATAAAGTTTATTGATATGATGAAGGTGATGATATAGAAGAATCGATATGATTAAGTGACCAAAAGATAGGGGAGATGGTGGCTAAGCTATCTTTAGGCATTGAAAAGTGGCCAAGTTATACTTATGTAATCTATAAATCCATCAATCCAATGTAGTTAGAATAAGATGATAGAGGATGATGATGAAGATGATTAGTGATTAGATGATGATGACCCAAATGATGAAATGAGGATAAAAGGTTGGATGTTAGTTAGATGACCTATGAGGATGAGCTTTGTGATGGGAAGAAGGATGATTAGATGATTATACAAATGATGATATTTTAGATGATCAAGCCATAACAATTTTCATAAGGCTCATCATAGTATAATCAATCCATTAAATATGGCACTCGATAGTATGCCCCATAATATAAGTAAGACCAAGAAGACATTTTACCAAAGTGCATGGGCAAATAACAAACTTAGAATCATTAAGGAAACTTATAAGTGTGACCTCATAGAATCCAAATTCATTTCCCCATAGAAAAAAAAGAGACATGATGCAAGACATAGATAAAAATTAAACAAACATATATATATATATATATATATATATATATATATATATATATATATATATATATAATATATATATATATACATATGATAAAAGACATTCAAACAAAACAAATAAATAACACACAGAAGTATCTACATGTAGTGTCACAACATCTTGTTTAATGATAGGATGATTGATTTGGTGATGGGTGGGATGATAATGATGTGATTGTGGAGTTAGGATGGACTTGGATTTGGATAAGGTGATTAATATTATGATTAAGCTAAGATGTTTCCCCTAGTTAAGGATGTAAGGATGGAGTTTGGGATAATGTCTTTGAATACTAATTTGGTTTTGAAATCTAATAAAAAAGTGGCCAAAGAAGGTGATTTATAAAATTGATGACCAAGGATTACCAACAAAAAAGGCCTTACAAAATTCCAATCTAGTAAGAAGAAGAGGATTGATGGGATCAAATACCTTTCACACTATCAAAGAAATAATTTGATGGGTGTTAGGTGTGAAGAGGAAATGATAGGATAATGATGAGATCAAGTACCTTTATAATTTTAAAAAGTGATATGATGGGTGATAAGTATTAAAAGGCATTGATAGGTAAGTGATGGATGCTAGATTAAAATCTTGGAAAAGGTAATGCATGTCAATAATACCTAGTCAACAGGATGAGATTAAAGAGATGGAGAATGAGTGACCACTCAGATTTGGATTTCAAGACTAAAGGAAATGTTCAAGGATAATGGATGGACAATAGATAGGAGAGAGAATATGGAGAATATAATGATGAGGATAGGAGGATGAAAGATACAAGATGGGCATAAGAAAAGACACCATGGACTATTTTTGGCTTTGTCAAATTTTATGTTTTTTAGGTTTTTTGACATATTTCAATTTTTAGGGATTTTTGGGATATGTATATACACTATACAAAGGGGTTTCCAACAAAGGGAACACCAAGCCTAGCAACCAGGATGAGGATGGATGGAATGATGGATGGAAGGTGGATGAGATAACAAAGGGATGAGGGTGATGTGGAAAAGGGGATGAGGACCAAGGGAGAATGGACTAGGGATTACCAATGACTACATTATGAAAGAACCAAATGTTTAGTTACCTGAATGTTCATTAGAGGATATGCTAAGATGGTTTGAGAATGTGTCTCAAGACACCTTCCATTCTTTATAAAGGTCAAGATAGGAAGGAATGAGGGTCATAATAGGATGTAGGATATGATAGTACATAATGGATAGTGGGATGGGATTGATAAGGGATAGGTGTGATGGTTAAAAAGGATTATGCCCATAAGTGTTGAGTTATAACACAGATAATTGATTTATTTTACCATGATTATAGAAACTAGTTTTCATCATGGTCTTGCCCAAGGCACTAGAAGACTAGTTTTCACCATTAGATGAATGATTTTTTTTTTTTTTTTTTTTTTGAATTTTGACTTTGGATGGAATCTTTATCTATTATTTGATGTGGGTAAAGATTCAATATTCATAAATTTGATGGATATTTTAGCTAAAAATTTTTATGGAGAAAGATGATGCTAGGATCATGTCACTACTACTGGATGTATTAATGTCTTAGTGGACTTTATTGATTATTGATTTAACATCCTCTAGATATTTTAACTAGGTGTCTTTATAACCCCTATGAGGGATAATGCTACGTAGGGATTGGAAATATGGTATGAATGGGAGAATGTCATGATTTTGATTATGGGATATAGGATGGGAAGGAGGGATGTGATTATGAATGATATTACATGATGAGGAGTATTAATGGGGTTCAACAGTTGCATACACCATTAGATAGATATGGTGGAGGGGATTCTATAGATTAGTGCCATGAGAGTAAGGGATTTAAGACCTTTTGATTTGTTTATTATTTAACCTAAGCATTAAGAGGATGATCATCCCTATGATTATTATTATTTTTAATTTCTTTTGAATTGTTTATTGGATTTGGATTTATTTCTCCCTATTTCCTAATTATGGGCTTCACCAGAGGAGATTGATTTTTTACTTGATATATGATTGTTTTGAATTTGGTATGCCCCTAGTACCATATTTTGGGCTTCACTAGGGGAATACATTTGTTTATTAGGCTGATGTTTTGATTTTTCTTGATTTTGACTGATAAGATCAAGGACTATTTGATCATGACTTATGATTGTTGGATGATGGTCTTGGATATTTATATTTGCATCACATGATATGGAATGCATAGGGGAATCTAATGATGCATATTCCTATTTATTCCCATTGTGCAATGGGATGTATAGATTATAGAGGTGAGGTGGATGAGTAATATTGGATGATGGATTAATGGGATAATAGGAAACATAGTCCTCATAAAGGTCACTAGGATCCCTAGCCTCAATGTTGGATAAAGTTTCATCAAGAATATCTAAATAATCACTAACACACATATCTAAGGTAAGATAAGATCCACTCTAAAAGTTAGATAAAGCATTCAAGAAATTGGTTATGACATCATCATCATGAGTGGGATCTTCAAAAGAGTAGGCAATATCATCATCTACTACAATATTGATGAGGGGTGATGATTCTGATGAGGAATCTAATTCAGATGCTAGTGTCAAACATGATATCGATACAAATAAAACTCTTATTAGAACTGATGTTGGATCTAATGTATAAGACATGATGTTATGACTAGAGGAGTGATTGTCTATGATTTTACTCTCAACATGGGGTATTTGATATGATGGGTGAGAGGGAGATGATGGATGAATAATGGACTAAGAAAATATAGGGCCATGAAAGGAATAATGGGATATGGGAGGAATAGGCTTATGGGGAGTATATTTATTCTAAATGGATGGGTAGTCCAAGATGAGGGGATCATGAAGTATAGATAAGATACCTTAACCTTGGATTGGAAGGGGAAGGGGTTGACCATGATTGGTAATGAAATCTTAGCACTCCTCTTCTTGTTCATCTAGGAAGAGAAATTCATCTAGTTCCTCCTCAATTGCTATGTCACCACAATTGATGAGGTCTTAGACATAATATCAAAAAAATTGACATATTTTAATGGATTGTCCCCAAGTTTGATGATAGAGACAATATTGGTTTTATTTATACCAAGAGGTCTTAGGCTTGGTGGGATCAAGATATCATATGGGTGGGTAAACAATCATGTGAGTGATAATAAGTTTCTGGAAAATATATTCCAAGGATATAGGAAGTGGAGTATAAGGAATCACTTAAATTTATGACTCAGATATGGAAGCATTGGACTTGATATAAAATGGTTGTTTATGTGACTAGATGGATGGTCTAGTGGTTCATGAAGTGGCCATGATTGGATCCCTTTGCTAATATAGGTATGGGTAGATGATGGGATATGACTAGTGGATGGAGGATTGAAATGGGACTCATATAAAAGGGTTTAGACTAGGGGTACAATGAGTTAAAGGGGATCAATATGAAAGATAAAATATCTCATCCTTGTTGGAAAATATGTAATTGTTTATGAGAGTGGGTTATAAGTTCATGGTGGTGTGTGATAAAGGATGTGTGGATTGCTAGGCTCGAGAGTTGGATTTTGAAGTGTTATAATTAGAAGAAGTTGATGGTTATGTTGTATTATTAGTAGATGATGAAGTTGACAAGTTGGGTCTTATTTTGCTAATAGGATGAGGAAGTGGTGATGGATTATGATTATTAGATGGAGGATTTGACTATGGATATTATGAAGTGGGGCTAAGGGGGTTTCGTAGGCCTAATAGATGGTGTAATGGAATGGGATAAGGGTTACTGGTGGACTTGTTTTGGAGGTGATTTGAGGCTCATGGGGTTAAAATTATCAAGAAAGTGATAACCCATCTTCCATATCTATAAGAAGAACTCATATTTTAATATCTATGATGTATTAATTTATTAAGATGACTACATCAAGGAAGGCTAAGATTGATTTCATGGGCCTAGGTGTTGGTTTAGGGTGAATGGGATTAAGGTCTAAGGGTAGGCAAGAAATTACTTCTAGATCTTGTAAAAGGACTTCATCCTTGATGGCTAGGATGTATTTCTACAAGAATTAGGTCTAAATCCATGGGCAAAGAGGGATGAATGCAAAGGTAGAATAAGGATTATTTGAAAAAAATAAGGTTGAAGGAATGAGCTAGAAAGATGGATAATGATGAGGATGGGATAGAATTAATGGATTAAATACTATAATAAGATTTCAAATTGATAGTATAATAGGTGCTAATGTCCTATCAATGATGCCTAGTTGTCAAGCTAGCAAAAGGATTAGAGATTTTATGGGTGCCTAAATTGAAACTAGAAAGATGACTATTGGATGGGTATTAATTATGAATTAGGAAAGATGATTTGAATATAGATGATAATTGATAGGTTTTCTATATTGAGACTAAT
This sequence comes from Torreya grandis, assembly GCA_037957365.1. Taxonomy (NCBI): domain Eukaryota; kingdom Viridiplantae; phylum Streptophyta; class Pinopsida; order Cupressales; family Taxaceae; genus Torreya; species Torreya grandis. The sequence goes on from JARHVA010002729.1 coordinate 184,085, forward strand.
AATGTGATAAGATGCTAGCAAGATTTTGACTAGGTGTGAGATCTGACCGAATCATAATGGATTAAGATGATAAGATCATGTGAATAATAAGACTACCTAAAAACCTTAGATCAAATTGCTCAAGATGGGATGGGGTGATGTGATTTTAGGATAATGGGATAATGACAAGTATATATAGATGATGATGAAATGATTAAGGGGGTAATAATGAGGATGGTTTAGACATAAACATGACCTAAATATCTGACTAGGATAAGATAAGATGAGGCTGGATTAGATGGGTGATGAATACAATGTTAAGACAAGTCTTAGGGTAAGACGTGAATGATGAGATAAGATGTGACTAGGATAGGTATGGGTGTGACCAATGCTAATTATGACTAGGATAGGATGTGATTACAAGGAGGTATAAGAGAATAAATATATGTACAAGAGATTAAGATAAGGATATACAAGAGGTGACTATGATATGGTTTAGATTAGGAAGAGATTAAGTAAAAATGGGAGATGGGATAAGGATATACAAAAGGAAATGATGAGATAAATATGGGATGGTGGGTTATGATCAATTAATGAGATAGGATAAGATGAAATGACTATATTAGGATAGGGAAAAGATAATATTCACAAGAGGGTGATGGAAAATATGTACAAGAGGATGATATAAAATATGTGAGTGATGGGGGGTATGACTAATGATGGATGGATATGATGAGACTAGGAGGGGATTAAGATAATATGGGATATAGTAGAAGGATATACCAATGTAATGGTGATATAGGTATGGGATGATGGGGTATGATGAGATGGGATAATATGAGGATTAATAGATTAGGATAGGGTGAAGATAAAAAAGGGTGATGGGGAATAATACTATAAAAATTATATTAGGAGAATGATATGATGTTAAGCTAAGGATATATAGGATAAGGATATATGTTCAAGAAGATGATAAGAATGTTCAAGATGATAGGCCCAATATGTACAAGATGGGATGATGGATGTCTAATGGGATGATGAAAAGGATGTATAGGATGGGATTAAGATATGTAGGTGATGGGGGATGATCAAGGGTTGGTGAAGATGGTGAAACTAGGATATGATTAAGTAAGGTGGTGATGGAGAATAGTATGAGATGTATAAAAGTATGTATAAAAGGATAATATATACAATGGTATGATGACAATGTTGTACAAGATAATATATACAAAAGGATTATGGGATATGGATGTACAAATGAAATAATTATAAGTCAAGGATATACAAGATGATGTGTAAAGACCTAGATAGGTATGTATAGGTTTATGGTATAAGGCTAAATCGACTCAAAAATAACATGGGTTTAGCACAACACACACCAAAGAAAGAAAACCACAAAACCTATGATTGATAAACTCAAGGGAGTGTAACCTAACACTCACACCATCTAATGGCTTTCTGGGTGAGGTTATAATCTAATGACACATTATGGAATTGACTAAACCATCTTGACCCCATTTTCACATGATGGATACTTAGGAGCTGATATTAACTATTTTCATCAAATTGTGTACCCTAGGACACTCTATGAAACTCCTACAATTTGATGCAACATGGAATCATCTCTAAAGTTGTGGGTGAACTTATAAGAGAGATGAATCTCTAGATTATGAGGGCTAGCTCCCTAGTTATGATTTTATGTGCTTATGATACTAAAACTACCTATTATGGGTGAAAAGGGAGAGAAATATACATAAATCAAACCTAAAATAAGAGGTGATACACCAAGATTTGTTTCCATTCATATTGGCTAGGATTTGTTTAATGAATTAAGAAAACCAAACTAGCTTCAACACCATTAATGGATCTCCCTAGCATTAGTGTTTCTCATGAAGGCAAATAACAACTCAAAAAATGAAGGCAAATGAATGGAAGGTAAGATATGACACTACCAAACTCATACACAATTCAAGAGTCTATTGCAGTATCATACACTTCATGAAACCTATTAGGAGAGAAGTCATTTTCAACAACACCTTCAAGGATTGCATGAAACAAGATGAAATAAATCTATACTTGACTTTCAAGATGGATCACTTTAACACATATGAAACTAGACTTAGAGTATAACCATCTTACTTCTCATTATCTTAAGTACAAATCAAGGTAAAATTTTGGTAGGGCTTGACCATACCAAGAGTTGGAATCCCTTTGCAAAGCTAAAATGGCTTAAATTTATAGAATTTAGAAGAAGAGACGGAGAAGACAAGTTGAAGAAGCACAAAGACAAGTGTCCAAATGTGAAGATTAGTTACAAGCATAAAAACGAGGTGTAAAAGGAGTTATGAAATTGATTTTCACATCATTCTTTCCCAAATTATCCTTTTCTCCTAGTGTGGCATACCAACTCCTCAATCATTCTCCTTTGGAAAATTAACTTCATCATAGGCTCCTCTTGAACATTTAAAGGAATATTAGGGACAAGTGTAACATGTATGATGAGGAGAGGGAGTTAAAAAGATGATTCCACCTGAATTTAGAGTTTCTACATCATGAGACTCTCTTACACAAACTCTATCATCACCTATAATTAATATCACTCTCTAATAGGCATTATTGACACTTGATCCTAATTTATCCATACCAAGGGTTTTATGACACATGTTGGGACACCTAATATTCTTGGATTCATTAGAAACATCATGAAAATCCACCAAACTTGAGTTTTCCACTTTATCCACTATGTCATTCTAGATACCAAATTAGATAGGCTAAAAAGAGATAGCTACTAGAGGAACTTAGGGATTTTTTTTTCATTTCACAAATTACTTGAGGAGTTGATTTAGGTCTCAATATTTCTATTAAAGTGATTTTCATCACTTAACTCCTTCAATAACCTACAAGAGACACTAATTTTGTTCTCAAAACTACCTGTGTAACCTATTCATATGGAATCAGTAAAATAAAATCACATTTTTAGAAACCTAAGAATGTATTATACAACTTTAATTTTATACCCCTATCCTCATTCTTTCATCTTGGTGCCTCGTCAACTCAATTTCTCTAAACTGGTCACTATAGGCTTCTTAGGAGGGTTTGAAGGTTTTTAGCCCTCTTAAGGATGGTTCATGAAGATGTGACATTTAACCTAAAAATTAATATCACAAATTTATTTAATGATACCCTTATCAACTTATCCAAACACCTTCAACACCCATTCAAATCTTGGTGAAAGTTTTAAGGACTTCAAGTTGACATTCAAGCTCATTTTTTGCCTCCTAGTGGGGTCTGAATGCTTCATAAGTAAAAAATGTTTTATTGGAGACTTTATTCTAAAAAAAATGGTTTTAAAACTTCAATATATTCCCTAAAAACATTATATAATCATCAAAATAGATCATCAAGTTCTGGAAGTGAAGATGACCACCCATTTAGAATTAGGCCTAGACCTTGCCAATGGGTTTGCCTGCAACCTTAGGTTTAAAAGACATTTATATAATTATTACCCATTAATTAAATGGTTTTTACATCTCCAATATACCTATACATACATTTCAAAAATCATTGGAGTGTTTTTCAAATGTTTTTAATTGAAGTGACCTTCCATTTGGAGTTATACTTATATGCTACCTAGTTGTCCTACCTATAGGTCCTCTTATTTAGACCAACCTACTTGTATTAAAACATTAATAATTGTTTTCCCATGTTTATATGGGTGTATATCATATACTAAAATCATATTCGGGTGTCTCTAATGCTTTTGGTTCATGTTCCATCATACTTATCTCAAGGTTGTCTCTTCAAACATGAAAAGAGTGCCCCCTATTTGGATAAAATAGGGGGAATTTCCTCCATCTTATCCTTAAAAATAAAAATTTTAGAGGCTCATACATGTATCAATTGATGATATAAACAAAAATTCAACCATTTATGATGAATATAGACCCTTAAACTTCTTGAAATTCCTAAACAAACCTTCTTAGATAGTCTATATAGGGTATTTGTGGGAATGGACTGAGTTTTATGGAAAATGGAGACTATTTACCTATCATATTCTCATGAAAAATAATTATAAAATATTAAATACCACATAAATTTCTTCAAAATCTTTCTCCAATAATTTGACTTCTTGAGTCATCACTATGTTTTTACAAACACAAATCTACCTACAAAAACCCTAACTAAGACAACTTGTCCTATGTGTAGATGATCATTTGGAATTTTTCACCCTTATATTATATGTATTGGGTTTTCCATGAGATCCTTGGGATCAATTTTCACTTTTATAATCCAAAATTTACCAACATGGTCTCTTCCCTTATGAAGGAATCCTTATTTCTACCTTACTGACTGTATTTCTTACATTACTATGTTTTATTAATCTTAGGTCTGCTTGTATATGTCATGGTAGTGTTTTAAAATTGGTTCATGATTTATTATATCTCCATGAAGATCTTATAATCACCAAACCACCTTTTATCTTTATTAGTCACCAAATTCTCATCATGTCCCTTTCTTGATTATGACCTTGTCTAACTAGGACAGTGAATAGGGTATCTCCTTTTAGGTACCTTCCTTTAGAGGTTTTTACCAAGGTTTGAACACATTCTATTTTCCATTTTGACCCATCTCCTTATTCCAATGTAAGCCCATTTTTCAAACCTAGTATCTTGGCCTTTTAGGCCTTCCAATTACTCATTATCCTTTTGGATTGAGACAATCCCAAGACCCTACCTATAGGTGATTTAGGGTGAGAATGACATGAATTTGGTCTTTATTGATGATTTTACAACCTCCCTTCAATTACCTAAGTCATTATATTTGAGATTGTAACCTTCTTAACCCTAATAATGCCTTAAGAATCCTCCAAATTCCATCATTCTCACTTCATTGTTGCTCATATATAGGTAGTTATTTATTCATTCATTTTTGGCCTATAGGTTTCTTCTAGGTTAAGATGGAATTGATAATGGTTATTGATGATTATTTTGAGGTAGTTTTTAATTCATAAACTATCAACTTTATTCACCTTTACTTCATTCTATACCTATTTCACCAACTTTAGCCTTTCTACCTATAGGTGAGTTTCACAGTCCTATGTATGGACATAGGAGTATGAATTAGGGGTTTAAGACATTGGATTTATCCTTTTCTCATGATCTCTTACCTTTCAAGAATCATTTGAACCACTAGGATCATATAACTTGATAGCATAGTTCAAAAACATCATAATGGGATGCAAAGTTAACATATGATCAACATCCTATAGATAACACTGCTTTGCTTTAGTGGTTTTATATCCATCTTTAGACCTTGAAAAATCCAAATTCCACTTATCTTTTTCTTCTCAAAATTTTCAAAAATGTTATGTGTGGATAGGGATACCAAATTGTCCAATTTTAAGGCTTGGATCACCTAGAAAGTGAAATATATACATAAATACATACATACATATATATACATACATACATATATATACATATACATATACATACACACACACACACACACACACACACACACACACACATACATATATACACATATGTGTGTGTGTGTGTGTGTGTGTGTATATATATACACACACACACACATATACATATATATATATATATATATATATATATATATATATATATATATATATATATATATATATACATATATATATATATATACACACATATACATATATATATACATATACATATATATATATACACACACATATATATACATATATACACACATATGTGTGTGTGTGTGTGTATTTATTTATATTTGTGAGGTCCTAAAAAACCTTGAAGGCCTCTATTTGTCATTTTTAGAGCAAAAGGGCCTAAATATAGTCCAACATTCCAATTGATTATTTAACACTTCCCTTAGTCAACTAAAATTATCAATAGGTCTATCCAAGCCTTTTACATGGAAAGGAAACTCAAAATGAATTGATTAACTATTGAAACACCTTTGGAAGGCTTGTCTATGGTATCATTTTTAGATAGTCATCTCCTCCAATACAAGCAGGACTAAGATCATTCTCCATGTTTGTAAGTCTTTAGCACTTACATGCCTCCATCCAAAATTTCAATGCAAATTAATAGTCCAAAAAGATTAAGGAACATGTAAAACCCTATCAATTACACTTGTGACATTAGGATACTCCTGTAGGTGGAGTTTTTTACTGTGATATGTAAGGGAGTCATGAAATTAAAAGAATCATGCAAGGAATGCTCTCAAAACATCTTAAGGGTAATTTTAAACACTTTAATTCTCATCATACACCAGGATTATTTCCAAAAAAACATCAAAATATATTTTCCCAATGTGAAGGAAACATTTTCAAAGTAATTGGGATGACTGTGAATGTAAACTAGCCATTTTGCAAGCCTAGAAGAGGTTTTCTCACAAAATTTAACTCTCCAAGAAAACAATAATAATGTAAACATTTTTAAATTCATGTGGAGACAACTAAAACACCCCAAATCCATCAATCCAAAACAATAAATTTTGAGACAAGCTCAAATAGTGACCCCTTCATGGTTGAACATGTGTAAAACATTATATAGGATCAAATTGATGGTTAATAAATAATAATGGAGAAAATTTAAATTTATTATTATGAAAATTATTTTCACTCAAATTACTATCCATCCCCATAAGCACTCCTCCAAATTCCACTTGTACGACCCATACCAAGTGCATGAAGTTGCTCCTTCTTTGCTTGCCAAGTGAAAATTGAGGAAAACAAGTTTCAAATGATTTTTTTTTTGAAAATTTTAAAAAAAATAATTTAAATGTATTATGGGAGGTTAATAGTTACTCTCCCCATGTTTTTAGCTGATGATGGACTTGGGAAGTCTATAAAAGTGCCTAAAATCTCCTATTTTTAAGGGAAAACTACCATTTCTTGATCATAACTTATTTATAAATGTCCAATAACTTATGATGACATTATTTGACCTTATAAAAATTAATATATACCTTAATGACATATTTTTTATCTCCCATCATCTGTATAAGTCAATGAATGAGCTAGAAATGTGGTCAAATGACCCTTTTCTCACATGAGACCTAGTAAATGGTTAATTTATGACTTGTAAACATATTAAAACATATAAAGGACCACCTTAGGATATTTTCAACATAATTTTACCCTTTTAATACCTTTTAATAGGGTTGACCAACCTTTGAGTCAAGTTGACTAGCCTAGTGCATAAGGGGTAGACCTCAACAAGGACTAGGGAGAGGATGAGTAAGAAAATAGACTAACATGCCACTCTATAAGACAAATTATAACATTATTAAAAGTTTAAAATATTAGGGTTTGAAACAAATTTGACTTGAGGTCAAGTTTGGTCAACATTCTTGGTGATTCCTAAGGGTGGCATGCTTGTTATCCTAAGACGAGTTGCCTAACACCTCCATTGGGCACAAAGTCATGCATATGGATAGTATAACTAATTTGAATAGAATTTTAACTCAATGGAAACAATTTTGTTGATCCACACACACAAAATCAAAGACATACACCAAAAAAGGTAAGGAAACACCAACTTGTGCTTTAAGAGCACTTAGGGAACACAACAACAAACTAAAACAAATAGACTAGACACACACTATCCTAAAAGAATTTCTCCCTCCTAGATTAAAGGGAAAATTTTAAACTCTTCTTTCCTCAAAAAATTAAGGGATACATGTGACATGTTTCCATTTAAACATTGGCATGGGTTTCAATGTAGCTCAGACAACTTCAAAACAAATCACCTATAAGGATGAATTCTTCTTGCATTTCAACTACCTTGGATTCTTCATAAGACTTCTTGGTTGATACATGATCCAATGATGCCTCATCAAACCATGATTATTGGTTCCCCATGATGTCTTGAGAATGGGAAAGTAATTTTTTAGCTACAAGTTCATCAAGGAGCTTAGTGTAATCTTCATGATCTTGATCATTATTTCTCATGGAGACTTTTTGCTCTATCTTCTCAGATTCTTTGTCTTCAACCTTGTATAGTTATTTTAGATCTTGTATAAACTCAATCTACTACAACCATTATTCTTTGTCATCTCTCACATCAAGGACCACCTCTTCCTCATGAACTTCTTCTTCAAACACCTCATCTTGATCCTTGGCCATATGATCCACTCCAATTTTATCTCCATTCTTATTATGAGTAGCTATAGATTCATTTTATTCTTCTTTCTCTTGGTTCAAGAAGGGTGAGTTATACTTGATAATCCCAAGTGGATTTCCAATAATAAATTATTCTTCATCATCACTTGTGTCATCCTCTTGCTCTGCTACAGATTGAATTTGTTCTTCCTTTGATGCTTCCCTTAGAATAGATTATTCTTCAAGAAGAGATGGGGTAGGAGAGTGGAAAATGGATGAATGAGCTAAAGAAATAATGTAAGGTGTAGTGAGGGTCTCATGAATGGATATGGGAGAAAGATAAAACTCTTGAAACAACTCTTGGATAGTAACAAGGCTTTTTTAGGTTGAGGGCACATCACTTTCTTCCATATCCACCTCATTATTTTCATCATCTTTTTGGAATTCTCCTTTAACCTCTTTCTTTCCCCAAGACTTCATAGTTTGGTCTCAAGTTAGAATCTTGGAACTAGTAGGATCTTTTAAAGATTGAATAGGTTCTTCTTTAAGGAGAGGAATGGTGGAAGAAAGATATATAGGTTTATGGGTTGGGGATGGAGTGTGATGTTCATGGATGGGTATGGAGATGGATGAAACTTTTTGAATGGGATATTGAAGGAGAGGTAAGATAGGATGAGTAATAGGAAGGAGATCTTCTTCATACATGATTTCATCATCCTCATCTTCTTGAGGCTCTTCATAGATTTTTGGAGATCCTTTTATCGCTGTAACTTGTTCCATAGCCTCTTGGGTTTCCCATCTCTCTAACCTATCAATCTACCATTGAAAAGCCTTTCTTGCCATAGATAATCCTTGACTAAAGACATTTATTCTCTTCCTCAACATACCCCAACATGTTCATTAAAACCCAACTAAAACTCTTAACCAATTAATAAGACAATTAAGAGTTTCATAACAACACTTATCTAGCACACTCATATGCTTTTCTAATTATAAAAACTTTGGCATAAATAGCCACACATTTTGGGAATGAGAGGTGTAGTAAGCTTGGACAAAGTTACTGGGTTGTTTAACTTCTTCAATCAAGGTTTTCAAAGCTTCATATCTTTCCTCCCAACTAATAGTGTTGCTTAACTCTTTATGACAAGGCTAAGGTGAATATGGGTCATATGGCTAGTCAACAATAACATACTCATTTGGAAAGGGACTAGGTTGACCATAGGACTGCCATGACTCATAGGGAGGATGGTATTCTTTATAATACTATTGAGTATGGTATAAAGTGTCATGAAAGGGTTGATAAGGAGGAGTATGGTAAGGATTCTCCTCATAGCCATCCATATCAACTTCATAAGTCAGATGAAAAGACAAAAATTGATCAAAATCTTTATCAATAGATCCCTGGGCTACTTACAAATAGAAATTCATTTGGAATCACCATTGGTACTTTCTTGAATGCTTCCAAAATTTGATAAGAGAAAAGACACAACAACAATCTTACCACTATTTTGACTTGGTCCCATTGAGCATGCTATAACTTTTGTCATGAAATTGTGAACCCTAAGATACTTTATGAAACTCCTATAATTTGATGCAACATGGAATCATCTCTCAAGTTTTGGGTGAACTTATAAGAGAGATAAATCTATATATTATGAGGGTTAGCTCCCTATATATTACTTGATGTGCTTATTATACTAAGACTACCTATTATAGGTAAAAAGGGAGAGAAATATACATAAATAAAACCTAAACTAGGAGGTGATACACCAAGAGTTATTTTCATTCATACACATGGGATTTACATATTGAACTACAACCAAAATAGCCTCAACACCATTAATGGAGCTCCCTATCATTAATGTTTCTCATGATGGTAAATAACAACTCAACAAATGAATACAAGTGAAGGGAAGGTTAAATATGACACTACCAAACTTGTACACACTTCAAAAGTCTATTATATTACTATACACTTCATGAAACCTATTAAGAGATAAGTCATTTGTAGAAACACATTTAAAGATTGCATGAAATAAGATGAACTCAATCTATACTTGACTTTCAAGATGCATCACTTTAACACATAATGTAAACGGACTTATAGTATAACCATCTTACTTCTCATTATCTTAATTACAAATCAAGGTATGATTTTGGTAGGGCTTAACCATATCTAGAGTTGGAATCCCTTTGCAAAGATAAAATAGCTTAAATTTATAGAATTTGTAGAGAGAGAGAGAGAGAGAGAGAGAGAGAGAGAGAGAGAGAGAGAGAGAGAGAGAGAGAGAGAGAGAGAGAGAGAGAGAGAGAGAGAGAGAGAGAGAGAGAGAGAGAGAGAGAGAGAGAGAGAGGAGAGAAGTCAAAGAGTCAAAAAGATAAGTGTCAAAATTTGAGGATCGATTAAAAGCATAAAAATCAAGGGGAAAAGGAGATATGAAACTTATTTGCACATCATTTTTTCCTAAATTAGCCTTTTCTCCAATTGTGATGTAGCAACTCCTCAATCATTCTCCTTTGGAAAACTGCCTTCATGATGGGCTCCTCTTGAGCATTCCAAGGAAGATTACAGACAAGTGTAACATGTATTACGAGGAGTGGGAATTACAATGATGATTCCACATGAATTTGTAGTTTTATTCATCATGAGATTCTCTTACACAAACTCTATCATCACCTATTATCAAGATCACTCTCTAAAAGGTATTATTGACACTTGGCACAAGAATATTTGCATCCTTACTAATTGATCCATACCAAGGGTTTTGTGACACATTTTGGGACACCTCATATACTTGGATTCAATAGAAACATCATAAAAATCCAATAAACATGAGTTTTCCACTTTGTCCACTATGTCATTCTAGATGCCAATTTAGATAGGTTAAAATAAAAGAGCTAGTAGAGGCACTTAGGATAATTTGAGTTTTGAAAATGACTTGAGGAGTTGATTCAATTCTCAATATTTTTGTTAAATTTATTTACATCACTTGAATCCTTCAATAACCTATAGGAAACATAAATTCTATGATAAAAAATACCTCTATACCCCATCTATATGGAATCCATAAAATCAAAGCACATTTCCAAAGACTTGAGAATGTCTTCTACAACTTTCCTTATATACCCTTGGCCTCATTCTTTCATTTTAGTGCCTTACCAACTATCACTATAGGCTTCTTAGGAGGGTTTGAAGGTTTCTATACCTCTTAAGGATGGTTCATGAATTTGTGACATTCATCCTAAAAATTAATATTACAAATTGATTTTATGAGACCTTCCTCAACTTATCCAAACACCTCCAACACCCATGCAAAGCTTGGTGGAATTTCTAAGCACTTGAAGCTGACATTTGAGCTCATTTTTTTCCTCCTAGTGGGGTCTAAATTCTTATTAAGCCAAAAATAGTTTCTTGGAGACTTTATTTACAAACCAAGGGTTGTAACACTTCAATATATTCCCTATAAACATCCTCTAATTATCAAAAAAGATCATCAAGAGCTGGAAGTGATGACGACCACCCATTTAGAATTAGGCCTAGACCTTGCCAATGTGTTTGCCTACAACTTTTGGTTAAAAAGACATTTATTTTATGATTACCCCTACATTCCATGGTTTGGACCTCTCTAATATACCTCTACATACACAAAACAAAGTATTGGAGTGCTTGGTAAAGGTTGGAAATTAAAGTGACCTTCTATTTGGAGCTATACTTATATGTTGCCTAGTTGTCCTACCTACATGTCCTCTTGTTTAGACCTACCTAATTGTATTCCAACATTCCTAATTATTTTCCCATGTTTATATGGGTGTGTATCAGATGTGAAAATCATCTTAGGGCATATATAATGCTTCTGGTTTAGGTTCCATCATACATCTCTCATGGTTGTCTCTTTAAACATGAAAAGAGTGCCCCCTATTTGAGACAAAATAAGGGGAATCTCTTCTATCATATCCTTAAAAATAAAATTTTTAAAGGCTCATATATGTATCAATGATTATCTACACAAAAATTTAACATATGATGATGAGTCTAGACCCTTAAACTTCTTTAAATTCTTAGGTAGACCTTCTTAGATAATCTATATAGGGTATTTGTGGGAATGGACTGAGTTTTATGGAAAATGGAGACTATTTAAATATCCTATGCTCATGAAAAATAATTATTAAAGATTAAATACCACATAATATGTCTTCAAAATATTTCTCCAACAATTTGACTTCTTGATTCATCACTATGCTTTTGTAAACACAAATCTACCTAGAAAAACCTTGACTGAGACAACTTGTCCTACCTATAGATGATCATTTGGCCTTGTTAACCCTTATATTATATGTATTAGGTTTTCCATTAGATCCTCAAGATAAATTTTCACTTTTCTAAGCCAAAATTTACCAACTTAGTCTCTTCCCTTATGAAGGAATCCTTACTTCTACCTTACTGACTATATTTCTTACATGATTATGTTTTATGGATCTTAGGTCTACTTGTAGATTTCATGGTAGTTTTTGACACTTTTTTAATGATGCCTTATCTCTCCATGAATGTATTTTAATCACCAAACCACCTTCTATCTTCCTTAGGCACCAAATTCTGATCATGTCACTTTCTTGTTTGTGACCCATCTAACTGAGATAGTGAATAGGGTATCTCCTTTTAAGTGCCTTCTTTGGAAGTTTTAACCAAGGTTTCAACACATTTCATAGTCCTTTTAACACATATCATTATGTAAATGTGAGCCCATTTTTTAGAACTAAAATCTTGGCCTTTCAGGCCTTCTAATTGCTCACTCTCCTTTTGGACTGAGACAATCCCATGACCATACTTGTAGTTAATTAGGGTGAGAATGACATGAATTTGGTCTTTATTAATGCTTTGAAAACCTCCTTTAGATACCCTAAGTCATTATATTTGAAATTTTAACCTTCCCAACCCTAAGAGTGACTTAAGACTTCTCCAAAGTCCATCATTCTCACTTCACTATTGCTTAGCTATAGGTGGCTATTTCTTCATTCATTTTGGGCCTATAGGTGTCTTATAGGGTAAGATGGACTTGATCATGGTGCTTGATGATGCTTTGTAGGTAGTTTTTTATTCATAAACTATCAACTTTCTTCACCTTTACTTCATGTTATACTTATTTCACCAACTTTGGCCTTTTTGCCTATAGGTGAGTTTCACAGTCCTATGTATAGACAAATGAGTATGCATTAGGGTTCAAGACATTGTATTTCTCCTTTTATCATGCTTTATTACCTTTAAATAATCATTTAAACCACTAGCATCATCTAACTTGATAGCATAGTCTAAAAACATCATAATGGGATACAAAGTTAACATTGTGATCAACATCCTATAGATAACACTGCTTTGCTTTAGTGGTTTTATATCCATCTTTAGACCTTGTAAAATCTAAACTCCACTTATCTTTTGCTTCTCAAAATTGGCACAAATTTTGTGTGTGGATATGGCTACCAACTTATCCATTTTTAAGGCTTTGATCACCTAGCAAGTTAATTTTTTGAGGTCCTCAAAAACCTTTAAGGCCTCTATTTGGCATTTTTAGAGCAAAAGGGTTTGAATATAGTCCAAGGTTTGAATTGATGCTTTGACACTTCCCTTAGTCAACTATCATTATCAATAGGTATATCTAGGACTTTTGCATGGAAAGGAAAATAAAAAAGAATTGATCAAATATTGGAACATCTCCAGAAGGTTTGTCTATGGCATCAACTGTAGATGGTCATCTCCTCCCATATAGGTAAGACTAAGATCATTCTCTAAGTTTGTAAGTTTGTAGCACTTACATGCCTCCATCTAACATTTTAATGCACATTAATAGTCCTAATAAATTATGAACCATACCAAACACTCTAAATTGCACTTATGATATCAACATACTCTTGTAGGTGGAGTTTTTTATTGTGATATGTAAGGGAGTCATGAAATGACAAGAATCATAAAATAAATGCTCTCAAAACACCTCAAGGGAAATTTTAAACACTTAATTCTTGGCATACACTAGGATAATTTACAATAAAACATCAAAACACCTTTTACCAATGTGAAGGAAACATTTTCAAAGCAATTGGGATGATTGTGAATACAAACTAGCCATTTTACAAGCCTAGAAGAGGTTTTATCATAAAATTAAACTCTAAAAATAATAAAAATCATGTTAAAATATATAAAATAATGTGGAGACACCTAAAACACTCAAATACATCAATCTAAAATAATAAATTCTTAGACAAACTCAAACAGTGACCCCCTCATGGTTGAATATGCATAAAATGCTCCATGGGATCAAACTAATGGTTGATAAAGGAGGATGTCAAAAATATCAAGTCATTGTTATGATAATTAATTATACTCAAATTATTATCCAACCCCAAAATAACTCCTCCAAATTCCACCTATACGGCCCATACCAAGTGCAAGAATTTGATCCTTCTTTGCTTGCCAAGTGAAAATGGAGGGAAATAAGTTGCAGATGAAAATTTTTGCATTATTATTGAAAAAAATGCATTTAAATGGATTATGGGAAGTGAAAAGTTACTTTTACCACGTTTTTGGCTGATGATGGACTTGAAAAGTCTATACAAGTGCCCAAAAGCTCCTATTTTTGAGGGAAAATTGCCATTTCTTGATCATAACTGATTTATAACATTCCTTTGACTGATTATGACATGATTTAACCTTATCCACATTAATTTCTACCTTGATGACATATTTTTTAACTCCCATCATCCATACAAGTCAATTAATGAGCTAGAAATGTGGTTAAATGACCCTTTTTACACATGAGACCTAGTAAATGGTTAATTTATGACTTGTAAACATATTAAAACATGTCAAGGACCACTTTAGGATATTTTAAACATAATTTTACCCTTTTAATACCTTTTATCAATGTTGATTAACCTTTGAATCAAATTGACTAGCCTAGTGCATAAGGGGTAGACCTCAACAAGGACTAGGGAGAGGATGAGTAAGACAATAGACTAACATGACACCCTATAAGAAAAATGAGAGATTTGTTAAAATTTTAAAATATTATGGGTTGAACCAAATTTTAATTTGGGTCAAATTTAGTCAACATTGACTCTAACAGCGAGGTACATGTTACGACTAAAGGATTATATGATAGGTTTACACAAGGCTTTCTAAGTTCATCCCCTATATATGCAAATGTATAGTGGGTCCCAAGTTTGTATAGGATGCTATTTGACCACCCTATATATTTTAGCTTAACCATCCCTTAGTCAATGGAACCCTTTGTGAGGAATTCTACTTAGGTGTCTAATGATAGCTCTCCTAATTTTTAAACTCCACCAGAACATGGAGTTTAGTCAAGTGCAAGGTGGTGATGTCACTGACCCCTAGAAAAAGAGAAAAAAGGAAGGGGTTTATAGTAAAATTTTGATTCTTTAGGAATCATTGTAAGGATGTAAGGAAGAAAGCATACACCAATCGTAGCCCCAGGCGATAATCAAGCAAGCTAAAAGATTAATTAACCAATTAAGATTAAGTGTGATGTATCTACAAAATGAAAGATAAAAATATACAAGACAAGGAGATATATAAAAAATTATATATATAAGACAAGGTGATTAAAATGACTCAAAATGATTTACAAGGAGTCTTTGGTAGGCGGCCTACAAGCACACAATTAGTAATTTTAAGTGGCACTCAAAGAGGTCACCTAAAAGGTAAGGCTTATTATTTTTTATTGATGATCTCGAGGAGAAACATGTAACTCATATGATGTTAGACCAAAATATGATCTACACTATAATATGTTAGTCAAAATATCTTTTAGGTTCACCCCTATAAGAAATAAAACATTAATTCAATATGCCTTAAGAAAAACACCCTAAAAATAGAGATTTGGCTCAATAATTCCTTTAGGGTGAGTGGGCCATGACATGGGGGTCTAGGGGTGGTAGCCCCTAGTGAGATTAAGGGGCAGAGCCCCTTGTGAGGTCTAGGGGTAACACCCTAGGCATACTACATATTAAGGGGTAGAGCCCCTGATGCCAAAGGCAATTTGGGCCTTGCAACAAACTTGAAAAGAATCAAAATTCACTAAAAATGACTATAAAAAATGCACTCAAATAGGAAAATTTTGAAGAAAATATGAGTGTAAAATCACAATTACATAGTAAAAAAATATAACTAGAAACTACAAATTTACCACTATAATGCAAAATTGTAGATTACAAGTTACAGTTCTGTACTAGTTAGTTGCCCATGATCATTAACCAGAAAAACCATGATTAGGACTATAAATCCATGACTTCAATTGAAAATATAACTTTTAGTTATAATATGATAGAAACAGATGATTTACCAAGTTACTAATAGATTGTCTAACTATGATATTTACAAGTGATTAGTAACAAATTAAAGACTAATTAAAAACTAATGTTTATGATGGATCTAAAATTTTGATAATTATTTATCCAAAATGGGTAGAATTTTGAACTTTAAGAGAGTAATTTCAATTAAATCTGGTCCTAAAATTTTCTCTATGGGTTTTCCAAGACAATCTATAAAAAAAAGTAAAAATTAAAATGGCAAAATTTACCAAAATGAAAAATTCACCATTAAGTATACAATATTTCTATTTCTTTGGGAAAAGTCATGATTTTGAAAATTATGTGATATGCATTTTTGTAGGAAATGGAAAAAAGTCTAACGCATATTTAGATTATTCTCCTACCTTGTCTCTTCTTTCTTGTTGGTCCTACTAGTCACATAACCAAATTCACAGATAAAAAATCATTGATATAAAGATATGGTTAGCCAAAACATAAACCATTACAAAGATAAAAATATGTCTGGGTATGTGGTAATGAGTTTCAAGGCAAAAGAATTGGTCTGTACATATAAAATCATAAAATAAATGTTTAGGAGTCAGACAAAAGGAGAATCAATAGATCCAATAGGTGACTTTACTCTTGCATCTATACCCTACAAAATAAAAAATTAATAGGGAAAAATGTAATTACCTATACAATATCTCAATTATTGAAGTCTTTTTTTTGGGACTAACCTATAAAATAAACCTTTAATGATCAAACAAAATCACTACTCTATAGGGAAAGACACAACTCAATAGATAAAGTTACAAATTATGAGTTGTGGTATTATCAAAGGACCAAAAATGCATAGTTATACAAATATTTAGTGGTTAGGTAAAATGGTTAAGACAAAATCACAATTCCTAGGGACAAGATCGTGACTACATAGAAAAAAGTTGTGAATACCAGTGCAAAATCATGACTTGCACTTGTATACCTAAAATTTTAAAAATCTAAATTTTTTCTCCTACTAGTTGATATTGCCAACTTCCAAAAGGATTTATAAAAATAAAATAGTTAAAATTGGGAGGAAGTGTCGCACCATGGTTGCCAAAATTTAGATGAAATTCGAGCTCTATATGGATTTAACTATGTAAATTCAAACCGAAATATTAAACTACTAGTTAAAGTGATAGATCCATTAAGACCTAATATGATAAATGAATATTCAATTCAAAATAAGTATTAAAATCCTAAAGATAAGTGATCCACACCATGATTGAATGGATTCAAAATAAGATTATTGGGATTTGTATTACCTTTGACTCAATAATTTGACATTATGATGGCATGATGAAGGATTGTTGGATGTTTGGATGGTTGGACATGAATTCTTCACTTGATTTATGATTAGCTCCATTGGAGGAGTGGCCTTGTTTAAATAGAAAGAGGAGGGAAATATCTATGGTGGAGATTCAAATTTTAATGAGGGAGATCAAGGTTTAAGGATTAAAAGGAATTTAAAATCTTTAGAAGCCTCTAGATTTAGAGGCTTCTAGAGAGGATGGATTAGAATAGAGAGGATTTTAAAATCCTTTGAGGGATTAATTAAGCTTAGGATAGGGGATTATATAGGGATTAGGTGGGTTATTAGGGACTAGGGGTGTAAGAGAGCATAGGCATAGGCTAGTAGGTGGGTCATTGAGAATTTCAAATTCCCAAATAATAGGTAAATTATATTAGAATGGGATAATGGGGATTTAGTATAAATTAGTGATTAGTGGAATAGAATAAGGTTAGTGAATGATGAAATATTGATGGGGGACATTAGATAAATGACTAGAAAATGGGTATATATTGGTGGAATAAATTAGATCAAGCAAAATTAGTGTCGACTAATAAGAATATTACTTACAATAATGTAAGCAAGCAAATTTAGATGCGTATAGGTGACAAGCATTCTTATTGATCATGTGGGATTTTTTATAATATGTTCAGTTTCCTACTTTAAAAATCTTGTCTCAACTTTTGGTTTTCACCTTGAGAGGTAACATTACTTCTTTCTTGTCTTTATTTATGCACTTTCAATGTTAATGATGAACATATTTTACATAAATCCTTCATGGCATTAAAACTAGGTTCATCTTATTAACATAATTTTTTGAGAGTGTGTAAGATTTTGGAGAAATTTCAGATCTAAGTTCATCTCATTCATATTGGTTTAAGTGTTTGATTAAATCATAGGTTAGAATAAAGAATATGAGCTTCAAATGATCCTAAGTAAGTAGTCTTTATTAGTTGATAAGATTGTTCAAACACCATATTCAATTGTATAATGAATATAAATGTCTATAGATCCTCTATAACCCAAAAATACTCATTTATAATTAATGAACATTTAAGTTCTTTCACTTGTGGCTCATTTTCTATGACAACTAAGAAAAATAGTATTATGTGTATTACCAACCAAGACAAGGGTGTGATTTAATTTTTTTAAGATTATAAAAGATATAAAATGGGTATTCTAGGTGAGGTAAGTGTTTTTAGGTCTAATGAAACTAAAAATAACTCATAACAATCAAAATAATTGAAATTATCCATTATTGTGTGGTTTAGGCTAGTGTACAGTTTGCATACCCTAAACTAGGGTTTTAAACCACCAAAACTGTAATAATTTGAGAATAAAATGGTCAAAAGTGATAAAACATTTAAGTATGGTGTGTTTATTTTTATATGAGGTTTTTAAGATGATTTTATTGAATTTTAAAGAAATATATCTCAAGAACTCAAACTACAGGCCTGCAAAATTAGGCCAAAACCCTTATTTTTCACTCTTTTCTTCAAAAGACATTATATATTTAAAAGTCTAAAGGTGTTTATTGAGTTATATGAGACTTAATTTAATTCAAGTATCCTTTAAAATCTTAGGTAACTTATGTGTTTTTATAAAAAAATTAGGAGAGAAAGTGATAGGCCTGGCTGAGCCTTATTTTGAGTCAACAAAACCCTTTTTGAGAGTCCAAAAGAAAGTATAACCTCAAAAGGAATGAGTTATAGGATTATAAAACTTTTAATAAGGAAACATAGCTTGTGTGTGAAAATTTTAATGAGTTTTCAAAGATCTAATCATTTTTATGCCTCAAATTATAGTTAATTGATCAGTTTGTAGGTATGCTATGAGGCCTAAAAAAGAAAAAAAATGTATCTTTTTAAGAATAATAAAGGAGTAAATGTTTAAAACTATATATTAAGTTATAAAAAAAAATTAAGGTTTGTAAAAATTCTACTAAATCCATAAGAATTTGATTTGAGGACTAACATCTAATGAACAAGGTTTCAAACATGAATAATTAGAGAGGACAGACCTAATGTAAGGTAGGAATATCCTTGTAAGCTTATTCACATCATTAAAAGATAAGTGTATTGATTTAAATCATTATTTTTAAGTTTATAAAAAAAATTCTAGGTTTAGATAGTATCCAAGTAACTAAGTTACATCAAATAATACATAGTAAGTATACCTAAGAGAGGTTTACTTGAATCAGAATGGTATCAGAGCTTAGAAGCTCTTTGGGAATAAGTTAAAGTTAATGGAATGTGAGGATACCTATATCCCATAAAGGATTTATAAATTCATAGGAGTAGAAATAATATAAATAAGAAAGTCCAAGGTAAGAGGACTTGAGGTACTAGAAGACTAGGCAAAAAAAAGAAGTCTAGGTGAGGTATCAAGAAAGAAGCAAGGTGAAATAAACAATATGAATATAAGATCACATTGATGTTCAAAGGAAATGATAGGAGGTTGATAAAATTAAGGTATTAGTTGATTTAGAGTTCCAAAATAAAAATTAAGGAAGACACAAAAAGGAAAGAGTTAGTTTTTGAAGATTAAATAATGAGCTAAACAAAATGATTGAGAAGGTGACATCCATGATGGATACCATGATAGAGGAAGAAATCCAATTTTATGTTTAGAAGGTAATAATAAAGGTTAAGTGTCCCATATAATTACTTGTGGAAAGTAAACTAACATAAGGATAAATTACCTTGATAAAGGAATAACTAAGAAATCAAAAGTCCAATAAGGGCATGAAGATAAAGGAGGTAATAAATAAGAAATAAGTGGTGAAGGAATCCCTACTTATAGAGGACATGAACCATGATAAAGAGATAATATAATCATTTTTAGCTTTTATTGAAAGAAAATATCATGAGAAGGAAGATTGGTTGAATGAGGAAGAATAGTTTTATGAGATCTTATAGGAAGATGATGAGTATGCAGATGAAACAACAGAGGAAAATTTTGAGACATTGGGAGAATAAGAAGACTGAAAATAAGAATAATTATTTGAAACACAAGAAGAATAAATATAATGGAAAAGAGAAGAGAAAATGCCAGGGTTAGTAGCACTTATAGAGGCAATATGGTTTATTTTTTTAATGTTTAATCATGATTTCAGTTGTTTAATTATAGGTATGCTGAAAAATAGGCCTAACATAGTGAATAAAGTCTTGAAAGAAGAGGGATATTTTTTTTATTATGGAAATCAAAATATTATATATGATCAAAAATATAATTATGGGATATTTTAGCTTATTTGGAGGTTATTAAGGGGCAGAAGTTTGTAAAGTAAAGAAGAAAAATGGTGAGAAAAGTAGAAGTCAAGAGGAAGTTATGAAGAATGTTAAGAAAGATGGTGAGGTGGATAAGAATAAAATAGATAAGTTTTATTTTTATAACTTCAAATTTTTTTTTAAGTTGTGTTTTTTTAGGTATACATAAAAGAGGGCAAAATTAATATGGCTATAAAGCATGTAAAGAAGGAGAAGCTAAAACTACAAATGGAGATAAGCAAGATGAGGGTAAAATTGAAGATAAGAAGGAAATACAAGAACATGAATAGACAAATAAATATTTTTATTAGCATAAAATATCAGGAATAAAATAGAACTAGGATAAGAAAAGAAATTGGAAAATAAGGAAAAGAAATAAAGCTCCATTTGAGCTAGAGCTCAAATTTTCCCACTTGGGGAGTATTACGTTAGAGCATCATCAAGTCACCTTAAATATTTTTTTATAATTAAATTTTTGTTATTTTTAGATTTGAAGTGTCTTATATACTCACTTATAATGGTTTAAATTCCTTATATTTTCAAAAATATGGTCCTTTGGAGCTATAATGCATTTTCCCACCAAAATTGGATATTTGAAAATTTGAAATTGTAATAGTCTTTTGTAAGTGTTTCCTTTATGCTCAAGTAAATATAATGAAATGATTATACTTGTAGGATTAATTTAGGATATAAGTGAATATTTATAGGTATTTATTATTATTTAAATAAGTATAGGTTTGTTAACTTAAGTAGGGTCAAAACCCAATATAGTGGTCAAGTTAGGTTGCTACTTTGGAAAGGAGGATAAGTTTAATTGATAGTTATTTGATATTAAAATAAGACCAAAACAATATTATATAATTAGTTATAAATTTATAATATCAAATATTTAATTCAAGGACCAAAAAATCAATGAAGGAAAGGTTAAAGACTAAGTCTACAATCTTTGAAGAGGGAATGATCTCTAGGTCTGTAACAGAGAAAACATAGTATTAAAGTCTAGTTTGTGATCAGAATTAATAAAATATGTTTTTTTATATTCTATGATGACTCTCAAAATTATTAATATTTTATATTATATGATTTTTTTATATTCTTTCTTTATTTTTTTTGGTTAAGGATTCTTGTGTTGCAGAGATCTGATGTACATAGTATAGTGAAGTTATAGATAAATTAAAGGTAACCTTTCTGGTAAATTCTAAGTATTTCTTGAATATAAGAGTAATTGGAAATTTTAGATATACTTTCAAACTGAAATAATCAAAAATTAGGTCATATTCATATTAGTTTAAGTGCTTTATTAAATCATAGGTTAGAATATAGAATATGAGCTTGAGACAGTCCTTAATAAGTAGTCTTTATCAGTTTATAAGCTTAATCAAACACCACATTAAATTAGGGAATGAATATACATTTATAGAGGTCCCATATAAACCAAAATTATTCATATATATTTATTTAAAATTTAATTTCATTCATTTGTGTCTCACCATCTATGATAACTTAGAAAATTAGTCTTATGTGTATTGATAATCAAGACAAGGGTGTGATTTATCACTTTGTAAGCTTATCCAAGATATAAAATGGGGTTTAATAGGTGAGGGAAGTGTATTTAGGTATCATGAAATTAAAAATAACTCATTAAAATAAAATAATTTAAATTGTCCATTTTTTTGTGATATCAACCAGTGTACGATCTTCACACCTTAAGCTAGGGTTTTAAACCACCAAAACTACAATAACTTGAGAACAAACTGATTAAAAGTGATTAAAATATATATTATGATGTTTTGAGTTGTATATGAGGTTTTTAATGTGTTTTTATGGAACTTTATAGAAATGTATGTCAAGAACTCAGTTTGTAGGCCTATAGAATTAGGCCTAAAACTTTGTTTTCACTCTTTTGTTTAAAAAATTGATATAGTTAAAATTATAAAGGTGTTTATTGAGTAATATGAGACTTAATTTAATTAAATTATCCTTTCCAATCTTTTCAAACATGTGTGTTTGTATAAAACAATCAAGAGAGGAAGTGATAGACCTAGTTGAGCCTTGTTTTGAGTTAACAAAACATTATTTGAGAGTCTTAAAGAAAGTATAAGCTCAAAAGGAATGATTAAGAGGGTTGGAAACCTTGTAAGGAGGAAACATAACTTGTGTAAAATTTTCAATTATTCTTCAAAGATATAATCATATCTATGCCTCAAATTATAGTCAAATGATTAGTTTGTAGGTCTAGTACAAGGCTTAAAAAGGTATAATTTTGTGTTCTTATTGAATACTAATAAAGGAATAAGTTTTTAAGGATATATATTAAATAATAAAACATTATAAGATGTGAAAAAACTATGCTAAAATAATAATAATATTATTTGAGGACTGGAATATAATGAAGAAGTCTTAAAGTATGAATAATTAGAGAGAACAAACCTAGTGTAAGGTAAAAAATCTTTGTAAGCTTATTTACATCAGTAAAAGATAAGTGTCTTAATTTAAATCATTATTTTTAAGGTTCTAAAATTTTTTTTAGGTTTAGATAGTATTGAAGTGACCGAGTTACAAAAAATAAGACCTAGAATACCTAATAAGTATACATAAGAAAAGTTTACTTGTAACAAGAAGTGGGTGTAACTAGAGTTATAACTTGAGTTACAACTAGAATGTGTACTATAACTATAGATACACTATAAGTGGCCACAAATGTAGTTGTGGTAGTAATTTTTTTAAGTGGCATGTAGGTGGGCCTAGTCTATGTCTACACTAGTATGTATCTAGGAAACTAAGTACCCTGAGGTGGAGTAGGCATGAGCCTTGATGCTAAATTTTTTTTCTTGGAATATTCCATCTATATATATAGTGCATTTATTTCCTAAAAATCAATGTCTATGTTTTTAAAATCAAATAAATCTCTCTTGAATAACTATGGGAACTTATCCATCAACTTCTTTTACATGCCTAATGTAACTTAGACTTTAACTTATAGTAACTCAATTTATATGATTTTATCTCTTTAAAAATTAAATAAATACATTATTTCATCATTAGTTTTATAAATGGTCCCTTTAATCTTAGCTTCAAAGATATCATTTTTTTCTTGTGGGAGATTTTTAAAAATGGGTCTAGGTACTAATTGCCCCTTTGGAGTGCCTACTTGAGTGACTCTTAGATCTATTAGGATAAAGACTATTTCTCTTTCCTAACTTTCAAATTTTTTAACTAGAGCTTATATCTCTTGATGTCACTCAAGTAAGTTGTCCCTTTTGGTAGCAATGTAGTTTTGTGCCCATGAAGCCTTAGATGTTGTTATTAAATTTAGATGGGCATAAGCCTTATTCCTAGTTATTTGGCTTGTAAAGTATAGATTACCATTATTGTCCTTTATTTTATTAAATAATTGAAAAATATCTCCCCACTTATGTTAGGATATAGTATTTGTATACTTTATTAAACTAAAAGTATCAAATAGATTCCTAGTTGGCCCTTATAAGTTGTTCATAGTTTATATAATAGCCTGGATGGTGGTCCTTTTTTGTGGCCTCTAAATAGGTTGATAAAAAAAATTAACTTTTAATATATGACCCATCTAGTATAATCTACAAAAGTGTAGGGATATTCTTTATATCTATCTAGGTTTGATGGATTTACTTTTCTTTGCTTATCAAAGAGAATATTTATTTTCTTTGTTTCAACTCAACATATTGACCTTCATCAACCATAGTTTTTCTCTTAAACTTTCTCAAGGTGTTAATCCATTTATCAAAATGATAATTAACTATGGGTTTCTTGGTAATCACTAAATTCTATCTTTCTTATTCCTCTTATTTCAATTGTTGAATCCATGAAGGAATGTTCAATGAGACTCATTTCTCTATTTTCTCTACTTTCCCTATAGGACTAGTTAAATGGGATTTCCTTGGAGGAAACATGGTCAAGG
This sequence comes from Torreya grandis, assembly GCA_037957365.1. Lineage (NCBI taxonomy): Eukaryota > Viridiplantae > Streptophyta > Pinopsida > Cupressales > Taxaceae > Torreya > Torreya grandis. The sequence continues at coordinate 209,038 of JARHVA010002729.1, forward strand.
GGTAAGATGTCCCTACTTCAAGAAAAAGAGGTATAGCTTTCCTCCATCTATCCATATAGTTACCTACTTTGGAACTGGTGTATTAGTTATATACTTGGTATCCCATACTAATTTATGAACTAAAACCATAGGTGAATCTACTTGAGGTGCTTGGACAATAGGCATCTCTAACTATGTAGTCAACTTAGGAGGGGTGATTAGTGTAGCAAAAATTGAGTTGAACACTAGGTTTTCAAAATGTACCCTTTTTCTTAGCTTAGGGGACTAAGGACTAGTTACACTAAAGAATTCATAGGTCATTTGGGTGCTCAATATGTTTTTAAAATAATTAGTGACAATAGTGTATGCATCCCCATTAGTTATAGTAGTAGTGGTAAGGCCTACATTAGTAATTTGGGTTGTGGTAGGCAAAATTGGCATTAAAACTACTTGAGGTTGGTTCATTTAACTCAATGAATGAAAATAATGCAAAGAATATACTACACCAATTATAGTTATAATAACTAAGGTATTTTATAATGAATGAAGACTTAGATGACTTAAAACTTATGGAGAGATAAATTGGGCACCTATTTCTATAGTTTTCATTATATTGGCCTAAGATAGAAATCTTAGAGGTGTAGTTGAGAATGGCCTCTGTGTTTAAATGTGCATATTTGATTATGCGTATCCTTTTACATCTCCTTTATTTGATAAAAAATTAGTATTCACCGAGATACCATATCTCTCATTGAATTATTAAAATTCTTATAGTATTTTTTTCCTCCTGACTAGGTGTTTTCCTTAGTCATCCATTCATATCCTTTATATGTTTGTGTAGTCTCATAAAATTATTATGTTTATTATGTGTCATTCTTAAAGACCCATTCTTCTTCATTTATCATCCTTATTTCTTATTATTCACTATCATATACATCAACTGGGTCTGACCCTATTCTACCTTTCCTCCTTCACTTACCTTGGGAAAATATTTTTGTTTTCCTTCTACCTCCTTCTAAGGTGGAACAGGAGGATTCCTGGGTTTCTTTTTATATATAAGGATTAGTTTTGTTATAATAGAGGCTAGAATAATAGAAGGTAGAATGGGGGGTTAAATAACCATGGTGATGGAATGTGGTAATGGATATGGCTTCCCCAAGGACTATGTCATCACTAATTTTGGAGATAAAGGAAGAAAAGTAACATGAACTTGAGACAAGAAGGAAGGAAGACTTACTTATTGTGCTATGATTAATGGATGTAGAGGTAACACATAAAATATATAATTTGATCCACTTATACTTATAGGTTCTTCCATAATGTGTTGGGCAGAAGAGATAAAAAATATATATGCATGGGAACTTGGAGGTTTTCTATATTTTTATTCAACATAAGCTTCTTTGGATGGGACAAATTACTCTTTTTTTCTTCTTTTTCCTAAAGAGGGGTCATGAATATATTTGGAAACCCATGCTTCATTCTTAATTCTCTTGGCATCCTCTTTAGTGATATTAGGATCATACTAGATCTTTTTTTCCATAATCATGAACTTACTAACCTACACATCCTTAGAGATACTTCAGTATCATCTTCTGTAGTCGTTAACACACTATCATGATCATAAGATTGATGTCTATAGTTGATTCTCACTTTTATTTCATATATTTTGAAATGTTCTCTAATATTTTTCCTATGGTCCTAGTGTTTGAAGGGTGTCAAATTAAACCCATAATGTGTCCTATACTTACATTAACTTGGAGGTTTTCGCACCTTGTGTAATGTATTCTACTAATAATGAGAATGGTTGGATGTACATATGCTTGCTTGGCCCACCTCAATTTAGTGTCAATGTTGTCAACCAATTGAGCAACAATTTATTACTTGAATACTTTTATCAAGAATAGTCATTGGTAGGTAAAAATGGTGTGCCTTAATTACTTCAATATTGTTTATAGTATACTCAGGGTACAACTAATAATTTCCCATATTTTGAATGGTTTTCTTTATTGGGTTAGAGAGCCTGGTCATGTTATTCCCATAGATTTATTGATATACCATGGGGTAGAAGGTATCAATTAATCTTTTCATGTTATTTCTAAATTTGTGCACATGGAGAATATTAAACTCATCACATGTCTTATTCTTTGGGTAGTCTGGATATGGTTGCTCATAGGATGAATGTATAATTGTAATCACCACTTCTACCATGTAGGACATCATGTATAAGTTACCATCTAATAAACACCCCATATTTGTGATACTCAAAATCAAGTTGGAGCTAATAATCTCTCATAAGGCTATGATCTTATTTGAAGTCAAAATGATGTCAACCAAATAGACCCATGCCTCATTAATGTAAGTAATGGTTAAGAAGTTGTACATTATGTTTAATAGGGCCATAATGATTCTCACCCTTTCCCTAAAGACAAAATGGGGATAGTTGAGGTAGGTCCCTGAACTGCAAAGTTGCTTAGGTTGGCAGCCCTTTTTTCAACTTGATGCTGATGTTATTGGCAAGGAGCCATGAATTAACAATGTGTTTCTTATATGTCATTTTTGGCACAAGGAGTCTATAATACCTTTCAAAGGTACATCTCCACTAATTATGCCACTGGTGTTTTGCCAAGCCTAATGGGCAATATCTTCCTAATAACCCTTATCCTTCACGAATAAATTAAACAATAGGTCAATACAGGGCATTGCCTTTAGTTTGGATAATGCATTCTAAATACCAAATAATTTGATGGAAAACATATCATCCTTTTATCTATGTGTGAAAATGGAAATTTTATCCTCAACCTTATATGGTTCAACTATGTTGACCACATCCCAAATAGTGTAATAATGTTTAAACTCATGGTTTAGATCCACTAAATCACACATCATATCAGTGTATCCAGTTAATCCTATAATTAAGTATGCAAAAGGAAATAGGATGAAAGATGAGTAATACATTAAATTTATTGTTTGAAAATGCTTTATTTTATGAAAAATATGTAATTGTTTGGTCGTAAAAGAGCTCAGAATTCACAATTTGAAAAATATTATTTGAAAGTAATGTGATTAGAAATGAAATGGATATTTTAACTCTATTGCTTTAGTTACATTGGCTTTGATAATTGAATTTATTAATTCTTTGATTCATATAAATTAATGATGGTAACAACCTTCACTCTTTTCCCTATTTATTCTGTACATTTGAATTTCATAATACCAACTTTCACAATTTTTACTACCATGTGGATTCTTTTACATTCTCTCAAATTCTTAGTAATCTATATATGATAGATGTATCCTTTTCATTTCTTCAAGCTTAGAACTAGTGTATTTTTTATTCACTTATGTGGGTTTGAAAGACATGTGTCTATGTATCTCTACTCTACTCATAATTGAGTTGTAGCTTATTATACATTGTTTTTTTCACCCTGGGTAACTAAGATGATGACACATGGATGGATCTCATTACTTCACTTGCCCAAGATGGTTAATATAAAGGTATATGATGACATAATAACTATCTTATTAAGATGATCACATGTCGATAGCTCTTATTACTCCATTTATGTAGGATTATTCATAAAAAGGTCCATGTTGACATCATCATGTTACCAAGATGATAACATGTGGATGATTCTCACTAATCTACCTATCTAGGATTATCCATACAAAGGTACATGTTGATGTCATAATTGGGTTATTAGGATGATGGCATATGGATGTATCTCATTTCTTTGCTTGCTCAAGATTTTCTATAGAAATGTCTATGCTAAGATCATCACCAAGTTATTAGGATGATGACACGTAGACAACTCTCACTGCTTCACTTTCTTAGGATTTTCCATAAAAATTCACATGTTAAATTCATTTTTGGGTTACCAAGATGATTTTAAATTTTAACTTGGGCTCCATGTAGGTATAATGGTGTCATGTGGCAAGACAAAAGAACTCTAGGAAGCCTTGAGATACACCCAAGTATAAAATAACTTGTCAAAAACACAACATAGACAAAGACCTAACTAAAATTAAAACTCATCACCCATATTAGTTGTTAAATCATAAATCAAACCTGTACATTAGCATTAAGCTAAGTGAAATTTAAGGTAAAAAGTAAGACATGTAATATGGCTTAAACATAGCTTCGATTTTCTTATAACTTTGAAACATAATACAAATTTGAAATAAATATTTTTGATCAAGTCAAGAAAATAATAGATATTAAGAGAGGAATAAAAATTAATTTTAGAAACAAATAAATTCCTTAAGTTTTCACTTTTTAAACTCTATGTCATAAAATTTTGGTTCAAAAGACCCTGAATAATGATATTCTATTATTAATGGGTCCTTATTTGAATTTTGAAAATGGGTTGTGTGTGTTAGGGCACAAAAAATGATGAATCTAAGGGGAAATTACTCCTGAGTATTTTTGGAACCCATAATTTTATCAATACATCATAATAAAAATCCAAATCTACAAAGAATATAATAAACAAACTAGACCTTGAAAAAGGCTACTACTTCCTCAAGCAACATATTAACCATTTTCATTCCTTGAATTTAGGTGTGTGATTTTTATTAAATTCAATTTCCCCTTGTTTATGAGAGATTTTATAAAGTCTTGGATAAACACTGTAGGTTTAATTTTGATCTCATATTTTGTAACCAAATAGTAAGGGAATCTTGGGAATTTCTCTACTATCATCTAGGCATCCATAGACCAGACAAAGAGACCTTTGATCCCACTCAAAGACATGATTTATTTCTAGCTAGGCATCCATAGACTCATTATAAATTACTTGAATCATCCTTTTCTATCAATTTTTATAATATATATTTTTATAAAAATAGATAAAATAAGGGTTGGGAATCACCATTGGTTGGGTGTATTTATAAGAAAACTTATTTTTATCAATATATCCCTATTAGTGTGTCTCTATTTCTATATTTATTATCTTTCATCCAAGTTTTGGCATGTAATAGTGTAGTTAATATTTTGAAATGAAAAAGTCTTTCTAAAATTCACATGATTATATTAGAGTAAATTCCAAAGGTCTATTAAACTCATTCAGTCTAAGAAGAACCTAATTTAGTCATAATATATACCTAAATCATAGAACATATAACGCTATCAGAATAAATCCTTATGAGAACCAATTGTGTATCCTTGTGAATCATCCCCTTATTTTGGAAAATATTTTGTAATCTTAATGTAATAAATTAGTTGGTATATTTTTTTGTATTATAAAATTGATCTAGAAATCATAACAACTAATCTACTTAAATAAAAATGCAAAAATCATGAAAGACTAAACCTAGAAAGTAGGAAATATATTATAGAAAGTAGGAAATCTATTATAAAAATTCAAAAATGTATTGTATAAATTAGGAAATATATTATATAAAACAATAAACCTACTCTAATTCTACATCTACATCTCCACTTATAGTCATTTTGAGGCATCTCTAGTTGGATCAACCATGAAATAGTGTTTCAAAAACTATCTATTGACTATTAAAGTGAGGTCATTACCTTAGAGTTTTTTCAACTTAAAGGAATTATTTACTAGAATCTTTGATATCTGATATGATCCAGTACAAATAGGAGTTAACTTATCATGTGATATTTTCTTTTCATGTTCATTATCCCAAAGAAGAATTATGTCCAAAATCTTGAAGCCTTTGATCCTAGATCTTTTTTCAAACCATATTTTGACAATATGCTAATGTTTATTGAATCTATGTAGTGCTTCAGTTCTTGTATCTTCCATATGAACTATGTCAAGTATTTTGGATTATATTATTTCATCTTCCCAATGTATTTTTACATGATCTAGTACATTGGTATTTTAAGAGCAATGGGGAAGACTAGTTGTTACCCATACAGTAGTTGAAAAGTTAAAGCCTTTAGATCTTGCTTATGCTTTATTCTATCTACCCACATATATCGATAAGAAATGTCATTCTCTTGGTTTATCTTGCACTGATTTCTTAATAACATCCATAAAAGTTTTGTTGGTAGACTTAACAACTTCAATCCCTTGTGGATAATAGTTTGAAGAGAACTTGATGTTTATTTGATTATCATAATCCCATTATATAAATTTAGTAGACTATAATGTTGGACCATTATCACAAACTAGGGAAATATGAGTACTAAATCTAGTTAATATATTCTCTTATAGAAACTTGATGACATCAATCAATCTAGATTTCTTTATAACTATAGTTTATATCACATGGTGTAGTAGTTATTGGATATTAGGTGAAACTTGTGCCCTACTGAAGAGTTTGGCTTTATCACCCCAATAAAATCAAGGCCCTATTGGGCAAAGGGATGTCCTTTAATGACTAGTTGTAAAGGCATGGCAACATTGAATTGTCTCTTTCTAAATACTTAGCAATCATGATAGGTATTGACATGGTTATGTGTATCTTTTAATATTTTTTCTATTAGTACACCATCCTTATATTTTTTTGATTTGTCATGTTCTTGAGGGATGCACACTACCTATATCCTAATGTATGTTATCAAGGATGTTCATAGCTTCTTATTTTGAAACATATCTTAGGTAGATTAATTCATAGTTATTTTTGTATAGGACTCCCTTCTTGATCATATAATGTGATTATTTGAGCCTAAGGGATTGCCTTTCCTCTATGTTTAGCTTTTGGGGGCATGTGTTTGTGAGAAAATAATGGATGATTTGAGTGTACCACTTTACTCTATCTCATTAATATTTTTAATACTAATGCATGGATCAATCTCATTCATTAGCTATATAATACCCTAACCTCTCACCATCTTGGCTATCCTAATTTTAAGGTCAAATTCTTGAAGTTTGGCCATCCATTTACCTCTTATTTCACCTAATTCATTTATATAAGTGTGAGATTGACATATAGGTTTGGAATAATGGTGTATGTCTTATTTCTTAGAATGTAATGCCAAAAGTTTTTCATAGCTTTAATCAAAGCATATATATGTTTGTCTATCATAGAGTATTTCAAATATGCATCCTTTATATTAGTGCTCATGAAGGAAATGGGATGTTAATTATCATTCACCTTTTATGTAAGTACAAAATATATGGTATGTTGTATAGTGAATGAATAAATATACAAATCTTTATTGAAGTCTAGGTTGATCGAAACTAGGGATTCATAAATAATAGTCTTGATGTATTGAAAATATCTCTCAGCTTATGTTGTCCATTTTATCTTAGCATTTTTTTTCTACAAGAAATTCAATGGTTTGACAATATTTTCAAAACTAAAAATGATTTTTTACACAAATTTTATCTTAACAAATAATGATTTCAATTCCTTCTTATTTTTGGGAGGTGTTAACTTTTAAATGGCTTAAACTTGATTTGGATCAATGGAGATCCCATATTTAGTGATGGCATAGCCTATAAGTTTTCCTTTTATAACTCCAAAGATGATCTTATTTGGATTAAGTGACACTACATACCTTCTACATATATCGAACACTTTTTGTAGATGATTTTCTTGATCAACTCTATCTTTGAAATACACTTTCAAGCCATCCAATTATGTGATGATGCATTTACTAACAAGTCCCTAGAAATTGAAGTTGATGGATCTTTAGAAGGTATCTCCTACATTAATTAGGCCAAATGACATCCTTTTATATATAGCATTTCCCCACTTGGTGGTGTAAGTAGTCTTCATCTTATCTTTTTCCTCCACTAGTACTTTATTTTAGTTTGAGAATCCATCTAGAAAGGACATCATCTTAGACCCACTGACCATTTAGATTAACTCATCTAGGGAGGGTAAAGGAAAGATATCATTTTTTAATGTTTTATTTAGGTTCCTAAAGTCAAAATAGATTATAATTTATTCACTCTTCTTCTTGATTGGTACCAAGTTGGCTACCCAAGTAGAATGTCTAATTAAAAATATAATCCTAGCATGTATTAGTTTATGTACCTTTTTATGAATGATAGGCTCTAGAATTGGATTAATTGGCCTCTATCTATGACTCAAAGGCTTGTTTTTTGGATTCAATAAAATGGTATAAGTAATGACTCTAGGGTTAGATATCTTTAGGTATTCATATGTCTAGGTGATCATGTCTTTGTACTCTGTCAATAGATTCTTCAATTTTTGTTTTTCACCTTCAATGCAACTCAATCCAATATTCACATACTGATGGTGTTTTTTAGTTTATATAATCTTTTTGATGAAATTGGACTCAATTACTTTAGACTACTTCTAATTTTGAGCTTGTAGATATACATCAAAATATTATTCTAAGGAAACCATTTTAAGAGAGATGTAGTTTTCCTTCAGTTATAGGACACCATCCTCTCCTAGGTCTTCAATATGAATGGGATCCACATCTTTCTCATCTAACAACTAAGATTAAAATGTCCATGAAATACTCATGAATTGGATAATTTATTAATCTTACTTAAATACTTGGAAGTTTTCCATGTCTTCTATAAAAGAGGGATAAGGAACTGGTTTCATAGGGAATTTTTGTATTTTGGGTTCCTAGAGTTGTACCAGATTGGAAACTAAAATTACTAGAGAATATATCCTCTAATTTTGTTTTCTTTGGATGGATCTTATATTAAATCCTTTAAATGACCCAATCAAGTCCCATACTCAATGTTTATACTTCTTTAATTAGGTGAGATTATTGATTCTTCTTTTTGATTCAGTTAACAACCATATTTGAATCACCAAAGATCTGTACTTGATTGAAATTATAATCTAGCACAAATTATAGACCAAGGATTATATCTTCATACTTAGATCTATTATTGCTACAAGTAAATTATAACATGTAGGCATCTAATTACTACTTATCATTTGGGTTTGTTGGTGTTACACCAACACTAGAACCTTGTTTTGATATAGATCCATCAAAATTGAGAGTCCATTACTAAGAAGGACCTTCAAATTCTTATTCATGAAGCTCTTGCTTGGTAGTGAAAGTGTATACTCCCATATGTGAAGACCTTCTCATTATTGGTATTGTACTTGGTAATCAAGTACTTCATATTTAGTTCTCTATCCACCTAGATCTTATTGGCTACTCCTTTTTATGTCAACCATATGTGTGAAAAATTAGTGGCCATATATTTAATTAGTGTCTTAGACCAATCTCAACTTAGAAACAAGACATAATATTTTTGAATGTAAATGACTAGAATATTTATATATTTTTGTACACGTGGATCTAATGCTATCTAAATGTGTACATTTGTTAATTATCCAACATAGGGTATTGATAAATTGTCTAATTTTAGGGCCACTCTTTTTGACTTATCTAGGGTTAAACCTAACTTATTTCACATAGATATTTTCATCACATTGGTTAAGGCACCTGAGTCAACTAAATAGTTATGCACATTACTTTTGAACATTCATACAATTAAAAGAAATGGTAGTACTTCATGTTTATCTTTGAATACCATCACATTTGCATGTGTATCTTTGGATTTTTTTGATGTATAAGATCTCTTAGTTAGGGATTTGATAAATACCTCCATTTGTTTAATAATTTGAGCTAGTTCATGAGAGTGATATTGGCCTTGATCTTCTTCATGTCCTCAAAAATGTTGAACCTAGATCTACTTTACAGTTCTATGTTCTACAATTGACCATCCTTCCTAGGGGAGGTGGATTATTGTTGTTATGATAATCTAAAGGATTAGTAACATTATTGTTTAGAATAATTGAAGTAGTAATAGGATGCTTGCTCCTTAGATTATAATTATTCCTTTAGAACTTATAGAATGCATGGATCTCATTTATATTATCCTCTATTTCATTCTCATCCTCTATTGGGAATGGGAGATCATAGGCATCAAATCTATTGTCATGATGGAATACCCTAGATCAATATATGAAGATGGTTTAATGTGATTTACAAAACCTTCTTATCTATTCATCTCTTTATGAAAGGTATTGAAAGTAGTGAAAAACTCTATGCAATCTAGCTCACTGTGTTGCATTATGTTATGAACTAAGCACTTTTTAGGAAGAGTTACTTCCATAATATTTATTTTTGGTCCCCCATTAAGTGGTTGTTGTTCTAGATTATTTTAAGGCATGTTTAAAGACTTGTTATACCTTTATAATCTAAAATTCATTGTGATTTTATCCTTTTGTATTACACATGATTTTATACATATTAGGAAACTCATTTCTTAATTTATACACCATCCTTTCAATGGATTCCAATTCTATTTTTATGGAATCAAAATTATTACCCTATATAGTAATAATATTAATTAGGATCAAGGACTAGTTTTGGTTTTGTTATTTTGGCACATAATTATTCAGGAATCTAAGGTGTTGATTAGGTTGATCATGTGTTAAAGGTACATGAGAATACAACTAGTTATGGTTTTATGCCACAATATTATGATTTGTATTTGGGATTGAGTTGAAGGATAAAAAAATAGGACAAAGACTAACTAGGGCCAATGATTGCATGTGGGGGTTCAATTGTTTATCCATGTCAATAAATTCATCATTATTCAAAGGTAGTGTATCAACATCAACAAATATACATAGAAAAATAATATTCATAAGGTCCATGGCATTCTTTTACATTTTGAGTGCCAAAGTCTCAACATGTTTGTAGGTAGTTTCAAGCTGAGTATGTATCTTTTGGAACCTAACATTGAAGGATAAAATTGGCTCATTTGGTTCCCTTATCATGCTTGAAAAATGTTGGTAAACAACACTTACATTAGTGAATTGGATAAACTATGCCAATAAAGTGTTTTGGAATTGATCCCAAGATGTGATTAATCCTTTTGGGATATTAATAAACTAGCCATAAGTGACATCTTGTAATGTGAAGGGAAAAATTTTGCATGCCACATATTTGTGGGTTACATTCAATATTCCCAAGGTAGTCTTTAAGGCCTTTATGTGTTATTCAATTGTCTTACCTCCTGAGGGAGAACATGAAGGAAGATACTTCTTAAGGTTTATTGGTAAATAATGCATGACTCCAATGATGTTGATAGTAGACCTAGCTAGTCAGGTTAGATCTTGGGCAATTAGGAATAGTAGAAGATGGGGTTTTTTACCCGAAGAGAATGATTAATCATGGGGTCCTTTCTTAACTCTCTTATTAGACATAAATTTTCTATGGATTTACAAAGGTAGGTATAGAAATTTAGTCTTTAAGGTAGACCTCGCTAATATTTTAAGTGCTTCTAGTGAAATTTAAGTAAATTACTTTCAAATAAATAGAGGTGGAGGTTCAATCCCTCATTCTAGAAAAAATTAGGTTACTTTTGATGTAGGTTTTATGCACACCATATAACCTTTATGAGGTAGACTCTAACATTTTAGGATATATTAATTAAATTCACTCCAAAGCATGAGTTATGGAGTACTCGATTTTGTAAACAACATGTTGGTGGAATAGCAACAAGTGAAGCAATTTAGTTAACATAGATGGGTTGGTTATGGATGAATCATAATTACTTTAGATAGGTGGATGGATGATGATGGATCTAATATAAGGTGGCTAGGACCAAATTTAATTCAAAATATGGGAAGGTAAGTTAGAAAAGGAGGCTTGTGGACTATTGATGATTAAAATTACACTATTTCTAACACCAATAATGGGAAGTTTTAGGAATGTGGGACTTGTAACCTGAAATAACCTCCAAATTTTAAAGAAGCTGGCTCTTCTTTATCTCAAAAGTATTTTGGGGAAAAAGGATAGGAATTAAATAGAATCACAAATGCAATGATAGAAAATCTAACTATGGTGATGCACCTAATTTTAATTTGACCCTTAATTCTAAGCACAATGAATCTATCTTTAGGATTCAATTACATTAAAGAGCAAACAAGGCATGATCAATGTAAAAGATAAAAATAGACAAAATCAAAGGCTCACAACTTAGATGATTTTGCAATGCAATAGAAAATATCAATGAGGCACAGAACTTAGTCTTCTTAAAAGGCATAGAAACATGCACAATTATACAAATTTTCTAACTCAAGAAAACAAAACAAAGGCAAATGATATTACTAGCCATAGCTAAAAGTCTAAAACTTCTGATAACAATTTCTCATAAAAAATTATCTCTATCTTTTGATCATACCCCTGGTGATCTCTGCACCCCTATTTATAGCATCGTACTAGCTCTAGATTGCCTACACATTCCTAATCCAATGGCCTAACTAAATTCTAACTGAACTGGAAGTGTCTAACAAAAGATATTTCTTGGATCTAAAATGTTCCATCTTCCTATAGTTCATTGGCTGAAATAGATACACAAGATACTTTCCACTATGAAATGGGTGAGAACACTTGGAGTGTTTCACTTACTCTACTTGAAAACTTTTTCATTATTCAAAAGGCATAAAAAAATGACATTTGGTAGCTTCTGAGGCACTTTCTAAAGACACACGGCACTTTCTATGTAATTGCTACTCTTTACTATGTCTTTGCTTAGAGGAGTATTCCGTCTTGGACATCTATCACAATCTGCTTCTTTAAACTTTAACAATTTATGGAGAATGGGACCCATAACACTTCTTGCTCGAACAACTTCAAAAAGGAAAATAGGGATAGGTGTCATTTTTTCCATTTTTTAACAAATGACACGTGGCAGCTTCCACTACTTTTAGCTACCTTTTGAGAATCTTGCAAAAGGTGACATGTGGCAGTCTCTACAGGGCTCTGGCTATATTATGGAAACATTTGAGCTTTATTTTTTAAATAATATAGATGGTGACACTTGGTAGCTTCCACTTACCTCATAAACAAAACTCAGGTCCCATCACAGTATTTACTTATTGATGAAACAAAATGTGGATATTTTAGATATTGACATGTGGTAGCTTCCACTATCTTCAGCTAGGGATACATGGCGTCTTATGTTGCTTTTTAGAAAAGCATATTGAAACCTTCTATAGTTACCACTTGGCACCTTCCAATTGATCCTAAGAAAATCTTATTAAAAGAATATTTCAAAATGTATAAGAAACATGAGATGTAGATGTTGACACTTATCGCACTCTACTGAGTTACCATGGGACACATGGCACATTTTGAGAAACTTATAGAAATTATGAAATGTATCTCAGCCACTGACACTTGGTAGCTTCTACATGACTCTAATACTTAGATAAAATTTAGGTGACAAGAAATTTGAGGCCACACTCTAAGTCAAAAAACTTCACTATCTCGAACCAAAGCACACAAGGACAAAACTTGGAGTGTACAACTAAAAATAAAAAATTTAATGTTTTTTACTTTATAATTCTTGGTGACCCTGAGGACTTTTGAGCCTAATCAAAAAGAAAAATCCACAATCTCCTACATGATCAAATGTGATAAAATCACAACTTCAATAAAGCTTTTTGATAAGTAGACCACTCATCATCAGATAACCCTTGCTTATTTTGCAGTTTGTGGAAGGCTAAATCAAGATTGATAATATCCTTGTGTGAAAAATTTTAAAAAATATGAACTTTAGCCTTCAATTTAAATTCAATCTAAGAAAAGGGAATCAAAATAGCTTCTACTTTAGGCACTGATGGATCATCTCTTAAACCCTAAAAGACTGCCTGATCATTTTGCTTGGCTAACAACAAAGGTTTAATCTCATCAATCATCAACACAGTGTTGTTATCAAGAAAAGGGGAAGGAAGACCCAATTACACTAGATCTTTAATGTGTTGTTTCATGTCTTTGAGTCCTTCCTTCACCACATCTAGAAGCTCTCTGTAATTGATTGTTGCAGAGTTGCAATGGAGAACTTCATTCACTCTTTTAGTAGTGATCATCCTATCACTAATCCCTGCTACTGACAACATTCCATCAGTTGCATCGTATAGTTTTTGTAGCAGCATTTGAAAGTTAAACACTATCAAAGAGACAATGGACAGAGTGGCTTCAACTGAATTCTCCACCTTTTTGCATAATTTTTGTGCATTTAGCTGAAAGGTTAAAGAGGGTCTGAGCTGAGTAATCTCCTTAGAGATTCTTTTCCATATTGATACATAAAGTTCCTTAACCAAATTCAAAACCCCTGTATTCTTTGGCCTATTATCCAACTCAAGTGTCAACTATTCTATCAATTGTCACTCAGCTTAAAGTTGGGCTTGTATAACAGTGGTATTGTTCTACTCATTCATCAGCTTCTATTGAAGTTGAGTAACTTGTAGCAGGCTTTCCTCACATTTTTCTTGAAATGCTACCTTTTCCCACCTTAAGGTTGTCACTGCATCCTTCACTTGCATTAGCCCTACTTTCAAAGAATCATTTTGGGCCTAGATATCCTAGTGAGTCTGAAGAGAAACAATATCTTTCAACTATTTATTTAGACTTTCTATTTCGTTATTCTTAGTATTGATCTCTATGGTTAAACTACTATAGTTTGCCTTCTCTTGGGCTAGGTCAGCCTCCATCTTCTGTAACTTCTTTGATATTTTCAAATAATCTTTAGCTACTATATAAGTGGATTCATTTAGTAGCTCGACCCTATCTTATGGTCTGAAAAGGGACATGTCTATTACCACTACATTCATTGTGTAATCTTCAGGCTGCATCTGCTCATTTGGCTTGACTATATTAGGTGACAGATGGGTCACCGTTAGTTGCTATTGGATTGGGTCAAATTGTGACCTCAGATGTGGTGTAGCTAGGGCTTTATTATCTTTGACCCTCTTTTTCTCAATTTGGGCTTCCCTTGCCTTTCTAGTAGCATCTGCTTGAGTTTCAAAGGTAGAAGGAGAGGCAATGTGCCCACCCGCAAAAGGATAACCTTGTGGTAAGCCATATGGAATAGCCAAATGTTGGCTAGGGGAAATCTAAGGAGATATTTTATTTCAGATAGAGGGAGAAAAATGAGGCAATGATATAGCCTGAGTATGGATAAATGGGGCAAAATGAGAAATGGGCATAGCAGAGGTGGTAGGGGAATTTTTTTGGCTCAACAAAAACATCACCCCTATTGGAGAAGATAGAGATTGAGAAGAAGAAGGAGAAATAACACTTACCTAATGAGCAACTGAGGTACTCTATGGTTTATTTGTGAGGGTTCTACCTTCTCTTCTGAATCAAGTTGAAACCTTAGCCTCTTATGTTTCCTTGGTGTTTCTTCTTTTGGTTGTGCTTCTTTCTCCTCAACATTTACCACTACTGCTAGTGGTGCTTGTGTAGAACTGGGAACCTCAAGGATTAACATTGATGGAGAAGCTTTTGGTGGTGAGGATACCACACTCTTTTTTTTTCAATGGTACTAAGATATTGGGGCCAAATAGTTATAACAACTACAATTGAGGTTTGCCCTAGGGCCTACGATGTTTGACTAGATTCTACTCTGGCTTCTGGCTCTCCACCCTGTGTCTACAAATTTCTTATATTAGGGCTAGAAATAGGAGACAGATGACATTCATCCTAGAGTTCTTCCCATTTCTCATCTAAATCCACATTTCCAAAAGAGTGAGTTGTCTCACAAATCTCTTGCCTATATTTCCAATAAGCTTCTATTTTCTCAACATTCTAGTCTTTATTATTTAATGCTCTTCTTAAACCAAAACTCATTCTAATTTTAGGGTCAAAATCCCTATACTTAACATAAAAAGTTTCCCATGGTCTATCTTGTTGAAGGGGAAAATCTATCAATTCAACATAAAAATTAGGAATATCTTCCCTAGGATTTTTCCTATTTTCCCAAAAGGGACAGCCCTCATGCATAATTTTGGCAGCAAACCTATTAGTCTTGATCCATGAAGTTATGAAACCATTTGGGTCATATACCCATTTATCTTCAATTAGAGAGAAACCCAGGAAGGCTAGCTTTCTTAGCAACATGATCTCAGCATCTCTGACCTCTAGGGCCATGTTGTTTGTCACCCATGAAACATCATACATTTTTTTCTTTTTCTTCCCAATGCCATATTCATTATCTACCACAGACACTTGTCTGGTGAGCTCTAAGAATGCTAACCTAAGGTTCAAAATCTTAGGTAGCAACACTGGTTCCCCACTAAAACCATGGACTCTAATAATAGTATGATGTGATCCAAAAAAATAATCACAAGGAATAGTGCAATTGGTCATAAGGCTTGAGACACTTGGAAACAGTCTATTTACAACTATTTCTGGGCTCTCATGACAAAAATTAGGGGCAACAAAAAGTTACCAAAATTTGTATGGGTCACTAGTTTTGGACAAGATATGTGTCCATTCAGACATAGGAGTGGTCCTATGTAGACCGAAGCTTGGGTCATACATGTTTAGATGCATGTGTTGGGAAAAGATGCTGGAGTTTTGATACAACATAAGGTGAAACAAATAAGAGGAATACTTGAAAACCCCTTTACATCTAAACTGGGTGAGTTTTTCAACCATTGAATATGCAATCTACTTAGAGAAATGAAGCTGATACTCCTGAGTCTTATCAATAGTTTTCAATCTAAAAAGGATGGCCATTTGTTCTTTATAGACAGTTGTATCTTCTTTCATTCCAAAAATGAAAGCCATCATGGAAAGTGCATCTTGACTAGCTTGTGCAAATTGTACCCTTGTTGGTAGTGTCAACACAGTGGTATCATCATCACCTAATTGCAATTTTGATTTTAGAAACCTCAATTGAGTATTGACATTTGCCCATGTTTTTTACATTTTAGCAATGGTGGGAAACGTGGTTGTCTTGTCATGATATAGGGCCAACATCTCTCTGATAGCTTTTGGTGTAATTTTCACTGTGAATGGACCTTATTGTATGGTATTTGAGGGAGTATGAAATAATTTGGTGCATATTTCAACTAATTCAAGGCACGGATGCACACCTAGGACAATGAATTATACCAGCTGGAAAGTCCATATCCTCATTATGAATGTTTTGTATTGTCCAACCTTGGCCCTCTGAAGACATCTTTAATGTGATCCTTCTCTTAGAGATTAGCTAGGCTTGTGAAGGATTGGGTTCATGATTTTGTCTAAAAAATCTTTCACCTTTGTTGGGTCATTTGCAAAACCAACTTTAGGGACTCTAGTCTGCAAATAGGTCTTTAATGGTTGTGTAGGGACTGAAGCATATGATTTTCTTGTAAGAAACTTTTCAATAGATTCGTAAATCCAAGACCCTTATTGTGAAGACTACGCTCCCTCCATATCTATATCTATTCTTGAAAATAGTGAACTGTGGTAACAAGTATGAAGCTTTTGCAATAGGGAAGGCACTTTAACTTAAGCAAGTTTGCTATGAGCTAAAAATGCAAGTAGTAGGGGTTTTCTAGCAAATGCAGGAATGTTTGAGACACTGTAAGCCTTAACTCTTGTTATGAGGTATTTATTGACCCATAAAGTCTCAAAATGGCATTAAACCTAGATAACCGTTAGCAAATATTACTAAATCTTCTTGGGACAATGAGTTAGACACGTCATGAAAGTGGTTGTGCAAGGTACCTTGGGGAATTTAAGGATTTGGGAGATATTTAATGTGTCAAAAGTTTTGAAATTTTTAAAAAAGGCTCTAAGTTGTGGCTACGTGTTTAAAGAACACTTATTTAAAAGAAAGAGCAAGAAAGAAAAATGGGAAAACAAAGCAACTAGGAAAGGGAAACTATCTAACTATAATACATTAGAGACATAGCTTAACTAAAATGTTTCAAGTAGATCCCATTCATAGGAATCTCTTCAGGTTCACCTTCCATTATTTCTAGCTCAAACGAATTTTTCTATTTACATACATGAATTTTATAGGGGCCAGTCCACAATGCTTCAAATTTAGTGTGTTGACCCAGCTTGGCAGCTCTTACATCTCATTTCAAAACAATTGAGCCTACTTAAAAATGGGGATTTGAATTCATTTTATCAAAGTATTCTTTAATTATTTTCTAATAATTTATTAATGAATCATGTGTTGCATCCCTCTTTTCTTAAACTTCCAAAATTTTAGCAAGTCTAACCTGCATGGAGCCATTTTCCTCAATTTCAATCTATTTTAACAGTTGGAGAGTAGGAATCTCCAAACTTAGGGGAATTACATCAGGCTTGCCATAGACCAATTCATATGGTGACATTTTCATCACCTGCTTAGGTGTAATTTTATCAGCCCATAGTGCTATATTAAGTACTTTATGCCACTCTTTGTGATGATTAGCCCCTATTCTCTTGATGAGTCTAATTAGGTTCTTATTAGTCGATTCTGCCAAACCATTACCCTAAGGGTAATAATTAGAGGAAGTTTTTAGATATATTCCATGCTTTAATGCAGAGTCAAATATTTTAGACCCTAAAAATGCTTTAGAATTATTTGAAATTATGGTGTGAGGAGCCCCAAAGTGAGTAGTGATACTCACTAAAAAGTCTAAGATCACATTTTCTATTGCTTCTTTGAGTGGCATTGCCTCAGTCCATCTAGTGAAATAATCTATGGTAGTTAGAATCCATTTGTGACCCATACTAGACACTAGATTTATCATTCCAATGAAGTCAAGACCCCATTGAGCAAAAGGTTCATCAAAAATTATAGGACTAAGAGGCATTGCTGCATTCCTTCTCATCCCCACATATTATTGACATGATTGACATTTTTTAACCAGTTGATAATAGTCTGTAAATAAATTAAGCTAGAAATAACCTACCTCACTTATCTTTATAGCTGTGGTCTTTGCAAAAAAATGTGTACCTGAGACTCCATGATGCATTTCATGTAGTATTTTCTTAGCCTCATCTTTCTCTATGCACCTTAAAAGTTTGTCATTTTAATTTCTTCTAAAAAGAACTTGTTCAATTAAAACAAAATAAACCCCTTGCATCCTATAGTATCTCATCTTGTTTTGAGGGAGTTCTCTTGGGTAAATCCCATATTTCATAAAATGAATCTTATTTGTGACCCAGGAGTTCTGATCAACCTCTTGTATCCTCAATACAATTTGCTTTTTCATTTCTGAATTTGTTTCTTTAGGTATCATCTTTTCAAGCTCTTGAGTCATGTATTGGCACAACCCCCTATCTCTAACTAATGTAGTGGGTTTGACCTCTACATCATATTCAAGGATCTTTGTTATCCCGTTTGCTCTTTTTTAATAATTTCACCCTCCATAATGTATTCTCTGACACTTGGGTGAACCACAAGTATCAGAATCTTACTTCCTAATACTATATGCCTAAATATCTTGAGGGCATTTACCATATCATATGCTTTTTTCTTCACAAAGTTGTATCTAGTTTAATATTCCCTAAGAGTCCTTAAGAAAAAGGCTATTGGATGTTCTCCCTCTTGTCTATCATTTTTCTGTGTTAGAATAGTAGCAATGCTGAGCTCTCCTCCATAGACATACATTACAAAAGGCTTAGAAAAGTCTAGGTTTCTAAGTATTGGGGCTGTTGAAATTGCTTTCTTGACCTCTTCAAAGGCTTGCCTTCCTTCTATAGTCCACTTGAAAACTAGGTCTTTTTTCAACAAGAGTGTCACTGGTCTCACTAAGCCTACAAAGTTAGATATGAACCGACTGACAAAATTAATCTTCCCCAAAAAATATTGATTTGCTTTCTTATTTACTAGTAAGGGCAAGTTCATTATGGCTACAACTCTCTCTGGATCTATAGAAACTCCTTCTTTAAATACTATATGTCCCAATAATTTGCCTTGAGGTACAACAAAGATACATTTCTTAGGATTCAGGGATATTCTAAATTCTTGACATTTCTTAAAAATAGATTCTAAATGATCAAAATGATCAACAACATTCTTGGAAAAAATAGTAAGATCATCAAGATAAATCAGGATGATTTTATTTATAAGTTCCCTAAATGCTACATCCATAGTTCTTTGAAAAGTGGCTCCAACATTTGATAGACCAAATGGCATCTTAGCATATGCAAATGTTCTCCATTTGGTAGTAAAAGCAGTCTTGTATTGGTCTTCATCAGCCAACCAAATCTTATTGTATCTAGAAAAACCATCTAGCAAGGAAAATCTCTCTGATCTAGCCACAGTTTGTAGAATTTGTTCCATAGAGGGCAAGGGATAGTGATCTTTTAGAGATGCTCTATTTAGGTCTCTGAAATATACACAAAGTCTTATGTCACCATTATTTTTCCTGATTGGTACTAGATTTGATACCCAGGTTGAGTGCTTGATTGGAAAAATTGTTTTAGAATCTAAAAGTTTCTACAACTCATCCACCATTAGAGATTCAATCCTTGGATTTACTGGCCTCTACTTCTATCTGACTGGCTTAGATCCTTTAGTTAGTTCTATTGTGTGTTGAATGATGTCTCTATTATATCCATGAAGGTCTTCATAGCTCCAGGCTATGACTCTATCAGATCTTTTGCATAAGTCAATTAGTCTTTCCCTTTCCTCTTGAGTTGTAGAATTTCCAATTTTTAATTTTCTCCCTTCACTCACCTTTATTTTAGAATAATCTGCTTTATTTACTTGGAACCTTTTCTTTTCTAGGCCTACATTTTATGGATCAAGTAGATTTTCTAAAGTGATCAAGCCTTTGGGAAGCTTATTATTTTTTAATTGTATAGCTTGGTCTCCATATGCCTCTTCAATTTTTAGTTGTAATTGATCAGCAAACTCCCCTGATTGTTGTAAGAATGAGAGTACCTGAGAATCATTTTCAATTACTTACCAATTCTCATCATTGTCTAGGATAGTTGGCCTTATTATAACTTTTACTGACTCATTGTTAACTAATAGGCTAGGTGCTGGATCAAACTGTGAGCCAATCTATGCCATCCTATCAGCTTCAAAATTTTGGGTTTTAGGAACTACTTCAATATTGAAGGCTTCAAAATATTCTATTAAGTCCAAAATTTTATGTCTATAAGATCTCATCCTTACATTTTTGGCTATTGCCTTTTCCCTAATTTGCTTCACCACTAATTCTGAATCTCCTTTTACTATAAGATTCTTTAATCCCTTTTTCTTGGCTAATATGAGCCCATGTACTAAGGATTCATATTCAGCATCATTATTAGTACAAGCAAATTAAAAATGGATAGCTCTCAAAACTTTCTCCCCATTTGGAGCAACAAGACAAACTCCTACTCTAGAACCACTTTTACTTTTAGCCCCATCAAAATTTAAGGTCTAAATTTTTGAATCTTTTTCAGATTCTTGAGTAGTTGGTGTTTCTTCCCTTAAAACATTTGGGATTTCATGATCTTCATCAAAAATGACATAAGTGCCTAGACCATTAGAGTCATAATTTCCATATGGATCACTATGCGTCATAGCTAAAAAATGGTTATTTTCCTCTTCCTGATCATGTTCAGTCCAGTTACCCAACTCTTCAACAAAAACCTTTTCTTCTTTATTTAGCATAGCATGAGCTTCCTCTAATTTTGAGGTTGGTTCATTGGTGATGTGATCCTTAGATAATGGCTCAGATAGTATTTTCATCTTTGAACCATATTTGGTTTTTAGGATGAGATGAGACCAATCAAGTGACATATATCCTCCTATTTTGGCTGTGAAATCCCTAGATAAACATAGGCCAAATATAGGGGGTATATCTATGACTACTACATCTTGATTAATAATTATATTGGGACAAGTATATAATTGCAATGGAGTTGTTTAATTCTCCCTATTGTTTGCACTAATTTGCCTTCCAGCTACATGACTCCTCTAGTAAGTGGCTCATACTTTATTTTTAAAGCATCAGCTATTTGCTTAGGCATTACTGTAGTACTAGCCCCTCAGTCTATCATCACATTATGCAACAGTTTCTTTCCAACTATCAGAGTTAAATACAAGGGCTCTAATTTGGATTTACTTACCTCTATTGCATTATTTAAAAAGGCTATTATCTTTAGAGGAACTGTGTCCTTGAGCTTTTCTTTATCAATAAGTTCTTCTTTGGTGCTAGTATGTTTAGGCACTGCTTGACCTTACAGAGCTTCTTGTAACAATGTCTTTTACTCAGGAATAGCTAATATGTCCCACATTGACACATGTATTGGGGTTCTCTTTAGCTGATCCACCACATTCACTGGTCCTATTATTTTGGTTCTTGGAAAATAAGAGCACCTTACTTTTTATTGAACTTGTCTAGGAACTACTTGGTTCTGCACTGGCTGAGGCACTTCTTGTCTAGCAGCTATGTTTTGATGACTTTGAAATGGAGGAGGTCCCATAACTTCATTGTTTGTGACTTTAGGCTATTCCATCATCCTTCTCTTTGATCTGGTATAGTAGTCTGATTTCACCACTAGTTTATTGGAAGTAGAAGCTTCGTTCAAGAATACTAACTCTTCATCTTCAACCCATGAAAACAAAGCATGTTCAGGGGCTATTTATTCTTGTTTTTGTAATGACATCCCTTGCATTTGAGCCATCAAGACTAAATTTTTCATACCATGGGACTGGTAGGCTTGAGTGTCAGAAGTACTTGCAAATTGTCCATCTATTCTTCTTTTCCATGCTACCTTTTGTTATAGATTACCCATAGGATAATCTTTAGGCGTATGAGAATTATTACAAGGAAAACACTAAGAATTGGTGCTATCTACATAATTATTCTACCCTTGAACAATCTCTCTATTTGGATTAGGGGGAACAGTCTGTGAGGGTGTAAGGACTACAACTAATTGGTTTGTTGGCTGAGGGTTATTTTGCCTTTGATGACCCTGATACTAGTTTGGCTGTGGTGGAAATATTTTTCCTTTGTAGCCTTGATATTGGGATTTAGGATAAGGATTTTGCTATCTTTTTATGTTAATTAACTCATTTGAAAATGTCCTTAAGATGTTCTTGATATCATCCATCTCAGATGACTGGGCAGGGACAAGTTATTTAGCAAATTTTTGAGGATATGTGTACATAGACACAGGTGGGACTATAGGATTAGTGGCTTCTTAAGGAAAAGGTAAGGTAATTTCTAGAAACATGGGCATGGGAGGCCTTGGGGACAACTTTCTAGCATCTATTAAATTATTTTCAACTCTGACTGCATAGTTATAAGCCTCTGGCAGAGTCTAACCTCCAAGTGACTGAATCATTAATGATATATCTGAATTTAAAGATTTAAGATAAAATACTATAGCCATACCTAGTAATGGTCTTATTATAGCAGGGATTCTTTCCTAAGTCTTTTGAAATCTTGAATTGAAGTCAGTCATTACTTCTTATGGTGCCCTTTTAATAGTAATCAATTGTTGCAACAAAGAAAACTTATCACCTTTTTCTTCAAATCTTTCAAAGAAAAGATCTCCAAGTTGATCACATGTAGATATTATATTTGGAGTCAAGGATCGGTACCATTCAAGAGCTTTTCCTTTAAAATAAGTTGCTAATAATCTTATAGCTACATTCTATTGTGTGACCACATGTATAGCACAGACATTAGACACATCCTGTAGATGGTCTTCAGGTGTTTTAAAATCTTTCCTACTGAATTTGGGCAAAGCTTTTAAGGCATTTACTAGAATAGGGTCCCAAGTGGCTAGTGGTATTGGGAGGATCAAAGGACTTCCAGTGTTTCAACTTACATAATTCCTTGGGGTATAGGAGCTCCCATGTTTGCTCTTGGTATTGGTATAAACTAATTGACCCTTCTTCTTGGACTAGTTACCAATGGTGGAAAAAGAATACCTGGATTTACAGAAGATTGAGATCTTGTTACTGGTCCACAACTCTAACTCCTTATAGCTCTCTAGTTCATATGGTCTTGAAAGAAACTTCAAGATGGTGTCCCACCGGGTGTGCCAAAAATTGTTGATGATTAAAATTGTGCTATTTCTAACACCAACAATGGGAAGTTTCAGGAATGTGGAACTTACAACCTGAAACGACCTCCAGATTTTAAAGAAGTTGGCTCTTCTTTATCTCAAAATTATTTTGGGGAAAAAGGATAGGAATTAAATAGAATCACAAATGCAACGACATAAAATCTAACTATGGCAATGTGAATCTATCTTTAGGATTCAATTACATTAAAGAGCAAACAAGGCATGATCAATGTAAAAGATAAAAATAGACAGAATCAAAGGCTCACAACTTAGATGATTTTCCAATGACACAAAAAATATCAATGAGGCACAGAACTCAGTCTTCTTATTAATTTTCTAGTCACATAAAAGGCATAGAAACATGCACAGTTATACAAACTTTCTAACTCAAGAAAACAAAACAAAGGCAAATGATATTACTAGCCACAGCTAAAAGTCTAAAACTTTTGATAAAAATTTCTCACAGGAAATTCTCTCTATCTTCTTATCATCCCCCTGGTGATCTCTGCACCCCTATTTATAGCATCAGACTAGATCTAGATTGCCTACACATTCCCAATCCAATGACCTAACTGAATTCTAACTAAACTAGAAGTGTGTAACAAAAGATATTTCTTGGATTTGAAATGTTCCATCTTCCTACATTTCATTGGCTGAAATAGATACGCAGGATACTTTCCACTATGAAATGGGTGAGGACACTTGGAGTGTTTCACTTACTCTACTTGAAAACTTTTTCATTATTCAAAAGGCATCAAAAAATGTCACTAGCAGCTTCTAAGGCACTTGTCAAAGACACATGACACTTTCCACGTAATTTTTTCTCTTTACTATGTCTTTGCTTGAGCGTATTCCATCTTGGACATCTGTCACAGTTCACTTCTTCAAACTTTAACAATTTACAGAGAATGAGACCCACAACACTTCTTGCTCGAACAACTTCAAAAAGGAAAAGAGGGACATGTGTCATTTTCTGCATTTTTAAACAAATGACACGTGGTAGCTTCTGCTACTTTTAGCTACCTTTTAAGAATCTTGCAAAAGGTGACATGTGGTAGTCTTTATAGGGCTCTGGCTATACTATAGAAACATTCAAGCTTTATTTTTAAAATCATATGGATGGTGACACTTGGAAACTTCTGCTTGCCTCAAAAATAAAACCTGGGTCCCATCACAATCTTTACTTAACGATGAAACAAAATGTGGATATTTTAGATATTAACATGTGGTGGCTTCCACTTTCTTCAGCTAGGGATACGTGGCATCTTTCATTGCTTTTTATAAAATCATATTTAAACCTTCCATAGTTTCCACTTGGCACCTTCTACTTGATCTTGAGAAAAGCTTATTGAAAGAAGCTTTCGAAACATATAAGAAACATGAGATGTGGATGCTGACACTTGTCATGCTCTGATGAGTTACCATGGGACACATGGCACATTCTGAGCAACTTATAGGTGGATGGATGATGATGGATCTAATATAAGGTGGTTGGGACCAAAATTAATTCAAAATATGGGAAGGTAAGGTAGAAAAGGAGGCTTGTGGACCACACTAGATGAAACTTTTCTAGGCCAACACTTGAACTATAATTTGGATAAGGAATCAATGACCGTTGTCTTTTAAAAATTATTGTAGTAATATAATAATCAAACATATTTAAGATTCAAAGGGAGCTAGAATAAATCACATATAATCAAAGTTTATTGCATTTGTAAGATTACATTAGCACATCTACAAGGGGAATTATGACTAATATGCAAAATACATTCAAATCAAAAATATATCAATATGAATAATTGTATATTAAAAGAGATAAATCATACACAACCAAAATATTAAGAAACTAAAATGACTAAACTTTCCTACACAATCCACAAGTTTGGAGAAGAATCAAGATTTACACGTCGAGATCAATTCTAAGAATTTCTTCAAAATTTATTATTAATTTCAATAGATAAAATTTTCCTCCCCTTTGGGATTTGGAGGATACAAGTAAATATATGATTGCTATGGGAAATGCCTCATCTATCATGAAAAGTCTAAAAATTCATTTCCAAAAATAACATTGCATGTCAATCTACATGCAAAGCATGCATGTATAATGATGATTACTCAAAATTTAATTATTCATATAAAACAAAATATGTACATGCTAAATAAACTATGAATTAATAGTTCCATATAAACTAAAACATGAACATACATAGGTATATTTAAAAAACGTGTGGATGTGGCACCACTTGAAGAAGACAACTATAGAATAGTAGATGTAGAAATTGAAGTAGATGGAACTATAATTTTAACTTGAGTTACAACTAGAATAGGCATTAGAACTATAGTTATGTTAGAAGTTGATGTCAATGTAGTTATGGAAGTAATTTATAGAAGTGACATGTAGGTGGGACTAGTCTATGTATACACTAGAGTGTATCTAGGAAACTAAGTACCTTGAGGTGGAGTAGGCATGACCCCTGCTATTGAAATTATTTACTTAACACATTCCATCTCTATATATAGTGCATGGTTTACCTATAAGTCAATGTTTATGGTTTCAAAATCAATCAAAACTCACTTGAATAATTGTTAGAACTTATACATCAAATTTTTTTCATGTGCCCAATGCAACTCTAACCTTAGCATGTAGTGCCTTAGCTCTTATAATTTTATCTCTTGAAAAATTATCCAATTTAATTATTTAATCATTATTTATATAAAGTGTGCCCTTAATATTAGCTCTAAATTTGTTAAGTGTTGCTCGTAGGAGATTTTATAAAATGGGTCTAGGCACTAATTTCCCCTATGGAGTGCCTACCTAAGTGAATCTTAGATCTGTTAGGATAGATATTGTTCCTATTTCATGACTTGAAAATTATTGAACTAGAGCTCGCATCTCTTGATGCCACTCAAATAAGTTGTCCATTTTGGCATAAATGTAGTTTTGTGCATATGAATCCTTAGAAATTATTATTAAATTTAGATGGGCATAAGCCTTATTCATGGTTGTTTGCATTATGAAGTATAGATTTCCATCAATGTCTTTTATTTTATTAAATAATTGAATAATATCTCCCCACATGGTTAAGGATACAGCTTTTGCATACCTTATTAAACCAATAGTATTAAATAAATTCCTAGTTATGTTATCCCCCATAGATTTTCCACAATTTACTTAGGATCTTAGATAGTTCTCCTTTCTAGTGGCATCTAAATAGGCTAATAAAAAAAATTTAACATTTATTTTATAAATCCTCCATAAGCATCTAAAAAAGTGTAGGGATCCTTTCCATATTTCTCTAGGCTTGAGGGATTTACTTCTCTTCAAATTTTAAAGGAGAATGCCTCCTTTTTATTCCAACTCAAACTATTTACCATCAACAACAAATTTTTTTCTCTTAACCTTTCTCAAGGTGTTAGTTTGTCTTTCAAAATGAAACTTAACTATGGGTTACTCAATAATCACTAAATCATGTATTCTTACTTATTCTTATTGTAATTATTGAATCCATGAAGGAATATTAAATGAAACCTGTTTGTATATTTATTATGCTTTCCCTAAAGGATTAGTTGAAGGGGATTACCCTGGAGGAAGCATGGTCATTAGGAAGATGTTCTTACTGCATGAAAAAGAGGTATAAATTTCCTCCATCCAGTAACCTAATTTTGGACTGGTGTATTAATTATATACATGGTATCCCATAATAATTTTTGAATTGAAATAATAGGTGAATATACTTGAGGTGATTTGATAATAGGTATCTCTAATCATGTAGTCAACTTAAGAGTGGTAGCTAGTGTAGCAAAAATTAAGGTGGACACTAGGTTTTCAAAATGTACAATTTTTCTTAGCTCATAAGACTAGGGACTAATTCCAATAAAGAATGAATATATCATTACGATGATCAATAGGTTTTGAAAATAATTAATGCCATAAGTGTATACATCATCGATAGTCATAATAGTAGTGGCAAGGCCCATAGTAGTAAATTGGGCTAAATTGGCATTGAAACTACATGAGGTTGGTTCATTTGACTTAAATAATAAAAATAATTTACTACACCAATTCTATCTATAATAACTAAGGGATTTACTAAATAATGAGGACTTAGAGGACTTATATCTTAGGGAGAGATACTTGGGGCATTAGTTACTATAGTTGGCATCAGTTACTATAGCTTGGAGGTGTAGTTGGGGATGGCCCCTATGTTGTAATGTAAAATTTTGATTGTGTATCTCCTTCTACATATCCTTCTCGATATGGTAATAATTTAGTATCCATCAAACTACCATCTCATTGGTTGACTTATTTATATTCTTCTAGTAGTTATGTTCCTCATGACTAGATGTTTTCCTTAGTCATCCATTCACCTTATTCATATGTTTTTATAGTCTCATAAAATGATTTTATTTCTTATATTTTATTCTTAGAGACCAATTATTATTCATTTTACATTCTTCTTTCTTAGTCTTCACTATCATAGAACTCAATTGGGTCTGACCCTCTTTTACCTTTTCTTCCTTTTTCACTTTCCTTAGGAATGTCTACTTGTTCTCCTTCTACCTTCTCCTTCTGAGGTGGAATAGGCAGAGTCTTGGGTTTCCTTTTATATGTAATAATTAGCTTTGTAACAATAGAGGCTAGTCCCATATAAGGTGTAAGGGTAGGTGAAATAACCATGGTGATGATAGGCGGTAATGGAGATGGCTTCCTTAAGGACTGAGGCATCATTGCTAGTGGATATAGAGGAGGAGTAACATGAACTTGAGAAACTAATGAAAGAAGACTTATTTTCTATGTTATGGTTAGTAGAGGTAGAGGTAATATAGAAAATATACCAATTTTTCCACTTGTACTTTTGGGTTTCTCCATAATGTGTTTGGTAGAATCAATGACAATTGTATATGCAAGGGTACTTGGAGGTGTTCCATATTTTATTTAACATAATCTTCCCTAGATGGGCTAGATTGCTCTTGTGTTTCTACTTCAGCTTGAGGAAGAGGGCCATGAATAGGTCTAGATACCCATTTTTCCTTCTTGATTCTCTTGGCATACTATTAATGATAATAGGATCATATTAGATCCTCTGTGCCACAATCATAGACATGTTAACCTTGTGAATCCTTACATATACTTTAGTATTATCTGCTACACTCATAAATACACTATAATTGTCATAAGACTAATGTCCATAGTTGATTCTCACTTTTTTTCATACATTTTGATATGTTCTCTAAAAATTTTCCTAGGGTCCCAATGTCTAAAGGTTGTTGGATTAAACCCATAGTGTGTCCTAGTCCTTAAAACAACTTGGAGATGTTACCACATTGTGTATTACATTCAACCAATATTGAGAGGGGTTAGATGGATAGATGTTTGCTTGTCCCTTTATAATTTAATGTCAATATTGTCACCCAAATGAGTATTAATTTACTTCTTAACTAATTTATCAGGCACACTCCTTAGTAGGTACAAAGGGTTTTCCCTAGTGCTTTCAATCCTAATTATAGTGCCCTTAGGGTATAACCAATAATTTCCCATATTTTGAATGGTCTTCTTTATAGGGTCAAAGATCTGGGGCATGTTCTTCCCATAGATTTATTGATATACCATGGGGTATAATATATTAGTTAACATTTTCATGTTATTTCTAAATATATGCACATGAAGAATATCAAAATCATCACATATCTTATTCTTGGGGTAGTCTAGAGTTTCTCATAGGATGAATACATAGTTGTAGTAAAAATATCTACCATATAGGTGTTGACCAAATTTGACCCTAAATAAAATTTGGCCACTCCCTCAAAATTCAACTTGTCATGTATTCATATCATGCTTATATGGTCCCTATAAGTCTTCATTTAACCTCGTTAGCATTGTTTAAGGTTAGTTTGGAGAGTTAAGGTAAAGTCATATGTGGTCTAAGGTGTCATGAGAAAATAAGTCATGTTAAAATAATTTAATAGGTTATTATGGATTTATCCATGTCATTTTATGTCTTAAACATATTCTAACAACATCTCATGAACTTTTGAAGTGTTTAAGGTTCACTTGTAGTCTTGGAGGTGTTCAATATGCATATAAATGTGATTTTTGGCTAACATTGATATATGTCAAAGTCCCCAAAGAAAAAAATCCATACCATACACCTTCTAAGGATATTATATCATTTAAAAAACTACAAAACCTATTAGGAAGTCATAACAAAGTTAGATTCTTGGATTTTTAAGGCTAGTTTGAGGAGTTAGAAGTTGTATGGACTCTTGAAGTCACTTTCAAGATAAAATAGATTAATAGCATACTTTGGAATTATAAATGTTAGGAAAAATCATTTGAATAATTTTAAATCTCCATAGTTTCATAATTTCCTCTCTCTCCTCCATCACTCCATTCACAAGATAGTGAAGGTAAATTTCAATTAGATGGTACAGGTTGTATAGATAGATTTGGGGTCTAATATTTTGGATGAATTTTAAGACCCCTATGGGATGTAAATTTATATAATTGGTCATTTTATTGGTTCTCTTATATTTATAAAAAATCATTAAGATCCTATATTACATTTTGAGTGCTTAAAACCCCATAGGCTAAGTTTAGAGTAATTCCAGTGAAAAATTTTAATTAATGGCTATATGAAACTATTTTTATTGAGCTCCAAAATGTATTTATATGACTCACACACATTAATTAATCATGGTGGCATGTGTCGATGTCATTTTGGAAAGAAGTATCTATTGTGAGAAATTTTCAAGTGATTATTAGTATTATGTGTTGTAGAGGTTCTCTAGGTGGTATGATACACTTTAATAGCTGTTTATTGTCATATAATCTCTTTTCAATCCATAATTGGTATCCTAACTAGTCACATATTCTATACGTGTCTCAAGTAGTCACTTCTTTCATTCACCCTCTTGAGACTATTTTCTATGTGTTAGCAAGTTCATTTGTTTCAATGAGTTTGAATATGTTTTTCAAAGATATTGGAGTTTTATTATTATGATAAGTGTATTTATCAAATGGTGTAAATATTATTTCAATTTTATTAGTCATATTTTTTCACTTTCTTAACTCCTAAAGCTCAAGATTGCAGATAGTCACTTGCCACCTATAGGTCTATCATCCAAGATAGATGCAATGATGTCAAAATTAAATTTGGATGTATATAATAATGGAAAAATGATGGATTTTAGATGAAAATAATATTGTATCAATTAATACTTTTCATGTGTCTTAAATCCAAAAGTGTTGAGTGACAAACTAAATAGCCTAAGATGTCACCTATGTGATTATGACTATGTTGACTATGATTACAAAGGTTGTGAGAGATATTGAGTATTATATATATAATGAAGTGATAAGGAATCCATAAATTATTTTAAACATTAATACACCACGGTGTAGTTGAGATGGGCCTAAACATATTCAAATTGCCTAAGATAATGATATATATGTTGAGAAATTACTTGAAGATGCCATGGATTTGGTAATATAGTGAGATTAGATATTAGTGATGTTTTGGACAACATAATACACCAATAAAAACTTATAAAAATATTTTAGAAGGTTTGGGATTGACAAGAAAATTCTAAGAACCCTCAAACTCAATCAAAATGCCTCAGTTGTCACTTACATATAGTTGGGAGTTTGCTTGAGCATTGAGGATGATGGATCCTAGAGTCTTAGTATATTGATAGAGTTTATAAAATATAAACATGAAACATGACCATTATAAATATTAAGGATTGTTTTAATGTTTAGGAAGCACCATACAGAGTCAAGACTATTCATATCAACACTTACAGCTAGTTGGTTAAGATAATGAATCTTGAGATGGAAATATTGAGGATAATACTAAGTTTTAAACATTTAGATAAGGAATAATATATAAATGTAATCAAAATTTTTAAGCTATTAAAATTTTCAATAGGGGTCTTCAAACTTCAAGTTGGTAGATCTGTCTCTAAATGCATGGACATAGGTAGTTAACTACATGTAGGACTGCCTAAGTAACAAAGACTATCCAAAACCTAAAACAATAGTGGTGTGTGACTTTTTGAATTTTATATAGGACTAAGGGTTCCCAATTTAGTGAGTTTTCAAATTTTATAAGAAAATATTTGAGGACAAGGATGAAAATAGGGGTCACACAGTCACCTTGCATATACATGATCACCTCTAGGTCTACCTAAGTAACTCAAGGACCCTCTGAAGTTTGACATAGTGGTATTTTTGTATGATTTTAAGGGTATAAAAATAATAAATGTTATTAAGTCATTGGGAGTATAGGAAGTGAACAATAGGGGTGACAAGGTCATATTATGTACATATAGCCAATGCATGAAACTACAGCCTACCTATTCTTGAGAGGTCTAGTTCTTATTGAAGGAAACTGTAGAAGGATTGAGGGATAATATGTGTTTTAAAATTATTTTAGAGTTATTTAATGGTATATAAAAGTATAAAACTCAATAAATAGTTAAATAATCTAGCCTACCTTATTTAGACCCTGCACAGTCCTTAGTGCATTTTCATGCTTACACAAAGTAGTCAATCTTAAGAGGTGTTGATGTGGAGTTGAGTTAAAAATTAGATAAAATTGAGGGGATTTTAAATAATGCATATAAACATTTCATAATGTCTCAAATCTCCAACAATGAATAAAATAGAGCAACACAATCATACACATACTTAGTGCATACATAGGCCTATAAGGTAGTGAGTTGAAAGATGGCCAGTGAAGTAAGGTGATTCGGAGATAATATGAACTTGATATCCTTTAAGGTATGTTTAAATCATTTTAAATCATTTCATTGTTCTCAAACCCTAACAGAGAAAGAAACAAGTAGAAAATAGTGAGTCAAGGAAAGTTAAGCAACTTGGCCTATAAACCCTAAGCCCAGTCCAATGAGATGTAGCAAGAGTTTTAAGAATAAGGTGTTAATATAACCAT
This sequence comes from Torreya grandis, assembly GCA_037957365.1. Classification (NCBI taxonomy): domain Eukaryota; kingdom Viridiplantae; phylum Streptophyta; class Pinopsida; order Cupressales; family Taxaceae; genus Torreya; species Torreya grandis. Next base: position 241,684 of record JARHVA010002729.1, read on the forward strand.
TATAATAGGTTATTATAGATTTCACAACCCTCATTAAGGTCATTTTAGATAAAAATAACTAAATAAAATCATCTATAGAATAAGCTCTCTCTTAAACCTCATTAAATACTTATTTCCAACTCTAGAGGTCGTTTTCTTTTGGTTGTTATAGATCACACATGTTTCATGGAACCATAGGATCATAAGGGAATTTATACACCCTATTACACTCCCATTTTTTGGAATTTTTTTGTGGGTTCATGTTTCCATCTTTATTAACTATTGTTAAGAGTTTAAGGCACTTTCAAGCTGCCTAAGAGAGCCATAACAACTTGATGAGAGAGAAATACATTTTAATGCATCCAAAGGGATTATAAAAACTTCAAAACCACATATAAAATGTTAAATACTCCCATTATCATCATCCATTTAATTGGTTGATACAATATTTTATAGAACTGTATGGATTAGGGCTAAAAAGCTTGATTTTTTCTATTTTTAGGTGCATATAGTGGGTTAGAACTTCAAATTTAAAATTGATTATGGGGATGATATTATGTAAGTTAATCACACGCTTTTTATGGGGTTTGTAATGTGTGAATATAATATATAATAATTTTCACTCTCTTTGTAGGGAGGCCTAACTAAGGCCTAGTTAGGAGAGAGAAAGGGCAAAATGAAATATCTACACTCACTCTCAGAGCATGAAATTAAACCTATATATATAAGGAAATACTAGGTAATATAATATACCCTCATATTATAAACAAATTATATACTTTACTCTATAAAATTAGGTTTGCATCATTTTAGGGCTATAAGCAAAAAGGCCAATTTGAGGCTTTTAATAGAGAATAATTTATTGGGGATAGTTTGAGGCCTCAAAATGGATTGTTTCAGGTCAAATATGGTTTTAATAGGCCATCCATAAATTTTAGATGAGCCAAATAAGACATATCCAAGTTTTGATATTTGTGTGCAAAATAGGCTTGAGGAGATTAAGAGTCCTCTAGACACCTTACAAGAGAAAGAAGTGATGTGAAAAGGAGAAGTTATTGGGGTATATTGAGAGGTGTCAAGAGTAGAGTAAATATTTATAAGAAACTGATCTCACCACCAAGAAATCCACTTATCCTTTAACATGTCAAGAACAATAGAAGTTTCAAGAAGCTAATCAAGGTGTCAAAAAAGAATTTCAACTCCCATGCCACTTGGAGGGATATAACATCTTTAGAGGAGATACACATGGAATATTAGACCTATTTAGGTAGATTCATAACTCTTATTCTTATTATAACTCACATGACACTTGTCTACCTTCTCTCTCATATGCCCTTCTTCTTTTCTCTCTCACTTGTGCCATATATTGAGGCAGTTTTGGATAACTTTGTATCCTCCACCTAAGTATGGTAAATCCCTGCTCATTTTTAGCCTTTGAGAAATAAATAATGATCTATTTTACCTTCTCCATTATTTATTTAAATGTGTATGTTAATTTGGTTTATCTTGCTAAGTGATAGTTTCTCTTCCTTAGAATTCACCTACGTATGGTAAATCCCTGCTCATTTTCAACCTTTGAGAAATAAATAATGATCTAGTTTACCTTCTCCATTATTTATTTAAATGTGTATGTTAATTTAGTTTATCTTTCTAAGTGATAGTTTCTCTTGCTTGCATTTATATTTAGGTTTGAAAGTCTATTGAAGGTCTCTTGAAATGTTAGAATGAAGTGTTCATGATTTTTGTTGAGTTATCTCTCCACTAGTGTCATTCCATGACCTTTTATTTAGTCCTATTAGCTTAATATTCTTTCATAAACCTCCATGAGAAATACTAATACAAGGGGAAGAATTGGATTAGTATATGTACAAGTTAGCTTATGTTTGAAGTGTACTTGCAATTAGTTGGTAGTGATCAGGTTATAATTATTGCATCACCTCATTAAGATAGTTTGTTTTATGTTTTATTTCTCCCTTTTCATCCAAATGAGAAAGTAGTATAGGTGATGAGAATTCAAGATAAATATAGGGAGCTATCCCTTGAATATAGAGGTTTACCTCTACTATAGGCAACCCACAAGCCTAGAGGTAATCCCATGTTCCACTCAATTTTTATTAGGCTTGAACTACCTATACAAGGGTGAAAATTTAGTGACAATAATTTTTGCACACCTGGTGGGACTAAGGTCAAAAAGAGTGGAATAATTCTTGGTTTGTTCTTCCTCTTATCATCCTTTGAAGGCATTTAATAAACACTAATGGTGACTCTGAATGCAATCTACTATTATAAGTAGCCTAGGTACTTATTATTAAATAAATTTATGATATATTGTGTTTCATTTTACTAATGAACTTTCCATGGCTAGGTATGATGAAATTTTTTACTATGCACCTCCCTACCAACCTTGTCATGATCCCAATTATGTATCTTAATAGCCCTATCAAGATTGTTTTAGACCTATGAGTCATGGTAGTCTTAAGGTCATCCTACTTCCCCTTTATATGATCATAATGTTGTTTAGTAGCCTTAAAAAGAAGACTATGAGGAAGGATATCAATATTAGTACCAAGAAGTGTTTTCCTATCAACCTCAATATGATCCATATCAACATTAACATGATTTCTATTAGCCTTGTCATGAGGAATTAGATGATACCATTGATTATGATTCAAAATATTAGGAATAAAGATTTAAGGCTTTAGAATCTCAAATTAGGCAACTAAATCAACATGTTGAAGCTCACCAAAGCCCCCAATATTACCCTCCTCCTTTTAGCTTATGGGACTGGGGACTACTTCCACTAAATAATGAATAGGTCACTAAGGCACTCAATAGGTTTTGAAAATATCATTTCTAGAAGTTTATAAATCCCCAATAGTCACAATAGTAGTGGTAGGGCCCATAATATCAAGTTGGGTTGTGGTAGGAAAAATTGGCATCAAAACTACATGATGTTGGTTCATTTGACTCAAATAATGAAAATAATGCAAAAAAATTACTACATAAATTTTAGCTTCAATAACTAAGGGATTTTTTAAGGAATGAGGACTTAGATGACTTATAACATGTGGAGAGATAATTGGGGCATCAATTGTTCTAGTTGTCATTGTAATGGCCTAAGGTGGAGAGCTTAGAGGTATTTGGGGATGACCCCTATGTTGTAGTGTTAATTTTTTATTATGTATCTCCTTTTTAATATGATAATAATTTAGTATCCATAAAATTACCATCTCACTAGTTGACTTATTTATATTCTTCTAGTAGTTATGTTCCTCTTGACTAGATGCTTTATTTAGTCATCCATTCACCTTATTCAATTTTTATAGTCTCATAGGATTATCTTATTTCTTCTATGTTAGTCTTAGAGACCCATTATTATTCATTTTACATTATTATTTATTATTCTTCATTATCATAGACCTCAATTGGGTCTGACCCTCTTTTACCTTTTCTTCCTTCTTCACTTTCCGCATGAATGTATACTTGTTTTCCTTCTACCTCCTCTTTTTGAGGTGGAATAGGAGTCATCTTGGGGTTACTTTTATCTATACTTATTGGTTTTGTAATAATAGAGGCACTAGTATTTTATAATGTGGAATGGTAGGTGAATAACCATGGTGATGGTAGGTGGTGATGGATATGGCTAACCCAAGGATTGGGGCATCATTGTTGGTAGAGACAAAGGAAGAGAAACAACATTAAATTGAGACAATAAGGAAAGAATACTTAATTCCTATCTTATTGTCAATAAAATTAGAGTTAACAAAGAAAATATATCAATTACTCCACTTGTACTTGTGGGTTTCTGCATAATGTGTTGGATAGAAGCACTAATAATTATGTATACATGGGAACTTAGAGGTGTGCCATATTTTTATTCATTATAATCTTCCCTAGATAGGATATCTTGTTCTTGTGTTTCTACTTAAGCATAAAGAAGAGGGACATGAACAAGTCTAGATACCCATTATTCCTTCTCAATTCTCTTGGCATCCTCTTTAGTGATAGTAGGATCATACTAGATCCTCTATTCCATAATCATAGACTTGATAACCCTGTGCATCCTTATAGATAATTTAGTATCATCTTCTACATTTGTTAACACACTATCATTGTCATAGGACTGATGTCCATAGTTGATTCTCACTTTTATTTCATATATTTTGATATGTTCTCTAACATTTTTCTTAGGGTCCCAATGTCTGAAGGGTGTTGGATTAAACCCATAGTGTTTCCTAATCCATCCAAAAACTTGGAGGTGTTCCCACCTTGTGTATTACATTCAACCAATACTAAGATGGGTTGGATGGATAGATGATTACTTGGCCCTCTATAATTTAATGTCTATGTTGTCAACTAATTGAGTAGTAATTTTCTTCCCAATTACTTTATCAAGGACAATCCTTGGTAAGTACAAAGGGTTTGTCATAGTGATTTCAAGCCTAATTATAACACACTTAAGGTATAACCAATAATTTCCCATATTTTGAATGGATTTCTTAATAGGGTCATAGATATTGGGCATGATTTTCCCATAGATTACTTGATATACCATGGGATAAAAGGTCTTGGTTAACCTTTTCATGTTCTTTTTGAAACTATTCACATGGAGAATATTAAAATCATCACATATATTATTATTAGGGTAGTCTATAGATGGTTTATATATTTTTCATAGGATGAATGCATAGTTATAGTAACAACATATACCACATAGGATAACATGTAGAAGTTACCATCATGCAAACTTCTTAGATTTGTTATTCTCAAAATCAAGTTGGAGCTAATAATTTATCCTAAGGCTATGATCTTGTTGGAAGTAAAAATTATGTATATTAAAGGGAAACATACCTCATTGATGTAAAAAATGGTTTAGAAGCTATAAATTATGTTTAGTAGGGCCATAGCAATTATCATCCCTTATCTAAAGATAAAAATGGGGATAAATGGTAAGGACCTAAACTGTAAAGTTATGTGGGTTTTTATCCCATTCTTGTAACTTGTTATTTATGTTATTGGAAAGGATCCATGAATTAACCATATCCTAATGTATGGCATTATTTGAATAGGTAGTTTATAATACCTTCCAAAGGCATTTCTATTGATATATTCAAATGGTGTTTTCCCAAGACCAAAGTGTAATATATTCCTAATAACCTTTTCATTCATGAATAAATTAAATAATAAGTCAATTTAGAGCATTATCTTTGCTTTGGTTATTATGTTGTGAAGACCAACTGCTTTGATGTCCAACATGTCATCCTTGTATTTACATGTGAAAATGAAAGTTGATCTTTGGCCTTGTATGGTTCAACTATGTTGACCACATCCCAAATGGTAGAATAATGTTTGAACTCATGGTTCAAATGCATTGAATCAAAATTTGTATCAATGTATTTAGTTGATATTTAAATTGAGTATGTAGAGGGAACTAGGATGCGAGATGAGGAATCCATTAAATTTCCTATCTAAAAATACTTTTCAAAAAAATTGTAATTGTTTGGTCATAATAAATTTAATAGATTCCTCATCTCACATTAAAAATACTTTAAAAAAAATTATAATTGTTTGGTCATAAGAGAGCTGAAAACTCACAATTTTCAATTGATTATTTCAAATCAATGTGATTAGATTGGAAATGGAAATTCAAACTATATTTATTTAGTTGAAATGGATTTAAGAATTGAATGTATTAATTTTTTTATTTATGTGAATTAATTATAATAATAACCTTCACTCTTTCCCCTATTTATTCTTTGTATTTGAATTTCATAATACTAACTTCTTTGGATTTTACTAACATGTGCCTTCTTCTTTATTCTCTTAGATTCTTAGTCA
>JARHVA010002729.1:250000-370000 GCA_037957365.1 Torreya grandis
AACACTAAATTGCACATAAAAAAGTCAAGAGTTTGAAAAATACAATTTGAAACACACCTATTCTAGATTCCTAGACAGAAAATACCATTTCATGTACATATTTCTACATATGGATAGTTATAGGATCAATATTAGCACAACTTAGAGAGAACACAGACCAACCTACTTAATTTATATGTAATATATTGGAAATAACATAAATAAACTATTCAAACACATAAATTGAAGCATTGATGATGGTACATGCACTAAATAAATACACCTCTTAGATACTCACTTTATGTTTTACACATCATGTTCCATTGAAATACCTAATAAATAAATCAGTGATAAATTTTAAGATATGTATATGGACTCCAAGATTATTATTTTAAAATTGTAGTGAAACCTTGTGGGGACAAAAATATTTATCAAGACTCAATATAGGATAATATAAGTGACCAATTGATGATTATTTTCCTAGTGTCCATCTATTCCTTATAGAATCAATACCTCAAGATATCAAAAATACTTCCAATTTTTTAGAAACATAGAAATTACTATAGATATATTGTAAAATAGGAGATAAAAAATTATTCCATCCTAAATTTTGATTCAAACAACTATAAGGCATAATTAATAAGATATTAATAGATGCAACTTTAAACTCCCTTTTTTACTTTAATAGGTTGACTAAGGACTTATTTACATTGAATTTGATGAAACTTTAACTAATATCCATTCTTCACCTATGTCTACTAAGAGATCTAAGATATTTTGATTATGATATTTCCATGCAGCAGTTATTGTCTTCTATCTCTTTATTTTTGAAACCCTAGGGGTCTTGAAAGAGCTGAAAACCTTCAAAAAGAGGGAAAATTTAATGTAATGAGTTTCCTAATCACCCCTTGATTATTGACAACTACATACATATTTAAATACTCTAAAGTGGGAATCAAACCACATTTATATCTCCCATGTATAATGATTATGTAATTATTCCCCTTGAATATATGTATGTAGAGTGAAATATGGAATTGATACTTGAAAATGATAGGTTTTGAATTTTTTTTATATGCTTTAAACTTGGTTTGAGATTTTTCCTTCAGATTGATATTAAATTTTAGTGGAATAGGGAATATTTTCTTAGTGTTTAATAATGTATAATTAATTAATAGATAATATAAATTTTGATACCTAGTCCCTTTGAAATGAGGTTTTGATTTTATTATATAATGATTTTTTCAATATTTAATTTATCCAACCTTATTAAATGTATATTAAGACCAAAATAGATATTTAAAATTTTGTAAACTAACCATTATTTGGTGTAGGAATACGCTGCTCTAGGTGGATATATCTAAAGCAGTTGGCTTGTTTATCTAGCATGGACTTGTATTAGAGACTCAAGGACATTTAAGTTGAGTTGAATCATGTTTGAGGGTAGTATAGATCAGTTTTAGAATTTGAATTTAAAATTTTTATGATGCACAGGTTCAAGACTAAATTTACATAAATAGATTAGAGGAATCGAAAATACAAGTCATGTATTTGGGCACAAGTCATGTGTTTTAGGATGTGTCAATAATTAACATTGTCAAGTACTTATGACTATATATATATATATATATGCATATACATTTGCCCACATTTTATTATAGTAAAAAAATTTATAGAGAAAAAGAGTAATAATAATATCTAAGTGTGTAAAATACACTTTATCCTAGATAGGACACTCCAATTTAGCAGACCTTTCAATATCATATGAAGTAGTCATTGTTCATATTTGAAATTTTTTAAAATATGAAATTTTGAAAATGAAAATTGAAAAGAGAGAAAGAAAGGAGTACATGTATGGAGATCAAACCATGTTTCTATTTTACCTATAAAATATGGAGGAGAATTTTTCCTCATTGTTGAAGCATTTGGAGATATTGTTATTTATGTTCAACCAATGTTAAATAGAGAATGAAAAAGTCTAAATTTTGAATAAACTATCAAGCCTTTGAGTTGGAAAAATACCTATTCCAACTATCTCATGAATCCAAATGTAATAATCCAAAATAAGGTGGAACCACAAAGGGTTCACTATAAGTGACTTAAAGGGTGTTTAATGTCACTAGACTCGAACACACATCACCTATAACATAAGATGTAACCACAAAATGGTTTCACTAGAAGTCATTCCAAGGCCATTTAGTTTAAAACAATTTTAATTTAAATTATCCATAACTAATGAATCACATTGTTTTAGTTCGGTATATATTATAATTTAATGATATAAAGAAAATGAATAATATTCATGCCCCCATCTTGACCACAATGCCAATATATTTGATTTGAATTAAACTTTTTCCTTTGATTTTTTTAAATGTATTTTATTTTATATGTACATGGATTGGTATCATTCCTTTTTAAATTTTGATAATGCACATAGTGCATGAACAAGTATCATGTCCCTTGAATTTATGAAAAATATAGAATTTCATACATTAGTACTTAATTGTATTTTTATATGAAACCAATAACTTTCTCTCTTGTAATTATTTTTCCACGTGCCCATGCTTATGCATTCAAATATATATGAATATATACTTAATGTTTTTTTTAATAAGAGTGCATACACATATCATATGACTCTAGAGCATTTATTTGATGTGCCAATATTTTTCAAGTTTGATTTATCAATTAATTTTAATTATTTGAATCTAGTATTCTATCATATAATATGACTTTTTAATTTTTTTTAATTTGTGAAAAACCTATATTTTAGACCTTTGAAATGTGCACTCTATCAAAAATCTAGTTTTATAGTTAATGGAAGATTGGTTATTGTTATCACTTGGATTTTCACCCCCTTGAGGAGACTCCTATCTCTCCTCATCCAAGTGGCACAATGAAAACATCTCTCTTGCTATGGGTAACAATTTGGTGAGATGAATCTCTAGAAGGGCTAGTTCCCTTGATGCACTCTTTGAAACACTCTCTTATTAACTTTGTATGAAAAGGGATAAGAAGACAAACTAAGAAAACTAAAGGTGATGCACCAATATTTAATTTCCTCCTATTGACTTAATGTATATGACTTAGAGATAAACAAATATTCTTTCACATAAAACTCATAACTTAAGATGGATTGTCACATCGATGTTTCATATGCTACGTTCAAGAGGTATTTGGATGCTTAGGAGGGTAATTGATGATTAATTTATGGAATATAGTCATGAATCACTTAAAAAACACACACACTTAAAATTTAACACTAACAAATAATTTCAATAATTACTCTTCTACACATTTGGTGAACAATCAAGGATAACATGCTAGAAAAGATGATCTTCTATTAGAAAAGACCAACAAGATTTCAATAACACTCAATTTTATAGCATGTAAGTAGGATAATTAAATTTTATATTTATTATAGAGACATTCAAGTACAAAATTATCTAGGGTTTCACCATCAACCAATGGTGGCTACCAAAAAGAGCCAAAATATTTAATATTTATAGCCTTTGATATAAGAGCAAGACAAGGGATGTCCAATGGTTAATTATTCACTTTTAAATCTAAGAAAAGAGGTTATAATTTCATGATAAATAGGTATGGAATGAACCATGCAATTTTAGGAGGTCTAAGTGTCCATACAAGTCATGAAACCTATGAAAAGTGTCATAAAACTCTTCTTGGGTCAAAAAACTACCTTCATAATTTTAACCTATTTGAAAATCCCAAAACTAACTAGGGATATGTATAATTATTTTAATTATATTTAAGGACTTTAGGCATGCCTCTCCATGCATTTATTGCATTTATACTCATCTAAAATCTCTTGAAAGGAAGACATCACTACCTACAGTCTTAAAAACTCTTCTTTCAGTCACCCTTCACACATGGCCTCAAAATTGGATAAAATTTTCTATGAAAATACATGGGAGGTATTTAATGACACTTTTTAATACTATACATGGCCTTATAATACTTAGGTACACCTTAAAAGGGCTCACACTTGGAGTTTCACCCTTACTACCCTTGTGTCCACTATGCTAATTTTTACTAGCTGAGATGAGAGCTCTAGTTTGGACACTTGAGAGTTTTTATTTTGAAATAAATTACCATATGGAGTTATTAAAAGTAATAATCCTCCCTCCAAACTTTATTTCATCTTCAAAATCCTCTTGTAGCCTACAAAACACACAAAATGGTCAAAAATACCTTGTTTTTCACCTTATATTTATAATTTCATACAACTCAAAGGTATTGGAGGAATCCTGAGTTAGTCATTTTAAATTTAAAATAGATTACATCATCAAACTATGTCATCTAGATATCTCTCCAAGCTTGTTTCTCCATCAGGTCCTAGTTGAGGGTTTAGTAAGGTTTTAAGTAGTTTTTGATCTTAAGATTTGTCTATAAAGATTTGACATTGGACCTACCACTAAATGGCACAAAATTAATTATCCCTTTGGTTCTTATGTAAAGCCTTAGAGGAGATATGAACACTCAAAGTCACCCCATTGAGCTTATTTCTACCTTTTTTGCATGTTTGTACTCTCTCTCAGCTAAAAGTAGCTTTCTTGTAGGTTCATATGCATAATAAAAGTTCAAAAATGTATATTTCCACCTCCTCAACATGTCTTAATCATTTGGATATCTTGTTGAGAGCTAGAAATGAAGATGGACCCCAAATTGGCTTGAGGCCCTTTGAAGGCCTATTGGGTTGGACATGTACTTTGAAAGTTTGAACTACTTAAACTGATATATTATGGTTAGTATGTTATATAATTAATATTAATGCTTCATTAAATCTTTTAAAACTATCACATAACCTCCCAAAAACTCCACTTCTTCCTTTTCTCTCATTCACCAACTAAGCCTAGTGAAAGCTTGCCTAGTTGGATTGTGTGCAGGGGTATTTTAGTCATCTTGGGAGGTATAAGCCTGAATTAGTGATTATATATAATATAATTTACTTCCATACACTTATTAAGATGTTTTATAATGTTACTAAATCTCCATATCAAGCCCTTTGCCCATTTTGTACTTACTAGCTTGCTTTCCTAAAGCTTGATTTTCTTAGACTGGCTGACCTCTAAGATAAAATAGTGAGGTATAACCCTCATTCCCAGGGAAAATTGAGTATTTTTGTAATTTTTACATGTCATTATGATAATTTTTACCAAAGGTTTTATCTATATTCTTTTATTTAGGTGCCTAGCCAACTTAAAATGTCCAAAAAAGGCCTCTAAAAACCTTATTTTCTTGCTTTTTCTTCAAATCCTCCTAAGAGTGACCTCTCCATGATAAATAAATTGTTAAAAAATGTTACTTATTATAAATTAATTCTTATTAATCTTTTTATTCACCCAAAACACTTTTCTCCTATGGATTCTTCATATTCATCTATTGAGCAAACATGGTTTCCTAGCCCTTTATATGGACTGTTGCCCTTTGGCCAAGTAAGGAAGGTAGATGATCAAATTATTATATTTTTGGGCTTGTATAAGAACATTTTTACCTATCACTACCACTTTTAATATCTTTTAACCTTCCTCTCTTCCCTAGATAAGTCTATCTCCTTACCCTACCTCTAAGACTATACCCTAATGTAGGTGTATACAGGGTTGTAATTGACCTGTGTAGGCTTCTTTTGCTCTTTTTTATATCTTATGAAATCACCATGATATTATTTGAGATAATCACATGTTTTTATTATCACCTAAACTCCTTTTTTACCTTTCATATGCTCATGAGCTTCTCAATTTAGTCTTTCTCTACTAGATTGAGACACATGTGTTTTAGAGCCTACCTATAGGTTACATTTTATTCTTTGAGGCTTAGTCATAATGTGAAAATAATATCCATTTAACCATGATAAAAATAAACATTTTATATCTTCCTATACATTATTCTCACCTTATCTACTCCTTAGGTTCAAAACTAAGTTTTTTTTACTATGACTGAGACACCCTATTTATGACTATTATAAGTCACATGAGATCACTTAGACCATGTTTATTATGTGTAGAGGATTTAATTTAATCCTTATGGATCTAAAAATATATTATTGAATGAGAATTCCTCTTTATAAAACATTAAAACACCATCTTAGCATCAACTTTTAGGTCACTTTCTTATATGAGATACTCTACCCTTTGACTTGCTTGTAGGTGTCCTTTACTTTAATTAAGATTGGTCATGGAATGAAAGGACATAATTAAATCAATTTGAGTTAACAAAACATATATACTCATCTTTTACTAACTTGTATTCTATATAGAAGCAAAAATAGTGTTCTCTTGCTTAGACTGAAAAACTTCTATTGAGGTGTGTATTTCCCATTAAAGGGGCACCTTTAGGTAGTCAAATGGGTTGCATGGGAGTGTCTCAATATTTTATTACTAACCTTCAAGCCATTTTTGTACCATTACATCAATTTAAAGCTGATAGTCATGAGGTTTTGTCCAATGTTCCTCTTTATGTGTCACAATTCATTTGCAACCTTAGACTTGTAGACACTAATGAAGTATTTGAATATTTCTAAGGGAATGTTTGAGGCCATTCATTTACATCCTCTCCTCATATTTTGATCCTCATATTTTTCATCGAACCTCTCCTTACTAGGTAATAAAATATTGACCTATTTATATGCTTTAAGACTCTTTTCCACCATGTTTTAAGATAATCACAAAAATCCCCTTGACCTTTGTTTTGATATTTTAGGAAAAACTTCCCTAAACTCAGTCTCATGACTTATCAACATGGTTTCACACTTATTATTGACATTTTAACAACTTATATGAGTTTTTCATGGCTTTATTATTATTGCAATACTTGAAGGAGGTGTCAATCTATTTCATTATATCCATACAAACATTTTGGTCCCCTACTTAGCCACCTGTAGGTGGATATTTTGGTGCACAAACAATGAGCTGAATATGAGAAATATGAAACTATCCATGACTATGAACTTTATATGCTTTCATTAAACATCCTAATGTACCTTTATCAATAATAATAGGTTATAACACACAATAAATTTTCCCCGCCTCAGTATGATGTTAGCAAAGGCCCTGTAAGTGTGCATTAGGCATGTTATACAGGCAGGGCATGGAATTGGGGAAAAATAATGTTAGTGAATAGATTCATAACCACTAAAATTAATTTATAACATTAAATTTCATGATATACATAAATAAAACCTTGAAAATAGTTCCAAAACATATTCTCCAACATGAAAATCACTTGCATATACATGGAATAGAGCAATCAAGAGCATCAAATGACTATTTTAGCATGGTGAATGAACTTGTGACCACACTTGCACCTTTTAAAAACATATAAATTGAATATTTAAAACTCTTAATGGATTTTAAAACTAATACACCTTGATTATCATCCCATGAATAAGTTAAACAATCTTTAAACCTATGATTGCAAGTGAAGTTGGGCAAAGAGTTGACAATGGAGAAAGATAAGATTATAGGCTACCTAAAAGATGACATGCTGAAACCAAAACATGAAAGATATTATTATATGACACTAATATCTATGTAAAATCATTTCATATCTACATAAGACCCATATAGGAGAAAAACACTCTAAAAACAAGAAGAACCTTGACTGAGACTGCACATGGTGGCACCTTCCTATAGCATGATGAATCATAAAATTAATAATGGACACCATTTGAGGAGGTATAAAACATCTTCTAGAGTCAACATCACCAACTAGTTCATACGTATTTGACCAAATTGATCAAAACCTATAGGGTGCATGAAATAACTAGTTAAAAAGTATACTCAACTTCATGAGGATGGTTCATGAAGAACAGGCCACCATTATTAAAGATGTTTATATTTAAATGAATTTATCTAAGTTTAATAAAACATCCATAAATAATTTGTCCTAAAACCTCTTCAGTTGTCTGTATTGAGCAAAAACCTAAAGGTCACTTATGTATGCTAGAAAACTAAGAAAGGATTAGAATGGTTTTGGTTTTAAAATGAACTTTCAAAGCAAACCAAATTTATAAATTAGTTTTATGAAGTTTAATATGTATTCCATGATATTTTCCCATGTGGCACACTTCCCCATGGGCATACAAGTGCCATTTACTCCCTTTTTTAGTTGTTTTTAAATTTTAGTTAGAAAACCTACAACATTATGATGTAACTAACATCCTTGATAGTTAAAATAACCTATTGGATGTGTTCAAGGAAACATAGGACACTTGGACACCTTGGGAAATGTGTTACTTGCATTTATGACTCTTAAAAGCACATTAAATGGTCTAAAATGACAAATAAGCTAATGAAACCAAGACTAAGGCTATAAATACATTAGATAACATCAATTTATCCATAATATAGCCTATGAAAAAGATTTAGACACCTATAATATGTAAAAAACCAATGTTTTAACCTATAGGGGTCCAAATTTGACCTACAAGTCAAATTTTGTCAACATGTATCTAATACAATCCCACTATGATGCCCCCTTTTGAGATGATAGATGTAGCCTATAAGTCACTCATATTAAAATAATAGTTAATTGTATCATGTGATAAGTATATAATGATATAAAAATATGGATATTTTTCATCATAGTAATGTTAGTGAAACATGTATGTAAAATATTTAATGTGAGGCATACAAGTGTCATGTCTAGATAGATATTATAATGAGGCATGTAGTAAAGTAACCATCTCTAAAGTAGAGTACATATTAGAAGTGTCTGATATGGTTTATGGAAACACTAATGAATCTTATCATGCACATAAACTACAATAAAAAATTCATGCAATGTCATGCATAATGAAAAGGTATGCATATAAGGGGTATCTTCAAATGTCACACATACAAGAAAATATCACAGACATAGAGCAAAGGGATAAAGTTAAAGGACATGATAAAATGTAGTACAAAAAAACAATGGATATGTTAAATTTTTTTTCAATCCATAAACAATAAATATATTATTCATATCATATCATGAAAGTAAGTAAACATCATCAAAGGATCATAAAAAAAGCAAACACTAGTCTACACCATCAATATATTTTAATTTTCTATCATAACTATGTAGCACATCCATGTAGTATAATTTATGATGTGATTAATTATAAAGACACTTGTAAGATATGTAAATAAACATGTAATTTTAGTTCATTTATACATATAACATGTACAATAAGATGCCCCTAGCATAGGCAGGCCATTGGGTATAATGGAATTAAGACTTTAAGAGTCCATATATAAAATGCATGCCCTAAAACTCACTCATACATATCATGAAATACATGTGTGTTTGAAAAATAATATGTTATCTACCAAATTTTGGAACAAATAATAAATGTAAATAATTAAACTAGAAACTTGTGTCATGTGCAAGCCCTAATTTTTATTTTTAAAAATATTTTGAATATTGTTTTTTAATAATTGAGTTTTTATTTTAATCTTTGACATATTTAAATGTTTTTAATATTTTAAATATGTACAAGAGAAAATATTAAAGCTTGAAAAATTAATTAATGTGGGTATTTTAAAAAATCCACAACATGTTTCAATGTATAGTGTGCATTAGAGGTGGTAGCATTGCTATGTGAAGGGAGTGAAAATAAACATTATGCCCCAAATTTATACGTGTATTACAATGTATCTCAATATAGTTTTTGGAGATAATAATATACATTCCCCTATGGGAAATAATTAATGTGTGCTCATGTAGTATGTATAAATAAGATTATATTTTCATGTAAGTTCAAATGAAAGCCAAACTATGCGTAGATAGTCATTATATAAGAATGAGCAAGTAGCATGTTATGAAAGATACACACTATAGTCATTGATTATTATGGATGTTTAGATCAAGATAAATAATCAAGAGGTAAGGGCCAAATGAAACAAAGGAAAAGGATACAAGAGTAGAGTATTACAGAGGATGAAAAGATATAAGGAAGCTATGTACAGTGGAAAGTATTGTAAATTAACAATGACTTGGTCAACAAGATTTCCCATGAATTTCCTACATAACTTGTGTAATTTCCATCTACATTTTGTGTTAAACCACATTAATATGGGATGATGTATTTAGGTCATGTGTCATTGATAATGTTGTAATAATATTTTATATAATTATAATCATGATCATAATCAACTTATTTATCTTGAGATTATGGTATGACTCTGTGATTATTATTTGTATCTACATATGTAAATTCAACTAGTGTGTTAATGAGTTTTTTGATGTCTTTTTCTTTTCCAAATATGTCATATCATGTGATTTTATTTCGATTATACTAGTTTTATTTGTTATAATGATATCTAATGAAGTATTTTAATTTTTTTCTCTTTCTAGATGGATTCATCCTTTCTTGATAGTTTAACCATTAAATATTGATGATAAAATTTGATGAAGTCGTTATCTTTACCCATTTGATCTTAACCATGATTTCCCTAGTTTTTTATTGTATTAACCCAAGGTCAGTTCAAATTAAAATATAATGGATCATGTTTTTATCACAAATGTTTTATGTAGCTAAATTGATCCAATGAAACTTTTAAGCCCAATAATATTACCCATATTCTTTTCATATAGTTGACCCCTAAAATCAACTAAGTTTAGGATTAACACATGCAATCATTTAATAGGTGATATCAATGCTAATATTTGAGGATTTGAATTCATAATACATAATTATAACTAGTGCATTCACATAAGACATAATTATATCAAGATAAGTGAAAATTTCAAGAACTATGATGATGTGTGTAACATGAAAAAATGCTAGGATTTAAACAAGCAAACACATGGACCCAATAACCATAGAAAAAAATTATGGGGGAAAAGGATGGGAGTTATGGGTGATTAGATATATTGAAAATTGTTTATTAAGTAATAAATATTATCACTTGTATTTTCACCCTTTGAGGAGATTCCTAAACTCTCCACATCCAAGTGGCACAATGGAAACACCTCTAGGCTTGTGGGTAGCTTAAGGATGAGGTGAATCTCTAATTAGGGATAGCTCCCTTGATGTACCACTTTAGATTGAAACTAAACCTAAAATTTAGGGGTAAAAATGGAGAGAGATAAGTGAAATAAAACCATTCTAATGGGGGTGATACACCAATTAACATGATGACTTCCAGCCAACTACATGTTACACATGAAATCAAGGGACAAACTGAACATACACTTCTCCAATCTATGTCTTCTCACATCAATTTTATATTATGAGGTTATGGATGAATGAATATAAAATATGAATTTAATGTCACTATTGAATAAACTAACTCACTAAAACCTGGACATCTCCTAGAACACTTCACATGCCCTTCAAGAAGAGGTTGCAAGTAGGTGAAAGAATGAAACAACATGCTAAGGAATCCTTAGTTTTCACTAAGAAAGATTCATAATATAATTTAACACACTATTAAAATTAATGTAAGAATTAAAAATTATTAGTATTATTTATCAAATGTTATGCAAATGATTAGAGATTTACCATACTCAGGAGGAGCATAAAGTATAATGGCCAAAATGGCTAGTTCTTCTAGAACTTGAGAGAGAAAGGAGAAGAGAGAAGTCAAAAGGTCAAAAGGAAACTTATAAATATTATAAAATAAATTAATTTTACTTTATAATATTATATTGTATTAACCATGTAATTTTAGGAATTTTAAGTGTCCATCCAAGTCATCAAACTCTTGCATAGTGGCATGAAATTTTCTTAACTAGCTAAGAAAATTGCATTCATGATTATCCCTATTTGAACATCCCATAATTGATTGTGGATAGTTAAAATGATTGTAATAAATATAAATTATTTCATTCATGTGTCTATATGTATTATTTGTACTCCTATTCCTCTGAAATCATTTGGAAGTGAACCATCATCATCTACAGTCCAAAAAACTCATCTTTCATGTACCATGCACACTTGGCCTCCAAAAAGATATAAGTTTTCCTTTAATTTTTTTTTATGGAGTGTATGACACCTATAAATACCCTACATGTCCTTATAATCATCAGGCATACTTTAAAATCAGCTTACATGAAGTTTTTCACCCTTCTCACTAGTTTATTCATTATGCCAATTTTGACTAGTTGAAATGAAGCACCTAATTTGGAAACTTAGGATTTTTTAATTAAAATTAAATGACCATATGTAGTTATAAAAAATATAAATATTCCCTCAAAAATTTATCTCATCTATTTAAACCTCCTTTAGCCTGTAAAACACACAAAATGGTCAAAAATACCCTATTTTTCACCTTGTCCATACAAGTCAGTACAACTAAAAATAATTTAGAGTATCTTGAGGGAGTAATTTATAAGTTAAAATAGGTTTAATGGTAAAAATATTCCATTATATCAGATATATAACTCCATTTCTCCAAATTGATCCTTGCAAGGGTTTACTAAGGGTTATAGGCTTGTTTGACCTCTTAAGTTTCATTCATAAAGTTTTGATGTTGGAGTTGAAAAAAAATTCCACTAATGTGGTTTTTATGACCCCTAATAACTTTCCAAAACTCCTCTATCCTCCATGAAATGCCTCATGAAATATATGAGCACTTGAACCTCTCCTATCGAGCTTGTTTTCCTCTTTTCCTATAGGTCTAAGTTAAATTTGAGCCAAAATGGATTTCTTAGGGTTTTATTTGAATATTTTAGGTTTTAAAATACATTTAGTGACATTATTAACATGTTCCAATAGGTTAAAAATATAATATCTTGCTATAAATCTGAAAGACCCCCATTTAGACATAGGCTTAATGTTGGTCTTATAGCCTATCTATACCTCAAAGCCCAAATATGACCTCTTTAAGATTCCCATGAATTTATATATATATATATATATATATATATATATATATATATATATATATATATATATATATATATATATATAACTATATTTTAGTCCATAAAACATGATTAAATATGATATAAATCTTAATTGGGTCTATAAGTGTGAGTGACCCTTCATTTGGGCACTAGGCCAAAACTTGCCTAGTAGGCTTGCTTACAAAACTTGTAGTTTGGGAAAACCTGTTAAGATTCACCCCTACTTGATTTTTTATTATGTTTTAATAGTTAAAATATATATGTAAACACATTATATAAATATCTACACAACTTCTTGATCATATTTTTATCATTTCTTCCCAAAATTGTCAAGGTTTTCATGAGGAAAGTACCCCCTATCCGAGACAAAATAGGGGTACTTACCCTATTTTTTTAGGTAATATGGGTATTTTAAGGAATTATTAAATTTTTTATGACATTAAACACCAAATTTAATCCATTTTTTTCATCCTTTTCCCTTTCAAATCTTTAAAAACTAAAATAGACTTGTTGAGAAAACTGTGTAGGGTTTCTTTTAGCAAACAAACTATGTTTTTGATTATTAGAGTGTTCATATAGGTTATTATGAATGTTTGAGTTTTAAAAAATTTAAATTAAATTATATTAATACTTTTAAATTTTAACCTTACAATTTCATTACATGTTCTTCACACATTGGGGTTGGGTTGCTCATAAGACCAATCATAGGTAAATGACTATGTTGAAACCAATTGGACCCTATATGTAGGTGTTTATGAATGTATTGTAATTTTTAAACATTTAATAAGATTATTATATGATATTAAAACCATTATATTACTACAATCATCCATTCCATTCTTGAAATTAGGTCCTTTATTAAGGGTATTTAACTTAAACTACATGATAACCCTACAACCAGCCTGTAGGCTTCATCATGGTGAACAAGTGACCTGTAGGTACTAAAGGGAGACCAAAACCATTATAAAATTACCATTTAAGTAATATATAAATAATTAAATTCTCTTTATACTACATATAACCATTTAACCCTAATGGCATAATCATGTGACAACTTAGGAAATAGGGTCACTGTCAGCTATAAGTGCATATTTGTGGTGCCAAAAAGCCTTATAGATGTTCATTAACTTGCATTAGACCATACACCACCATTGGGATCCATTGATTCATTTAAAAATTTTATAATTTCCAAGTTAATACTTATTACATGCTTGAAACTTTGTCATAAATGAAGTAGATGTTGCTAGTTTATTATAGGTTAACTTTTTGGCAACCTATACTGATTGAGGTGTATATTAGACCTTGAAACCTCCCTAATCAACCTGTTCTAATGGATTCCATGATCAATGGTATATATTTCATTCCATAATGTCTTATAAATATATAATTTTTCCTTGTTTACTCCTTGAAGTGCTAAGGTCACTTTGTGGTTTAAAGCCTATAGAATTTACTACCTAGTTTTAGTGGTTTCAAGGGCATTTTTGGACCTTCTAAAAAATACCTTCCATTAGTCCTTTGCCTTCCAAAATTTTAATAATCTAGTATATACTAGATTATTCAATAAAATTTCATATATATTCATAAGAAGAAAAGGAAACTTTGTTGTAGGATCTCAATAAAACCTCAAAGATCTATGTTTTTCTCCTTTTGGGACAATAGTCTTGAACATAGTCATCAAATTTTGAAGTGAATTTCAACCCCATTTTTTTAACCTATCTACTCATAAAGGATCAGTCATGATTTTTATATTACATTAATACTTCAAGGAATATTGATCCACCTATTTCAACTTTTCTATATGGCTTCTTCTCACTATTAAGACCACCTATCGATGCATATTTCCTATCTACATGTAGTAAATATGGAAAGGTAGTTATTGAGTAGGCATATCATGTTTGTTATCAACTTTAAGGTATCCTAAAAAATTCCACATGAATTATCAACATTTAAAATGGTTTGAAATAACTATCAACCTTTCTCATCACACATGAAAACTTCTATCAAGGCACCTGATGGTGCAAATTTTGAGTTGGATGTAGGCAATGAATGCAAGTGGACGATGTGTATATTTTATCTCTCATATAAGAATTTAAATATTTCTCTAATTATGCAAATAATTACAAATCATTAAGATGGTCTTGGAAACAACTACAAAACCTACATTTTAACATGATTTTCTTCCTCTATGGCATCTTTACACATCCATTAATGGTTTCCTAACTGATAAGTTGCATATGATTTTAAGAATTAATTTTTAAATGAGGAAGGGAAAAATATCACATTGGAAACATTAAAATATACCTATCAAAACCCTTTGAATACATCTGCAAAGTATGAAGATCTAGAAATGGTGAAAATAGGCTTATCATCTGACATAAGACTAATCTACAAACCAAATATTATTGGACCATAAAAACACCTTAAAAAATGAACACATGCATGGAAAAAATTCTAGGTTAGAGTTATCATCCTCTATAACCAATATCATTAGCTTAGTTCTATGTAATTTACTAAACAAAAGCAAAACCTATAGGTACATAGATTATCAAGCATAAAAGTATAGTCAACTTCATGGGGATGGTTCATGAATCACAAAGAACCATTATTCAAAATTATTATATGAAAATTAATGTATATAAGTTTAATATAACCTCTAAGAAGCATTTCATTTCAATCCTCTTCAGTTGTCCATACTGAGCAAAAACTTGAAGGTCACCTCTACTTGCCAAGAAGACTAAAAAAGGAGCAGAATGGTTTTGGGCCAAAAATGGAACTTATAAAGATCTTAAAATGTGGAACTAATATTGGGGAATCTAAAGAGACATAACATGATCCTTTCCCACATGTTATACTTCCCAAAGAGTTGTACAAGTGCCAAACTTCTTTTTTCCTCAAGAAAACTACACTTTTTCTTAGGAACCTACCACTTTTTAGTTGGTTTTAGTTAAGTAAGACCTCTTAGGACATATGGGACATGAAATAATCTTTTTTAACCTTCAAACTTCCAAATAAATCTGTATTAGTCATTAAATACACCTTTTTGACCTCAAAATGACCTAAAATGACTAAAGAGACTAAAATAACTAATAACCAAGGCTATTAAAACATTAAGTGACATTAATTAACCTATAAAACACCTTGTGACATATTTATTAGACCCCTAAAAAACCTAAAAGTCAAGTGTCTACTTAGGGTTGCCCTAATTTGACCTAAAAGTCAAATTTGGTCAACAAATTGGTGACTCATAGGGGTAGCATGCCTACTATGCTAACTAGACTAGTAGCCTTATTAGTCCATTAGGCTAAGGGATTCATTTGATGTATGAGACAAAAAATAAAACCTTTTACCATTTAACATCAAGATAATACCATTAATTACCTCAACCACACAAAGCAAATGGCACACACAAAACAAGGTAATAAAACTAACAAGACACACACACATGTGCTCAAGGCACTTAGGGAAAATAGAGAGAAGCTATTATGCATAAATATAAACTAAACATACCTCATTTCAAGGAACAAAATTAAATCTCCTTGAATAATCTTTATGGTGAGATGAACATAGTTCCAAGAATGTTTCTCCTTGGATTAAATGCTTTGTAGATCAGACCTATTCCTTAGCACTTCACTTAATTTGATCTCAATTAGATCATCCTTAAATAGGTATCTAATTTAGATATGTTCCTTTTTAAAATTTTCACATACTTCATTCACTTCTCATTCTTCATCTCATATTCAACTAGTATCTTCTTGGTAGGCATGGCTTCAAGAAGAGTAGTTTCTTATTCCTTAAAAGATTGAGGCCAATAGGAGATTGTTCCATCCTTCAAGAACTGATATTTTTCTCCAAAATAATATATAGGATGATATCCCATTTTTATAAATTCAATATATCATCATAAAATTATTATGCCTCTTGGAAATATAAATTTGAAAGGTTACCTTTTCTTTGCATACTCACTTGAGTGTCAAGGCTGCCTTATCCATTTGAGATTAGCTCATATCCTCATTAAAGAGGAGTATAGACTAATTTAATGATTTAAAAAAATTAATCCAAATTATAATTAATAACCTATAATTTCCCATATATGGTATCTTATAAAGTGGTGGAAGAATCAATGAAGGTTTCCTCTTCTTTGGCAAAAGGAGAACATTCTTCCTCATCAACCCAATCAGAAATTTCAACACAAGAGACCAGGTCTTATTCATAATTTAAGACCTATTAAGGGATATCAAGTTTCATATCAACTTCCAAAAAATGACTTTGATTCTCAAGGGCTGAAATATCTTTCATCTCCTTCTTGGTGATGCCAAGACTAGGCATCTTGAAGTCATGTGACTTAGTCTAATGAGGCTAACAAGGAGCTATACTTTTTTCAAGTAAGAGTTATAAGTTTTTATCAACTAATTTATCCTAATTAGGTTTAAATAAAATAGGTACATCAAGGCAAAGGTATATGGGTTGAGGACAATATGAACTAGTTGGTGAAGGTGGCATATAGAACTCAAAATTAGATTGAGAGTGAAAAGTAAGAGACTCTTTTGGAAGATCTTGAGGTAGGGGAGGCAGACCTTGGGATAAAACAACTTGATTTTATTCCTTAAAATTGAAAACCAACTCATTCACATATAATTTATCTTGAGGACTCTCTTGATGAAGGGTGGATGGGGTGTGTTTAGGCATAGGATCTTCTTTTGGGTCTAAACCTTCCATCACACCTTGACTTAGCAATTTCATCTTTGCCTCTAACTCTTCAATTTGATTAGATAATTTATCTTGGAAAATTATTTATTCAATCTCATAGGAATCATCATGAATATGAGGAATACATGAGGGCTGACATGGAATATAAGAAGCTTCTTGAGGAAGGGTGGGAGAGACTTGCAAAGGATCAACTTCATTCTTAACTTCACACTCCTTAACAATGTTTCTATCTTCTTTCTTTCCCCATGCTTTCACTATCTTAATCTAGCTTAATATTTTAGTATTATAAGTATTTTATTGAATAATGATGGGATAGGTTTTTATAGGATTAAACTCCTTCTCAAATTCACCCTCTTTATCAAGACATTTCTCCTCTTTCTTTTCCCATGACTCCACTATCTTAATCTAGCTTAGAATGCTAGGATTAGAAGTCTCTTTTTGAGGTGGTGGGGATGAAATATGAGAGGAAAATGAGGGATTTAACTCCACTTCCTTTGCTTCCAACATGGACTACTACATATTTATATTAGACAACTCAATTTGCATATCAATATTATCTTCAAAAACAAGGTTTCTCCTTTCAACTCTCTCTTCCAACTGATTGGGAGAAGGATGACTTTGGTATCCTTGATTTGGCTCATGATTAGGGATAAAATATGGTTTATAGGGAACTTGGAAAAGTGGATATTATTTTTTATAGTTTAATTGATGTTTCCTTTCATGAACTCATATCTTATCCTCTAAGGAAGCAACTAGGCCACTCACATCAAGCATCTCACTTGTGAGCCTTTGCCAATTGGCTATCTCAATAGGTACCCACTCTCTTTTGACAAAATATAATGAATCTATAACACTATGAATAACATTACTAGGAACCTCTTGACCACATCCCATTAGATTATCAAGCTCCAACATGTACCTCTCATATCCTAAAGTAAATAGATGGAATTGAGAAGTGTTTAAGTTAACTATGGGGAGAAGGACATTGAGGGAGCTGACTATATGACTAGTAAGAATCATGATAAGGCTGATAATTTACATTTGGGAGTTGATATGGATCATAAAAATATTGGAAAGGATCACACTAAGCCTAATTAAGAACTTGATCTTATTGATAGGGAATGACACAATCTTTAAATGTCTCACCAACTTGTGTGAGACAAATCTCAACACAAAAATTAGCCATTAAACATCATTAAAATAAATAATACAAAGTAAAATCTTACCAATAATATTCAAAGGATAACCTAGGTCTACTTGACCAATTTATGTATCTTTAGAGTCATCATTGATGCTTTGATAGATGCCTCTAAAGGCTGATTGTTGAGAGACAATACCAAGAATATCTCAACCTCTTGAACTAAGAGTCCCAATAGGCATGTCAAAAACTATTTTCACTTGTATTTTCATCATTTTATGAGATTAATAATCTCTACGCATCCAAGTCACACAATGGATACACCTCTAGGCCTATGGGTAACCTAAGGATGAGGTGAATCTCTAGTTAGGGCTAGCTCCCTTGATGTACCACTTTGGATTGAAACTACACCTAAAATTTGGGGGTGAAAAGGTAGAGATATAATATAATTAAAACTATTATAATGGGGTTGATACACCAAATAATATGATTAATTCCAACTAATTGTAAGTTACACATGAAATCAAGGGACAAACTTAACATACACTTCTCTTATCTATGTCTTCTCACATCAATGTTACATTATGAGGTTATGTATGAATTCCTTATTATGGTATTAATATACAAGGGAATTTAATGTCACTAATTAATAAAATAACTCAATAAAACTTGTACATCTCCTAGAACACTTCACATGCCCTGCAAGAAGAGGCTACAAATAGGTGAAATAATGAAACATGCTAAGGAATCCATAGTTTTCACTAAGAAAGATTAATCATATAATTTAATACACTATAAAAAATAATGAAATAGGTAAAAATAATTATTCTTATTTATAAAATTGTATGAAAATGAGTAGGTCTTCACCATACTTAAGAGGATCATAAAGTACAATGGCCAAAATGGCTAGTTCTTATAGAAATTGAGAGAGAGAGAGGAGAAGAGAGAAGTCCAAGATTCAAAAGGAAACTTTTAAATATGATAAAATAAGTTAATTTTGCATGATAATATTATATTGGATGAACCATGAAACTTTAATAAGTCCAAGTGTCCATCCAAGTCATCAAATTCTTATAAAGTGGCATGAAATTTTCTTAACTAGCTCAGAAAAACTACCTTCATGATTAGCCCTATTTTAACTTCCCATAAATAATTATATATAGGTCAAATGATTTTAATTAATGGGAAGGATTTTAAATATACCTCTCCATGCATTGGTTTTAGGTTTGGTCCTCTAGAATCATCTAGAGGTGAGCCATCATCATCTGCAGTCCAAAAAAATCCTCTTTCATGTCACCTACACACTTGGCCTCTAAAACAAAATTAGTTTTCCATGAAATTCCATGTGATGGATTTTATTACACCTATAATTACCATAAATATCATTATAATCATCAAGCATGATTTAAAATAAGATCACATGAAGTTTTTCACCCTTTTCATTAGCTTGTTCATTATACTAGTTTTGATTGGTTTAAATGAAGCACCTAGTTTGGAAACTTAGTAATTTTTAATTGGAATTAAATTAACATAGGGAGTTATAAAAATTCTAAATATTCCCTAAATTTTTTATCTCATCTCTTGAAACCTCCTATAGCCTACAAAACACATAAAATGGTCAAAAATACCCTATTTTGCACCTTGTCTGTATAGATAAAAAGCATTGGGAGTAGATTTAGGGATTAATTTCCAAGTTACAATAGTTTTAATTTTCAAAATATTCCATTATATCAGATGTCCAACTCCATTTATCCAAACTAGTCCTTACAAGGGTTTAATAAGGGTTTTAGGCATGTTTGACCTTTTAAGGTTTGTTCATAAATTTATAACATTGGACTTGTATAAAAATTACACTAATATGTATATATTTACTCCTAATAACTTCCCAAACTCATATATCCTCCATACAATGCCTCATGAAAGATATAAGCACTTGAACCTCTCCAATCGAGCTTGTTTTCCTCTTTCTTATAGGTCTGAGTTAGTTTTGAGCCAAAAATAGATTTATTAGGGTTTTATTTGCATATTTTATGTTTTAAAATACCTTTATTGACTTTATTAACATGTTCCAATAGGTTAAAAATATAATCTCATGCTATAAGTGTGAAAGACCCCCATTTGGACATAGGCCTAATGTTGGTCTTGTAGCCTGCCTGTACCTCAAAGCCAAAATATAACCTCTTTAAGATTACCATAAATTAAACAAGATATATAAACCTATATTTTTTTACCTTAAACATTATTCAATAGGATATAAATATTAATTATGGATATAAGTGTGAATGACCCTTAATTTGCGCACTAGACCAAAACCTGCCTAGTAGGCCTACTTGCAAACCTTGTAGTTTGGGATAACCTATTAATATTCACCCCTAATTGATTGATTTTTTATGTTTTAATATGTTTAATATATATATACACCAATTATATAAATATATAAACAATTTTTTTATTATCTTTTTATCATTTCTTCCTAAAACTACCAGGGTTTACATGAGGAAAGTACCCCCTATCTAAGACAAAATATGGGTACTTCCCCTATTTTATTAGGTAATATGGGTATTTAAATGAATTATTAAATTTTTTAGGACATTAAAAACCAAATTTTAACCATTTGTGACATCATTTTCCCTTTAAAATCTTTAAAAACAAAAATAGACATGTTGAAAAAACTGTGTAGGGTTTCTTTTAGTAGGCAAACTGTGTTTTTACTTCTTGGAGTGTTCCTTTAGGTTATTATGAATGTTTTAGTTTTAAAAAATTTAAATTAACTTATATTAATATTTTAAAAATTAACCTTACAATTTCCTTTCATGTTTTTCACACATTGGGGTTGGGTTGCTCATAAGACCAGTCATAGGTAAATTACTGTGTTGAAAACAATATAACCCTACTTGTAGGTGTTTATGCATATATTGGAATTTGTAAAAATAAAATAATATTAATAATTATATTCACACCATTATATTACTACACTCATCCATTCCATTATTTAAATGAGGTCCTTTATCAAGGGTATTTAACTCAAACTACATGTTAACCCCACAACCAGCTTGTAGGCTTCATCATGGTGAACAGGGGATGTGTATATACTAAAGGGAGAAAAAATATATTATAAAATTCCCCTTTAATTAATATATAAATAATTAAATTATAATTATACTACTTAGATCCATTTAACCCTAATTTTATAATCATGTGCCAACTTGGGAAATAGGGTCACTGTCAACTGTAGGTGCATGTTTGTGGTGCCAAAAAGGCTTTTAGATGTTCATTATCTTGGATTATACCACAAAAACATTGGTATCAATTGATTAATTTAAAAATATTCTAATTTATAAGTTAATACCTATTACATGATTAAAACCCTTTCATGAATGAAGTGGATGTTGGCAATTTGCTATAGGTGGACTTTTTGACAACTTATATGGACTGAGGTGCATATTAGACCTTGAAACCTCACTAATCAACCTATTCTGATTTATTCCATGATAAATGGGATTTATTTCATTCCATAAAGTCTTCTAAACATGTAATTTTATATTTTTTACTCCTTAAAGTTCTAATGTCACTTTGTGGTTCAAAGCCTATAGAATTTACTACCTAGTTGTAATGGTTTCAGGGGCATCTTTGGACCTTCTAACAACTACCTTCCATTAGTAATTTACCTTCCAATATTTTCATATTACATTTATATACTAGATGATTCAAGAAAATTTCATATATATTCATAATAATAAAAGGAAACTTTATTATAAGATATCAACAAAACCTCAAAGATCTATGTTTTGCTCTTTTTGGGACAACATTCACGAACACAATCATATCAACTTTTGAAGTGACTTTCAAACCCATTTTCCAACATTTATTCTCAAAAATTATCAACCATTATTTATATATCACATAAATACTTGAAGTAATATTTCTCCACCTATTTAAGCTTTTCTATATGGCTCCTTATCACTATTAAGACCACATGTGGATGTACATTTCTTATCTATAGTCAATAAAAATGGAAAGGTAGGTAGTGAACAAGCATATCATGTTTGTTATCAACTTTAAGGTATCATAAAAACTTACACCTATATTTTCAAAATTTAATATGGTTTGTAACAACTATCAACATTTCCCTTCACACATGAAAACCTATATGAAGGCACCTGAAGGTGCAAGTTATGAGTTGGATGCAGGCAGTGAATGCAGGTGTATAATATGTATAGTTTAGCCCTCATAAAAGGTTTTATCTATTTATATAATTTTTAAAATTATTTAAATTAACTATGATTTTATTTTAACCAACTACAAAAACTACATTTCAACATGATTTTCTTCCTCCATGGTATTTATACACATCCATTAATGGCTACCTGACTGATAAGTTGCATATGACTATACCTTCATGGATATTACTTTTAATAATAAATTTTTAAATGTGTAAGGGAAAAATATCACTTTGGAAACATGAAAATAGACCTATAAAAATCCTTTGAAGACATCTACAAATCATGAAGATCTAGAAATGGTGAAAATAGGCCTGTCATCCCACATAAGACCAGTCTGCAAACCCAAGATGATTGGCCCATAAAAACACCTTATAACATGAACCCAATAATGGAAAAAAATTATAGGGTAGATTTAAAATAATTTTGGACCAATATCACACATGAAATGGTTTGGAACAACTATCAACATTTCCCTTCACACATGAAAACCTATATGAAGGCACTTGAAGGTCCAAGTTCTGAGTTGGATGCAGGCAGTGAATGCAAGTGTATAATATGTATAATTTATCCCTTATAAAAGGTTTTAAATATTTATATAAATTTTAAAATGAGTTAAAGTAACTATGATTGTCTTTGAACCAACTATAAAAACTACATTTTAACATGATTTTCTTCCTCCATGGTATTTATACACATTCATTAATGGCTACCTGACTAATAAGTTGCATATGATTGCACCTTCATGGATATTAATTTTAATAATAAATTTTAAAATTTTTAAGGGAAAAATATCACTTTGGAAACATGAAAATATACCTATCAAAATCCTTTTAAGACATCTACAAAGCATGAAGATCTAGAAATGGTGAAAATAGGCCTGTCATCCCACATAAGACTAGTAAACAAACCCAAGATGATTGGCCCATAAAAACACCTTATAAAATGAACCCAATCATGTAAAACATTAGAGGGGAGATTTAAAATAATTTAGGAACAATATTAGTAATTGTATTGTATGAACTTTCCCAAATAAGAGCAAAACTTGTAGGGTACATAGATTAACAAGTAGAAAAGTATAATCAACTTCATGGGGATGGTTCATGAAGCACATGCCATCATTGTTAAAAAAAATTATATTTAAATTAATTTATCTAATTTTAATAAAAACTAAAAGAATAATTTGACTTAAAACCTCTTCAACTATCTGTACTGAGCAAAATCTTGAAGGTCACCTCTACTTGTCAAGAAGATAGAAAAAGGAGTAGAATGGTTTTGGTCCAAAAATGGCACTTACAAAGCACTTAAAATGTGTAACTAAGATTTTTGAAGCTAAATATATATACCATGATCCTTTCCCATGTGGCACACTTCCCAAGGAGGTGTACAAGTGCCAAACTTCTTATTTTACTCAAGAAAACTACCCTTTTTATGAGGAACCTACCACTTTTTAGTTGGTTTAAATTATATAGGACATATTAAGACACATGGAATGTGAAATCATATTTTTAAACCTTCACACTTCCCAATAAATATATACAAGTCATTAAATGTACCTTTTTAGCCTCAAAATGACCTAAAATGACTAAACAGTCTAAAATAACTAGTGACCAAGGCTAGTACAACATTAAGTGACATTAATTAACCAATAAAACACATTTTTACATATTTATTTAACCCATAAAACATGTAAAATTCATTTTTTCCCTATGGGTACCCCAATTTAACCTTAAAGTCAAATTTGGTCAACAATAAAAATGGACATTAGGGTAGTTAGAATTAGGATAATATAGCATTCAAATAATGAAAAAGGTATCAAATACATTAATTATAGACAATTTATAGTTATTTTTGGTGGGCCAAGATGGATCCCTAGGATTTTAGGATAGAGGAGGAGAAGAGGAAGAAAGGGAAGAAAAGAGATCAAAGAGGAGAGAGAATGAAGATAAAACACAATAAGAGGAAGAGATAAGAGACTATTGATCTAAGTGAAACTTGATTAAATATTGGAATATTAGGAGGTAAAATATTTTAAATGAGTAGGAGGACATAAAATTATAATCATATGGATTGTAAAGTATAGATTACAATGTAATATTAAAGCTAGGAAATAAAATGTCATCTATTGATTGAATGAACATATATGAGTCTAAGATATAATAATCTAATTGTGTTTTACTAAACTAGTGGGAAATATTCTAACCTAAATCACCTCCCTCAAAAGCCCAAATCTTAAAAATATGTAAAATTGACTTCCTTGCTCCTCTAACCTCATTCCTTGGTCCTAAAAGTCATTGTATACAACTATCCCATAACCATCCCAGTTTCACTCTCTTTAGGCATCATGTGAGGTTCAAGTTTCTTTCCTTCCATGATATGCTATAATAAAATATGAATTTGGCAATGCCATAGAGTGTGGAAAATTATTGCACTCTAAGATCTAATGTATGTGAAACATTTTTTTTCCATTGTTGGGATCCATTGCTTTCCATTTCTATGGTGATTTTATGAGGTTGGTTAAAGTTACATGTGTACATTACCCTAATCTTCATCATATGAGTGAGATGAGTAGAAATTTCGTGATGAGAAGGGCCTAATTGGAGAAGTAGGGACGATTCATACCAATAAGAAATTCCAAGTGGTCATGAGCTCAAAAGGCATAGGTATAATGAAAATCAATAGAGGGTGATAGCCAAAGTGGATCCTAGAGAAGAGATTTAGACTCTAAAAATGAAATTAGGACCCATATGAATATGAAAGGAATGAGGAATGATATTTCATTGATAAAATGCACTCTAATTATGAGTAAATGAGCACTTAAGAGAAATAATGGGACTTGGAAGGAGAGGTTAAGAGATCCCATGATGTGGATCAATATGAAAAATCTACTAACGGAATGTTAGGATCCCCCTAACTTGATATGTATGTCCATGTGCATAAATATGAGTTATAACAAGAGTAACATGACACTAAATAGGTAGGTGACATAATATTATTTTACATTGTGGTGTAGGAAGAGACATTGTTTAAGAAGTTATTCTCATAGCCACTACTTGAACTAGTGGATACACATCTAGTATGATACGTGGACACCATAAATTTTGGTATACCACCTATGGAAGGTGTCATAGGCCCCAAGATGAGTGGTTTGATTTTAAGTAGAGAAGGAAGAGCCATTAGACCATTGATATACCAACAAAAAATCAAAGTATTCATAGGGGATATTATCAACCACTTATAATAGCTAATGGAGTAATCCCACTATCTTAGGGGAGGAAAAGTTTAGATGTACCTTTAGGATGTGTGTCAATAATACCAGTCTCACTTTCATTAGTTTCACCCATGCCCATTCCTTATATAAATATGGGATACCTTGAGCCTATCCAAGTGTCTTGGAGTTGAGAGTATGGTATAACATGTACACAATTGTGACCTCATTTGGAAAGAAAATGAAATTTCATTTTTTGAGAAGAGGGAAATGTAGTTCTCCACCATAGTGATGGCCAATCACATACCAAGTATATAATTTTGGACCCCATGAAAACCATCATAGATTATGCTTTCTTAAAATAATTTGACATCCCATAATTTGATTAGCAGAGAATTTATGTGCTCATAGAGATTAAGTAGGAACAAGGTGAGATCATTCATACATACGATTTTAAGTTTAAGAATATAATATCTTTATTGTATTATTTGATTCATCCCATGTATCATGATAAATGGTTTGTATTAGGTTTGATTTCCCTTATTTTTCCTTCTCTTTTGATGTAAATGTTCATTGAGCCACACAAAACATTAGAGATTACACTTCAAGTAGATATTATTTAGAGTGAGGATATAAGATTAAACCCAAATATAAAGGCTAAATCCATGATTATGGAGTCATTTTTTTAGTATATCCTTATGAATTAAGCACATAAAACATGCCTTAGTTTATGGTGTTTCAAGTGCGATGTGTAAGGGTATAACCAGAATAATTTCCCCAGGACAAGAATTCATATCATGCACATCTCTTATGAGGTTTTCCATGAGGGCCATGAGACATGTTATTTCCTTATCATACAGTACATGTTTTTTTTCATGCCTTAATTTATGAAGTCCTAACATGTATTTATAGGTTAAAATGGATGGTTATGGTGTAAAACCACCTATTTTGCCTTTTTACAGAGTTGTAAAAACACCAATGAGAAATTACAACATAAAATGGTGCAAATTTTTTTTTAGAATTTAGTACCACTTGAGAAAAACATATGGAGTATACTTGAAAAAGCACATTATCAATTTGCACAACTTGAAAAATCAAGTTGTCAAAATTACAAAGACAATTTTCAAAATTACAATGTACATTTACAAGGGTAAAAAGAGTAAAAAAAATATAAATTAAGTGAAAAGAAACAAGAAAAGAGAATGTAGAAACACTGAACATCTTGTTGAGTAGCTTCAGGTTCACGTGTCACTTTTATAATCAAGGGTTCTCCACTAGGGCCTACTTCATCTATCTTTTCAGGTTCATCTTATTACTTGTAAAATCTACAAAATTAGTCTTCCCCAAAATGTGTAGGGAAATCAATGTTCTCAACATCCACTTCCTTACTCTTCAACCATCTAAGATTTCTATCTAGTATAACTCTTATTCTACTTCCAAGATAAGTATATTCCCATTTATCCTAATGTATTATAGGTAATGGCTTTTTCATGATGCTTTATTTTTGAAATATGGGGTCCAATGTGACCTCATCATCCACCAATTTCTTCAGCACTTTCATTATGCTAAATTTGACTATTTGTATCATGATAAATCATGAATAGTCCTTGATCCTCACTACTTTATTGTCATCACAATCCATCCAATATTCTTAAAAGTACCACAAATATCTAATATAGTTCTCAATTAGGCCCTTATTGTCCAATTAAAACCTTATTTAAAATGTCCTAAGGTTATAAAGAGACATGTATTGTTCAATTGTCTTGGCCTTCACTAGTGAAGGGCAAGTATACTTGTCAATTGAATTAGAAACTTGATATTTTTTTATATTTTCTTGTTAGGAACTTGTGTGTTTCAACAAGTTGTCTCACCAATTCCATCAATGTATACTTATCATTGACATATCATGGGAGAATATAAGGAGCAACTTCAAAACCATTGGTTCTCAAATAACTGAAGGTTGAGAACTGTATGATCCAAGTCCCCCATCTTTTTATATCTATAATGGCCAAAACTGATGTTCTCATGTTAAAGAGTCCCTTTTCAAACAATTGAATGATGAAATGAATAAATAAATCATTTACCCCTCTAAAGTGATGAGTGTTTTACTTCAATACTAGCTAGAAATATAAGTCATACACCATTTATTTCCCAAAATCACCCATTGTATGTAATCCATAAAAATATATTTGACTCACTACAATGTAAATGAGATATGAAGTCATAGAATTTTGACATGAATTTTACCTCGATGAGATTTTTGTGAATGGCATCACTGATCAACTACCCCCAATTGCTATATTACTTATTTCTAAGGATGTTCCAAATGAATTTGTATATCCATGTCTAAATTTTTTTTGCCATTTTATTTCCCACTATCCTATGCAATAATGTGATCATGTCACTTATCTCATATTTAATATTAGATCTTGCAATATTTTTTGAAAGTCAAGTGGAAGAATGTTTTGCCTTAGTCAACCATGATTTGTGGACTTATTTAAGATATGTCATACTATTGGCATCCCAAAATCTTTGGGAGGACTCAAGGTTTATATGAACAAAGTATTGATGATCTAGAAGGTGAAAAATATTATCAATTTGCTCAAGAACAAAACTCACTGCCAACTCCCCATGGGGATCTCGTACCTCCCTTGTCTCTAAGTTATAATTATTTTCCATGATCAAAACTAACTTAGGAGATTGTAATGGCATTGGTAATTATTCTTCTTGTGCCAATCCATTGTCACAAATACTTTGACCAAAATATGTCATGTGCATTATTTTCATTCTTTCCCAAAACTCATCTAAGTTGATGTGACCTAGATTAGTGTCAGTGATATTTTCAACATTGGATTCCATTGGTAAAAGAAGTGTCATACCTTAAAAATGATACTTCATGATTTCTTTGGCTTTACTCAGAATATCCTTTTTTGAAATAAGAGATGAAAACATCAATTTGACAAGAAAACTAACAATTTGGAAATTTTTTGCAAGAGCTTTTTATTTATGAAAAATAATGAAATTACAAATGGATATTTTTACTCATAATTATATTGTGCAAATTAATTCGACATGTTTTTAATGATCATTGTATGGATTTCAATTTTTTTTGGCCAATTTCCTTGCTTGCAACTACACCTGTAAAATTCCTTTTATTACTTTTTCAGTAAACTTTTCTAGCCAACATAAATGAATTGAATAAATTATGAAATTTTTTTTTCCAAATTTTTAAAATATTTTCCATATTCACAATTTAGTAAAAAAAATTTAAAAAATTACCAATTAATTTTTAAAAATGACTAGAATTTATGAGCTCATTGAGAAAATACATCCTTTATCAAATTTTCAAAAAAAAAGTTACCATATGATTTTTTTTATTTTCTAGAATTTAAAAATATTACAAAAAATATTTTTATTAATGCTCAATTTTTCTAGGGAACGTATTATTCTTTATACAAGGGAGTCTTATGACCTAAAATATTCAATTCATGAATGGAAATGATAAAAATTAACACCTACCAATTTTATCTCCTATTTTTACCAGTTTCATAAAATCAAATTTTTACTAGAAAAACCATGTCAACTTTTTAAACATCTTCCTCCAAGCCAATACAATGCCATTCAATTTATGGAAATTGATTTTCTTAATGGAAAATGAATAATATTAAACCAAACTCTACTCATTTCTCATTTCTTTTTTTAATAATCACCCTTCTTCCTTGGGTGTATGGTCAGTCATACGATAGCCATAATGCTTAGCATTACATAGGAAAAAGCCAAAATAAAGTGATTTTTTTTCCAAAGTACAAATATTTAGTAGTTTGTACGATTCATGAGTGAAGGAGGATTGGAAATTTAAAAATAAATTTGACTTTGTTATAGGTCATGCGGCCTTGAAAGATGAAAAAATTAAATTTTGACAAGCTTTAACTAAACATTTCTCTTTTTTTGGGTTCATATGACTTAGATTGGATGAGGAAATTAGAAATTTTATCAAATTTTACTATTTTTTACTTTAAATCTACTCTCTTCTATGTGGCACACAACTTAGTCTTGGAGGAATAAATCACAAAATTTGATGAAGTTTGCATATTTTCCCCAAAATATGCTCATTGGGGGTATATTACTGATTGTACAACACCTCTTTGGGAGAAATTAATGTTTCAAAAATGCTCTTTAAATTTCCATAAATACCTTATATGGAGGTTGCAGTGTGGCTAGGAGAAGAGAGGAAGAAAGAATTGGAAACTTCTTGCAAACCTCTTGCCTTCTTCCATGAGTAAGGCATCCACTTTTCATTTGAAAAATATTTTTTTGAAAACCTCTATGAATTTGCATGACCGAAAATCACTTATTATTTTCAATTCACTTCCCTTTTGTGAGCTTGAAAAAAAAAATTATCAATAGATATTGGCTAAAACACAAATGGTAATTCAATCTATAAAACATTAAAATTGTCAGAATGAGCATGCAACTTAAAAAGATATTTTTGAATGGAAGGAAAATTTATTTTAACACTACCTAAGAAAGCAATGATATTTTCATGATTAATGGAAAAAATTAATGAGTTTACATGCAAGATTGAAAAGGAAATTTCAATTTTAAATGGAAATTTGTATAGTTGAAAAATGCAATTTGTAATGTAGAAATTTACATTTACACATATTTTAGAAACATAATTTGCATTTGAACGATTTGGGGGAATGTGATTTGAATTTGCATGACTTAAAAAAATAGAATTTTAAGTTGCACAAAAAAGGGAACTTTAATACATTTGTGCAATTTGCATGAGAATGTAAAACATTTTTACAATTTACATGAAGTTTTAAAACATTTTTACAATTTTCATGAGAACGTAAAACATTTTTATAATTTGGATAGAAACCAAAAACAAAATTACAAATTGCACGAAAACCCAAAATGTTTTTACAAATTACACTAAGGCTAAAAAAAATTTCAAATTGCATGAAGACTGAATTTTTTTTGCAAATTGCACGTAAGTTGAAAAAGTTTTTGCAATTTGCATGACTTATGAAAAGACGTGTGTTTGCACAACTCATGAAAAGCTAAATGATTTTTTTTAAATTACATGGAATGTTAATATCTTCTTGCATGGGAGGTTCAAACAAACTTTTAAATAATTTGGGGTAAAAATTAAATTCATCATAAATTATTAATTAATTAATTTAAAATTTTGAGTTTTTCAAAATTACATGATTTTGGTTAAAATTCAAAAAAAATAATAGTTTATTAAAAATTGAATTTTCCATCAATTGTTTGCTTTTTTATAAAATTATAATAATAGTTAGTTCTAACCAGGATTTTGAAATAAAGGAATGAAAATAACTTGAATTATCTAGTTTCATAGGACATCATTTTATCCATAATAATGGATTATTTAGCAACAACTTTGATAAATTTGAAAAATCTTTGAATCTTTGATCTTCAATAAAAGAATGGGTCCTTAAGCCATCAAAAATATTTCACATGTCAAAAGATAGTGCATGTAAGGGTTAGGTACTCAACCTGATAGGTGCTTTCACATATCCAAAAGGGATAGTATATGTGAGGGAATTTTTAGTTATGTGTTTTACACAAACTAAAATGTGAAGATAGAAGTGTTTTTATTACACTTGTATATCTTGATTTGACCAACTAATAACTCATTCACCCATATCAATCATGTGAGAAATGAACAAATGCTGCTAGGCCAGATCACCTATTCTAAAAACTTGCATGTTCTAATCTGACCAACTGACAACTAGTTCACCCATCTCAATCATATGAGAAATAAACATGCATTATCGGGCTAGATCATTTTTGAAAAATTGCACATTTATCACCTATTCACTTTAAGAGATCCATATAATACCTATCTAATCTATCACTCTTACAAATCATGTGATTTCTCATGACATTCCTAGATAAATATCACAACTATAACAATGTGCAGGCAAGAAGACCAAAATAAGGAGAAGGATGGGAAATAGATAGATTGTTACATTTATTGAAAAATAATGTGCACACCAAAAACAAAGACCAAGAAAGAAACACATCCAAACATGTATTCACATAATTACAAAATAGGGGTACTTGATTCTTAATATAAATAATGTTTCAAATATTTCCTACTGAAGGGTAATGGTAAATGAGTTCCATCATGATATGCCAGGTAAAAAGTATTATTATGGAAAAAGTACTTGAGATTAAATGTCCTCATCTAAAGTGAATCAAACTTCCTATGACTCCCTTTCATTTATTTGTGACTATCCCAAAATAGAACTAGATCTTCTACTTATAATTATCTTTTCCTTGCCTTTTTGTCAAAGAGAACTTTGACAGGACCCTGATGTTGTATGATCTTATTAAC
Organism: Torreya grandis; assembly: GCA_037957365.1. Lineage (NCBI taxonomy): Eukaryota > Viridiplantae > Streptophyta > Pinopsida > Cupressales > Taxaceae > Torreya > Torreya grandis. The sequence continues at coordinate 282,475 of JARHVA010002729.1, forward strand.
CACTTGTATCTTTTTTTTATTCTAGTTATTATAGATAAAAGATTATCTTATTTAATGATATTTCAAAATTTAAATTCTCAACTACTATAGACAATTGTAGGTTAGGTAACTCAAGGGTTATGGGAATCACAGCATCTATTCCATAGAAAAACTAGAATGGAGACATACAAATAGCCTTTTTTAGAGTTATACATTCTGCCCAAAGAGCATCATATATCTTTTTATGTCAATTTTTATGATTCTTGTCTACTACTTTATGCATGATTGTGAACATATTTTTGTTGCTCGATTCAGCCTAACCATTACCTTGTGGATGATAGTTTCATGAATGATATAGATAAATATTGTATCCATAAAAAATGCAATCATCTCTAAAGCAGAAAAGTTAGAGGTATTATCTGTAATAGTTTTCTATAAGATTCCATATCATACTAAGATATTATCCTTGATGAAGTTGCAAATGACTTTTGAATTTGTTTGTTATATATAATCACTTCTTGTAATGTACCTAGAGAGGGGTAGAATAATGGAATAGGGAATGAGTAGTTTAGTACCAAATGCATAAGAATAAGGAGTGGATATATGAGAACTAGTATAAATAAAGAGGAATGTAGGATGTTGGAGATCATCCAAAAAGTTATTTGTAATAAATATTTTCTCAAAGGAGGTATCCCCCCTGAAGTGGCCCGTGATTTAGAGTTATTCCTTTCATAAAAATAATTGTGTATAATCAGCATTTTGAATTCAATATTTGCAGTTTATATTGTTATTATGTGAGTGTGAGTATAAGGTTCCTCTCATTTGCTATCATATCAGTTCTAGTTCGTATGGACTAGGGTGTAAGCTCTTATGATAGAAAATTTTTGGTGTATTTTACATCCATTATGACTATACCAATGCATCTTCAACACCTCAAAACATAGGTATGCATATCTAGTTTATCTATATTTGACATTTAAAGCTTAATAAATCAAATCCCCACACTTATCAAGTACAAGTTTTGGTTATTAATGAATTTTCAATCAATAAATTATATTAATTTCATGTTGAAAACATTGGCTGAAAATATATTTTTCTGGATTCCTCTCTCTAATATCTTTTTTAAAAGTATTCGTTTGCAAAAAATGGATGAACGAGGCACCTGTAGCATACATTTGAAGACTTTAGTACATTCTAGTGTAATCTACATGTTTGGTGTATTTTTCATGATACACAATCACTAACTGCTATCATTAACCATCAATGTAAACCACCTCATATGATTAGGGAAAACCTTCAGGAATTAACCACTAGTGGTTGCTTTAAAGGTAATTTGGACCTTCTATCACTCTAGAGGTGATATCTTTCAAACCATGAGGGTTATAAACCTATATTTTTTTTGTTGAAATTTTGATTATGATGTAGACCTAGTAATTCTATTTGATCATTTTTTGAAGATCATTTTTATATTCAAAAAGTATATTTTCTTCACCAAAACCTTATTTTCTATAGTTTGAAAGTACCTTTGTGGACTAATACTTGAGATCCATAAGGAAGTTTTAGGTACTTTTTTTTTAAATGTATATTTTTTCAAGAATAATGCTATGAAATACTTGATTTATATCTATATTGTAATAATTTATAAAACTTTATGTTTATCCACTTCTTTTTATTTAAGAATTAAATATTGTAACTCACAGATGTATAATTATAAGCAATGTAAGATGGAAAACATTTTATTCTAATTGGGTGTATTTTTGGTGGAGCCCAACACCTAGTTAGTATTTAAATAAAAATAAAAAATAAATATATTGGTCATATTTTAAATCACACATTTTTGATTAAAATCAATGTCTACTCCTTTGGTTCTCATGGGGCTTCGCATTTTCTCTAGCAATAATCTCACTGGTGCATTAATTCAACTTCAACAAATTAGTACTATTAGGGAATATCAGACTAAGTTTAAAACATTAATCAACATCTCTACTAAATTTTTCATTTTTTTCTTCATCAGTAGACTTCAAAATGATATTTGACAAGATTTTCAAATATCACAACCATAATCCATGAAGGAAGTCATAGGCTTAGCTAAGCTCATAGAAGATCACATATGTTATTATCATGGTGAGACACCTTTATTTTTACATCCCTACACCATACCACCTATTCAAGACAATAACAAACCAAAAATTTATTCCCTTTTGGATATACCATAGCAGGTTCCAAATGATCCCATTCAAGAAATCACCATGATCGAACAGGCCCCTGATGAGTCCAAGTCGACAATCATAAAGCCCAAGTAGGGAACCAAATCTTCAAATCCTTTAGAGAAAAATGATAAGGGGGATCACATGTATCCTTAACTCATTCATCAAGATGAATATTTTTAAGTACCCTTACTCTCACTTCAAGGATATGATCCTCATAGTTTAAACTACTCTTCAACCTTTAGTTATGTGCTCATCTTCACCATGTTGATGTATATGTTCATATCTGAGCACATGCAAAATAAGTGGAAGAAAAAAAGGACACATAGACATGCCTCTATCTAGTCTTCAACCTATTTTAATATGTATGGTTTGACTTTCATTTGGTTTTCCTACTATTTCTTATCATGTTTTGAGGGAAAAACATATTTAAGGGGAATGGAATGTAATGTACCTAGAGAGGGTAGAATAGTAGAATAAGGAATGAGTAGTTTAGTACCACATTCATAAGAATAACGAGTGGATAGATGAGAAATAGTATAAATAAAAAGGCATGTAAGATTTTGGAGATCATCCAAGAAGTTATTTCTAATAGAGCTTTGCTCTAAAGAGGTAACCCCCTCAAAGTGGTTGGTGATTCAAAGTTATTCCTTCCATAAATTGAATTGTGTATAATGAACATTTTGAGTTCAATATATGTATTTTATATTTTTATTACGTGAGTGTGAATTGAGGTTCCTCTAACTTCTACGCACTTAGTGAAGTAATCATTTTCTATGAGAATATGATTATGAACTATGCTCAAATCAGGGTTCAATACCTACAAAATCCAATCCCCATTGCTACAAATGTTCTTCAGCTATCACCAATTGAAGAGGAAGTGTTTCTAATCTAGGTTTACATACAAATTACTAAAATGACTCACAACTTCTCACCCATTCATATGAATCTTTGAAAAGATTTGGTCAATAATAATGGGCTCTAAGAATTGTATATGATGTTACCCTAGTAGAAAAGTGTCCTCCATAGGCCTAATCATGAAAATATTGTAATAATATTTTTTTTTCCCTTATATATGAACCTTAATAAAAATCCATCAATGTTTTTTGTAAAAAGAGTTCCATCCCATATGACATACTTATTAGCTTCTAGTTTGACCATTCTACATTGTTTAGCATCCAAGTGTGAAGGATATTCTCTAAATGTTAGGTAGAAATCAATGTCAAAAAACCTTTTATTAGTATAATCAACAAACATTAATAAAGGAGGCTCTTGATAATCTTTTTTTGCCTAAAATTATCGAAGACTCTAATTGATCTTTCCCTGTGCTACCATGAGTTGACATAATCCATTTCTTTGAGATATTTTTGTAGGTTTTATTTCTAGATCATATTCTTTTACTTTAGTTATCTAATCCCCTTATTTAGAACCACATTCCTATTGAGTTAATATGGATTTGACCTTTATACTTGGTACCATTACCACAAAATATGAATGTAATATGTAATGACTAAATTTTTTGACTAGTTTCACTACTGCATAAACATGTTTTTCCGTAGGATAATATTTCAATTCATAATATTTGTGATTAAAACTCATGAAAGCAATTGGGGATTCGATACCCTCATTTTTTTTTCTGAATCAATATTTCATAGAGTGTATGCTCTGAATCATAATAATAAATAATGATATCATTTTTTAAAATTAAGATAAATCAATGTTTGTGCATGAGCAATAATAGTATTCATCTTTTTAAGTGCCTCTTTACCTTCATTGTTACATTTAAAAGAAGGTTTTCCTTTCATCATGTCTACAATATGTCTAGTGAGCTCAATAAAATTAGGAACAAATATTTTCAAAAAATTTACTTTCCTAAAAAAGGAATGTACTCTTGGTTTATTTGTAGGCAAGGAAAGTTTTTGAATCACTTGAAAACTTTCTAGATCATTCCTTATTCCTTCTTTCAAAATAATATGACCTAGGAGTTTACCTTTAGTCACTCTAAAGATAGATTTCTAGGGTTGAGAGAAATTCCATGTAAACAAGAATTTCCAAAGACTCTCTAAATAATCATAGTGATATTCTCACTTTTTTGAGAAAATTATTAGGTCATAGAGATACACTATAATGATTTCGTTCTTTAATTATCTGAATGCCAAATCCATTACCCTTTGAAATTTAGCTCCTACATTAATCAATATAAATGGAATTTTCATGTATACAAAAGTGTCCTAAGGTGTTGTGAAATCCATTTTATGCTGATCTTCCTTATTAACCTCAATTATATTATATATTGAGAAACCATCAAGCATCAAAATCATTTCAAAACCTATTACCACTTGTAGAACTTGATTCATGACTAGTAGTGGATAATTATATTTGAGGGATGCTTGGTTAAAGTATTTGAAATTGACATAAATTATGATTTCACCATTCTTATTATGAACTAGTACTATGTTAACTACCCAATTTAATTGGTGAATAGGAAAAATAATGCAAGAAAGAATCTTTTATACTTCAACAAGAATTATTCATGTGATTTTAGGATTGTATTGTCTCAATTTTTATTTGAAAGGCTTTGCATTAGGATTTAGAAGAACTATATGTTGCATCTCTTTGGGATGAAAATACTTAAGGTCTGTGTATGAATATGTGAGTATATAAATATACTTATAGATAAGGATAAAATACTTTAGTTTTTATTTAGGTGAGAAACATTTTCCAATATTAAGGAACCTAAGATGTTCCTTTGAACCAATATTTACTTTTCCATACTTGGTAAAATAAATATTTCCTTTTTGCATTTTAATCTTTACAAATATATCATGTTTATCAAATAATTATTTTTAAAATACTAGGACTTTAAGAATTTTATTTCCTTTCATTTTGATAACACCTTTTTCATCTTCTTCATCCATGATTCCCTCTTTCAATGTATGAACTAAAAATTATCTATATAAGGAATCACTAACTTCAAAGTAAATTTTTTTGAAAATGTTTCTTTCTCAATGAAAGAGATAATCTATAAATCATCATTGAAAACTTGTAAATTATCTACATTGTTTGGGATACTCAGTTTATATATTAGTTTGATTATGTGTTTTAATGTACCAATGTATGCATGGGGAATAATCAAAGAAGTTGATACTGTCAAAGCTCCAGATTTAGAATTATATTCTCAATAAATTGTATTGATAGATAAAACATCAAATATCTATGATTTATCCCATAATTTATTCCTATAATTCCTTAGATGATCATTTTTTACTTGGTATTGACCTTTTACTTATTTCATAATGAGTTCAAAGTCATCCAAAACTTTCTAGTTCTTGATTCCCATTTCTTCTACTACCTACAATAACTACAAAAGTTCATCATATTTAGTTGTATTATTAGTACAATCAAACTACAACTTATAAGAAAAATAAAAAATTTCCTTATATGGAGATATTAATATTACTCCTACTCCTGAACCTATTGATGAATAACTACCATCACACTCCATCACCCAAACATCATTCAAATTTGATTGCATGATTTCTAGTAACTCTATATCTTTATTTATCATTGTAAGATAGTTACCAATTCATGCATCTTCATACAAAATATCATCTTTGAGATCATCAACCTTTTCCACTATGTAATTTTTTTTCAACTCAATTAGTTATTTGACTAATATGACTAGAGTCATAGCATGTGATAAATCCAGTTGGATTTTGCCCCGCAATTCTTTACAAAAAATAATACCCAAAAGAATGTCATAAGTTAGTAAAATATATATGAACAAAATATTGATTTTAATTCACTTTTATGGAAAATATTCCAAAGCCACTTGTTCATCATTAATTTATCCAATGATAGGAACTTGTTTTGATTCCATGGAAACAATATCCAAAATTCTTAGTATAAGTTAGGACAAAAGCATGAACAACTCTGGTAGGCATGACATTGTCTGAGGTTCCTATGTCAATAATACAATTATTGACTTTACATCCCTTGAGGAATAAGGAAATGTATAAAGGGTTTAATTTATTATATTTATAGGTGGTTACATCCATTGAGTTAACTTGATTGAAAGCAACATGGTTAGTTAGGATTCACTTGAAATTACCCTTTCTAGCATTTGTATTTTTTCCTTTGATGAAATCAACTAAGCTATCTAACTACTCTAGATATGTTCTCAATTATTCAAATTGTGACCTTTAAATCTTGGTTTTATTGACATGATCAATTAGGTCAAAAGTAGGAAAATTATTAGACGGGGTTTAATCAAGTTGAGAAACATTGACAATAGAGGAACTACCTATTATTTGTTGTTTTCCTTTTGTTTTCACTAGTGGGGTAGTTCCTCATGGGAGGATAAGATTTGGAATTTCCTCCTTTAAATCACTAGACTATATTTTTTTATTATGAGTTCTAGTGAAAACTATAAAGGATTAATTGTTCATAACCCCAACACTCTCTTCATAGTCATCTTCATTTGAATTAAATTTTAGGAACATGTTTATGTAGTTATCAAAAAGGTTATTCAATTTCACATTCTTGAAGTTTTGAATTTTTTGATTCATTTTCTTCTTTAACTTCTTCATATCCAACTATTTCTTTGGTTTCCAATGATATGTTCACTGGTGCATTAGTGTTTTGTTGAGGAAGGGCCTCAAGTGCAAGTTTTGGTTGAGGAAATTGTGGTCTAGGATGATCTCTTTAAAAAGGAATGTAGTTCCTCCTTGGGATATCTTGGTATAGAATTTTAATGGTTTTTTGAGGTATTTGCTTTTTGAGGTCCATTATATCATTATCCATTTTCTTCAATATTTTTTCTATTAAATATTATCCTAGAATATGAGTCTTATTCTTTTAAGTCTCTTTATTAAGTTTTCCAAACATTATCATGTCATCTTCAACATCAATATCCAATTCTTAGGCTACTTCTAAATATGCTACCCTATCTTTCCTTAATTGATAACTTACTTTATCCAATTGAGAGTTGATAAATAAACATTTTTTATTTTCATATGTAGGTCACATAGTAGCTAGTATCTTATTTCCCTATTAATTTAATTTGGAGATAAACTATCTCATAGGTTCATAAACCTCTTTTTTCATTTGTGTAAGCTGAGCAAACAAAGCATGGGCATCTTTGATTGGTGTAAATATGCTTTAAAATTTAGTCTTCATGGAATCCAAATTAGTAATAGATCCACAAGTGAGGTGGTAAAACCAATATATATCCCCATCATATAATGTTATGATGATTAGCCTGATGATAACATCTTCATGCTTGATGCCTAAAATGCCACATGCAAGATTAAAAGTTGCAAGGTGTTCATCTAGATGTTGTTTTCCATCTCCATGAAATTTTTGGAAGTTATTTCTTCATATTTTTGGAAGGTTATACAATTATCCTAGAGCTAATAAGCCAGTCATATTTACCCATGGTAATTCCATAGTTTTAAAAACTTCTTGTAGGGGAATAATGATTACTCATAAGACAATAGCTTAGCTTGTCAAAATTCCTCCTTCAAGTAGATTATTTTTCTTAAAGGTTGAGGGAATACTAGTTATTATTTTGACCTTTATATGATATTCAAGGCTCAAATTAAAGGAATAATGTTCTTGTAACTAATTAAAAAGGTCAACTTCACCTTTTAACTTACTAGCTCTAGTGAATCTTATTTTTGCCAGTTTGGAAGAAATTTACTAGTGTTAAGGTGTAGGTTGAATTTAAAGAGATCTCTAATATATACTTTTTGTTTAAGTCTATATTTAGCTAATTCTTATGCTCTTTTTACTAGGTCTTCCTTTGAAGCTTCATCTAAATTCAAACTAGGTTGATAATTTTGATTTTGAAGGCCTGAAATGCTTATATATGAGTTTATTAATTTTGCACTACTAGGCAAACTCTATAGGATTCTCTTCATTCATGAATTATTTATTCTCTTTTGGTACATTCTAACTCTTGATTTAGGATAGATATGATAACTTGAAACTGAGTTATGAAGTTTTGTTAGAATCCCCAAATATTTATCTAAGGTTTAACATAATATCTAAGTAAATTTTTCCAAGTCTAACTCAAGTTGTTAGAGTGGTCATTGAGATGATGGAAAAGTCATATGGAACCATATAATATGGGTGTAAAAAGTGTGCCCCATGGTGGGTGCAAAAAATATGTTGTCATGAAATTTTTTCAAGAAGACAAATTCACGACTTTACAATAAAAACATGGGGAAGAAAGTCACTCTCTTATTAGTAGGTAGATCTACCTTTCTTCAAAGCCAAAATAGGAAAGCCAAAACTATTTACAAAAAAGGAATGTAAATCATGGGTTAGTAATATTAAACTAAAATTATGAAAAGGATTTTTTATAAAAGAATATGTAGAGAGGGAGATAAAGAGAAAGGAAAAGTTTTAGGCAATAAACTCATCAAGTTATAAACTGAGACTAGATGAAAATGTTGAGAGAATTTTTTGAATTTTAGAAAAGGAAAATATCTCTCATTCAATGGGTTTAAAAGACATAATCATATCCTTAGGATATGAAACATATACCAAAAAATTATTTAAATCTGATAACAAAAACTAACAGCCCTCTATATTTTCTAACAAAAATAATAATGAAATTGTCTCTATTCCAACTAAGATTTTTGCATGCATTGGAAATGTAAATTACAACTTCAGATAGAAATTTTTTAATCTAATTTATTATTCTCAATATTTTGAAAATTTTAATAATGGTAATGAAAACCAAATACATTTAATTAATCAAAATACATAATTCAAAATATATTACTAATGCAATGTTTAGGAACACCTCTTTGTATTGATTCTGAAGAGTAGAATGTTTGATCTCCCTTAACAATTCTTTGATGAAAATTATATGTATTTCAAAATTTTATTATGAATTTATAACTTGTATTTATAGTATAAAATGGGTGGTTATGGTGTAAAACCACCTATTTTTCCTTTTTACAAATTCACAAAAACACCAACAAGAAATTAAAACTTAAAATGGTACAAAAAGAATTATAAATTAACACTACTTGAGAAAAAGATTTGGGTTTTTTGCACTACATGAAACAACACATTATCAATTTGAAAAAATTGAAAAATCAAGTTGGAAAAATTACAAAGATAATTTTTAAAACTACATTGAAAATTTACAAGGGGAAATAGAGTGCAATAATACAAACTAGGTGCAAAGAAACAAGAGAAGAGAATGTAGAAACACTAAAAATAATTATTTATTCTTCTTGTTGATGTATTAACAATTCTTTCCCTTTCAAGAAGTAATAAAATATATAGATAAATGCCCTGATTAAGTCTTAATTTGCTCAATTTGTGTACCTATAGGTAATGTTTGATAAGTAATATAACTCTCTCATTCCCTGAAGCTTGCCTTGGAGACTTTATTTTCATATTCAAATTATCTACATTCACTTGACATTTAGACAACTGGTGAAGTTATTTATAACTAAATATATATGTAGGATTGACAATGTCTTGAAATCTCTTTTTAAATTCTCCAATTATAGTCTCAATTAAAATCAGATTCCCTTCTTGATCCTTATCATTGATAAAATGACAATTCAATTTTTTTAAAGACACTAGATTCTAAATTTAGTGGCATAAAGAAATTTGATTTGGTAGAAAATTTTATCCTTATTGATCACTCCTTTTTAAATAATATCAATAAAATGAAACTTTGAGAATTTAACCAACCCAGGAATGAGTTCTTCCCAATTTTGTTTTTCCTGAGCATATCCATTTTCCTTTGTTGCTGGTTGTTCATAATGTGATCAAATTTTAAAGATCATTATTGTGGTGAGAATTGATAAATCCCCTTGATCAATAAATTTTTTAATCCAATATTTTATTTCATTTCCCATTTGACCTACCTCTCTTACTTTTTCCAATGTCTTATCATGAAGGCTCAATGAAGTGATATCTGGTTGAATTGGCCTGATCAACCTCTATATTAATGAGCTCAATTTTTCCACCTCTTTCATTTCATATTTCATCACCTTATATTTATCTATTTTTTCAAATATTATACCAATTACTAACTGTAAATCCCCTTTCTTCCCTTATATGTTGATTTCCCCAAATGAAGCTTGGATACCTGGTAGCCTTCAATCCTAGTTTTTGACTTATCCATTTCAACTATAGGAATGGCCACTTTTACATATTTTTCTCCCTTTTCATATGTCAACATTTTAAAAACTATTCTCACTTTATTTGACTCTTTGAGAAAGCAACTTTCAAGGTTACAAAATCTATCTCTTCAGGTTTAATATTTTTTCTTATTTTCTTTACTACTGTAGAAAACCAATCTAAAGTTATGCTTGAAGAAGGCAATGGGATATAAGTTGAGACTAGTGGAACAAGCCTAGATAAAGTTTAAGAAGGTGTTTTCTAAGTTGGGGCACCTTGGAAATATGTTTCAATTTTCACTTATGTATTAATTGCATCAAAATGAATTCTTGGAGAGGGGATGAGAGGCAAATTGAAACATAAGCATGTTTTTCCTTAGGAGAATATTTTATTTCATAATCTTTGAGATTATAATTCATTAAGGTAATTAGGGATTTTATACCCTCATTATTTTTCTAAATCAATATTACTGAGAGTGTATTCTCTAAAGCGTAATAATAATAATGAACTCTTTCTTAAAATTTGGACAAATCAATGTGGGTGTAAACGTAATAGTAGTCATTATCTTTTCAAAGTCCTCTTTACCTTAATTTTTTACATTTGAAAGAAGGTTTTACTTTCATCATTTCTGCAATATGTCTAATGATTTCAAAAAAATTAGGAATAAATCTTCTCAAAAAGTTCACTTTCCCCAAGAAGGAATGTACTCCTGGTTTATTTGTAGGCAAGGAAAGTTTTTGAATCACCCAAACCATTTTTGGATTAATATTTATTCCTTATTTTGAAACAATATGAACTATGATTTTACCTTCAGTCACTCCAAAGATAGATTTCTTAGGGTTGAGATAAATTCCATGTAAACAAAACTTTTGAAATATTCTCTCTAAATGTGCATGGTGATATTCTCACTTTTTTGAGAAAATTATTAGGTCATTGAAATACATTATAATGATTTCATTCTTTAATTCTTTGAATTCCAAATCCATTACCCTCTAAAAAGATCTCACAATCTAAATGGTATTTGCATGTATGTAAAAGTAACCTAAGGTGTTGTGAAATCCATTTTTTTTAATCTTCCTTATAAACCTTGATCTAATTGTATACTGAGAAAACATTAAGCATCAAAAGCATCTTAGCAGCTATTCCTACTTGAATAACTTTATCCTTTACTAGTAGTGGATAATTATCTTTGAAGGATGCTTGGTTGAGGTTTTTAAAATTGATATAGATTCTGATTTCACCATTCTCCTTATGAACTGGTACTATGCTAGCTACCCAAGTTAATTGGTGGATAAGAAAAATAATGTGAGCATCCGACATCTTTTGAACTTCAACAAGAATCATTCTTGTGATTTTAGGATTGTATTATGTCATTTTTTATTTTAAAGGTTTTTTATCAGGGTTTAGAACTATATGTTGCATCTCTTTGGGACAAAAATAATTAAGGTCTACATATGAATACATGGGTATATCCATATCATTATAGATAAGGCTAATAAACTTTCATTTTTATTCAGGTGAGAAACATTTTATAATATTCACAAACCTAGAATGTTTTCCTCTAAACCAATATTTACTTTTTCATAGTCAATGAAATCAAGATTTACTTCTTGCATTTTACTCTTTACAAATCTATCATATTTATCACATAATTATTCTAAAGATACCAAGCCTTTAATAATTTTATTTTCTTTTAACATTATAACACCATCTTCATCATTTTCATCCACAATTCCCTCTTTCAATGTAGGAATCACTACCTTCAAAGTAAATTTTTTTGAAAATGTCTACTTTCTCAAGGATATAGATAATTTGTTGATCATCATTGAAAACTTGTCAATTATCCACATTTTATGGGATCTTTAGTCTTTATATTAGTTTTATTGTGTATTTTTATGTACCAATATTTTCATGGGGAATCATCAAAGAAGTTGATAATGCCAAATCATCAACTTTATAATTATGTTCTTGAGGAATTGTATTGATAAAGAAAACATTAAATATCTTAATGTTATCCCAGACTTTATTCCTATAATGCCTTAGACTATCATTTTTTACTTGGTATTGAATTTTTACTTGTTTCAAAATGATTTTAGCATCAACCAAAACTTTCTAATTCTTGATTCCCATTTATTCTATTGCCTACAATCCCTACAAAAGTGATTCATATTTAGTTGTATTATTAGTACATTCAAACTTCAACTTATAGGAAAAAGAAAAAAAACCTTGGATGTAGATATCAAGATTACTCCTAATCTTGAACATGTTGATAAATAACTACCATTAAAATCCATCATCTAAACTTCATTCAAATTTAATTTCATGATTTATAGCTTTCTCTATCATTGTAAGATAGTTATAAATTCCTACATCTTCATACAAAATATCAACTCTAGGATCATTGACCTTTTGCACCGTGTACTTCATTTTCAACTTAGGCTCTAAATGTTGTTTTATTTCTTTGACCAAAATCATAGCATGTGATAAATACAGTTGGATTTTACTTCCCAATTCTTTGCAAAAATTTATACCCAGAAGAATGTCATAAGTTATTTGAATATCTACAAACAAAATATTGATTTTAATTTGATTTTGGGAAAAATACTCCAAAACCACTTGTGCATTATTAATCTATCTAATGAGAGGAAATTATTTTGATTCCATGGAATAATAATGTCCAAATTTCTTAGTATAGGTTAGGCTAAGAGCATGAACAACTTTGACAAGCATGACATTATCTGAGGCTTCTGTGTCAATAATATAATTACTAAATTTACATACCTTGAGGAATAGGTTAATGTCACAAGGGTTAAAATTATTATATTTATAAGTTTTTGCATCCATTGAGTTAACTTGATTAGAATCAATAGGGTTAGTTAGGATTCCCTTGAAATTAGCCTTTCTAGCATTTGTATTTTTTTATTTGATGAAATCAACTAACCTATATAACTACTTTGGATATGTTCTCAATTACTCAGCTTGTGATATTTGAATCATGGTTATATTGGCATGACCAATTATGTCAAAGGCGGGTAAATTGTTAGAAGGGGTTTCAACAAATTGAGAAACATTGATAGTAGATGAACTATATATTAGTGGTTGATTTCCTTTTATTTTCACTAGTGGGGTAGTTCCTCATGGGAGGATAACCTTTGGAGTTTCCTCCTATGAATCAATAGACTACTTTTTTTGATTTTATGTTCTAGTGAAAACTACAAAAGATTGACTGTTCATATCCACAACACTCTCTTCATAGTCATAGTCATCTTCATCTAAATTATATTCCAAGAACATGTTTACAGATTCACCAATAGGTTCTTGAATTTTTTTATTCTTTTTCTTTTTCAACTTCTTCATATCCAAATATTTCTTTGATTTTTAAGTTTGTGTTCATTAGTGCATTAATGTTTTTTTGAGGAGAGGCCTCAAGTGCAATTTTTGGCTTAAGATATTACAGTCTAGGATGATGTCTTAAAAAATGAATGTAGTTCCTCCTTAGGATATCTTGGTATGGAGTGGTAAGGGTTTTATAAGGTATTTACTTTTTTAGGGCCATTATATCATTAGCCATTTTATACAAGAGTTATTCTATTGAAGATTATCATAAAATTTGAGCCTTATTCTTTTAAGGCTCTTTCTTGAGTTTTTCAAACATTATCATGTAATCTTTGATGTCAATATATAATTCTTAGGCTAATTCTAAATCTACTACCCTAACTCTCCTCAATTGATAACTTACTTCAGCCAATTGAGAGTTGATAAAGAATCATTTTTACTTTTTTGTATAGTTCATGAAGTAGATGGTATCTTATTTATCAATCTATGGAATTTGGAGACAAACTCTCTCATAGGTTCATAAACCTCATTTTTCATTTGTTTAAGCTGAGAAATTAAAGTATGGGCATCTTTGGTTGGTTGAAATCTATTATAAAATTTAGTCTTCATGGTATCTAGTTAGTAACAAATCCTAGAGTGAGGTGGTAAAACTAATCTATATCCCCATCATGTAGTGTTTCAATGAATAGCTTGACAACAAAATCTTCATGTTTGATGCCTAAAATGCCACATGAAACATTAAAAGTTATAAGGTGTTCATCTAGATTTTTTTTTCCATCTCCATGAAAATTTTATAAGTTCTTTCTTGATCCTTTTGGAAGGTCATGTAACTATCTTAGAGCCAATGGACTAATCACATTTCCCCATGGTAATGTCGTAGTTTGAAAAACTACTTGTAGGGCATAATGGTTCATGATAAGACAAGTGCTTGGCTTTTCAAAGTTCCTCCTTCAAGTAGCTTATTTTTCTTAGAGATCGAGGGAAGACTAGTTATTCTTTTAACCTTTATTTGATGTTTAGGGTTCAACTTGAAGGAATAATGTTCTTGTAACTAATAAAATAGGTCAAATTTACCTTTTGACTTACTATCTCTAGTGAATACATATATTTTCTACTAGTTTGGAATAAAGTTACTAGTATTGAGGTGTAAGTTGAAGTTGAAGAGATCTCTAAGCTGACGTTCTTTATTGTATCATGTGTGTAGATAATTATTATGTTCTTTGTGTTAAAACTACTTGATCTTCTTCTTATTCTTATAAGATTAAAACTTTTATATGAAAATGTGTTGAATTCATCCTATTATCCCAATCAAAATTTATCAAATTTGAGTAAATATCTTCCCAAGTTTGCATTATCTAGTTGAGATTAGGTTGAAAAACTGAAGCTTGAGGTGCTTGAATTGTTATGAGAAGAAACTCTAGTTGTATAATTTATTTGATTGGTTATATAAATTTATCTTTATATCTATCTCCTCACTTATTTTATTGAAGCAATATCAAAATTACTTTAGGCAATGGTAGCACATGTTTCTTCTATTTATAGTTCTATCATAACAAAACAATGTTAAATTGATCGATGTTTGTTATATTATCAAAATTGAACAATCAAAATACTAAAAATAGGTCTTCCTTTGAATTTTCATCCTAATTTAAACCAGGTTGATGATTGGGATTTCAAAGGCCTAAAATTGTCATATGTTAGTTAACTGATTATGAGCTACTTGACAAACTCTAAGGGCTTCTCTTTGTGCACATGTTATTTATGTTCTTTTAACACATTCTAACTCTTGATTTAGGATATTTAGGATAATTTTAAATTTAGTTATGAATATTTCATCATAATCTCAAAATATTTATTTAAGGTTTAGCATAATATATAAGTAAATTGTTCCAAGTCTAACTCAAGTTGTTAGAGTAGTCCTTGAGATAATGGCAAAGTCATATGGACCTATATAATATGGGTAATATGAAATTTTCAAAAGTGTACCCTATAATGGGTGAAAAAAAAAATTTGGCATGAAAAATTATTAGGAGGACAAATTGATGACTTTATGTCAACAACATGAGGAATAAAGTCCTTCTACTATTAGCAGGTAGAGCTACCTTTATTGAAAGCCAAAATAGGAAAGAAATAAATATTAAAAAACAAAGGAATGTAAATCATGGGGTAGTAATTTTAACCTAAAAGTAAAAAAATTATTTTTTAGAAGGGAATATGTAGAGAGGAAGATAAATAAAAAAGAGAAGTTTTAGGCAACAAACTCATCAAGTTAGAAATGAAGACTAGTTGAAAGTGTTGAGAAAAAATTTTGACTTTCAAAAGAGGAAAATTTATCTCATTGAATGGATTGAAAATACATAATCATATACTTATGGATATAAATCATACACCAAAAAAATATTCAACTCTAATAATATAAAATAATATCCCTCTATATTTCTTAACAAAAACAACAATGAAATTATCTCTTTTCCCACTAATATTATCACATGTGTTAGAAATGTAAAGTAAAACTCCAAATAGAAACTTTGTAATCTAATTTATTATTAACAATAGTTTGAAATTTTTAATAATGGTAATTAAAACTAGATACACTATATTAAGAAAAATATATAATTCAAAAGATATTAATAATGCAATGTTTAGGAACACCTCTTTGTATTGATTCTAAAGAGTATAATGTGTGATCTCCTCTTACAATGATTTTTCAAAAATTATATCTATTTTGAGCCTTTATTCTAAATTCCTAACTTGGATTTATAAGCTAAAATGGGTAGTTATGGTTTAAACCCACCTATTTTTCCTTTTTATAGAGTTGTAAAAACACTAATGAGAAATTATAACTTAAAATGGTGTAAAAAAATTTTAGCATTTGACATCGCTTAAGAAAAACATTTGGGGTTTTTATAAAGACAACTTTCAAAATGACAATGAATATTTACAAGGGGAAAAAGAGTGAAACAATACAAATTAGGTGTAAAAAAACAAGAGAATAGAATATAAAAACACTAAAAACAATTCTTCATTCTTCTTGTTGTTGTGTTGAAAATTCTTTTGCTTTTATAAAATCATCAAATCTCTATAGAAATGCCTTGATCAAGTCTTCATCTGGTCCATCTATGTACCTGTAGGCAATGTCTATTGAGTAGTTTAACTCTTTCATTACCTAAAACTTTCCTAGAGACTATTTAATTTCATATTCAAATTATCTACATTCACTTGGCATTTGGAAAACTAGTGAAGTTATTCATGACCAAATGCAGATTTAGGATTGACAATCTCTTGTATTCTCTCTTTGAATTCTCCAATTATAGTCTCTATTAAAATTAGATTCCCTTCTTAATCCTTATCATTTACAAAACGATAACTCAATTTCCTAAACTTGATGTTTATTTCCATCACTATGTTAACTCCAAGTGACCTTGTATTGTTGAATTTATAAAGACACTCTTGAAGATAATGGATTCTAAATTTAGTGGCCCAAAGAAATTTAATCTAATATAGAATTTCATCCTTATAGATCACTCCTTTTTCAATAATATCAATAGAAGTAAACTTAGATAATTTAACTAACCCAGGTATGAGTTCCTCCCAATTTTGTTTTTCCTGAGCATATCCATATTATTTTATCTCTCCTTGTTCATATTGTGATCAAATTTTAGAGAACATCATTACTATGATGAGAATTATTGAAGCCCCCTGATCAGTAACTTTTTTAATCCAATCTTTTACTGTATTGCCCATTTGACCTACCTATCTTACTTTTTCCAATGTCTTATCATGAAGACTTGATGAAGTGATAGTTGGTTAAATTGGCTCAATCAAGATCTATATTACTGAGTTCAATTTTTACACACTTGCTTTTATTTCATCTTTTGTCACCTTATCTTTATCCATTTTTTTAAAAGATGGTACCCATTTCCAACTATACATCCCCTTTCTTATCTTATATGGTTGATTTCTCCAAATGAAGCATGGATACCTAGTAGTCTTCAATCCTTATTTTTAACTTATCCATTTCAATTGTAGGAATGGCCACTTTTACATATTTTTATCCTTTTTCATCTGTCATCATTCACAAAACCATTATCACTTTATTTGGTATATTTGAGAAAGGAACTTTCAAGGTTCCAAAATATATCTCTTCAAGTTCAAAATTTATTCTTATTTTCTTTACTACTATAGACAACCAATATAAAGTTGTGCTTCAGGAAAGAAATGGGACAAAAGTCAAGACTAGTGGAACAAGCCTAGCCAAAGTTCAAGAATGTGTTTTCTTAATTGAGGCACCTCAGAAAGATGTTTCAATTTGCTCTTGTGTATTTATTATATCAAAAATTAGTCCCTACAAATTTTATCTCCCATTTTTACTAATTTGGCAAAATCAAATTTTTACTAGAAAAACCCTGTCAACTTTTTTTTAAACTTCCTCCAAGCCAATACCATGCTATCCAATTTAGGGAAATTAATTTTTTTTAAATTTCAAATGAAAAATATTAAAATAAACTCTGCTAAATTTTCATTTCTTTTTTTATATTCAACCTTCTTTCTTTGGCATACGATCAAAAGTACAACTTAGTGTTGCATAGGAAAAAGCTAAAAGGAAGTTAAATTTTTTCAAAAAGACAAATATTTAGTAGGCCGTATGATTCATGAATAAAGGAAGATTGAAAAATTAAAAATAAATTTGACTTTTTTGAAGGTCATACAACCTTGATAACACAAAAATAAGTAAAATTTGGCAAGCTTTGACTTAAAATTGCTCTCTTTTTTGGGGTTCATACAGCTAGGTTGGCTGAGGAAATTAGAAATTTAATCAAAATTTACTATTTTTTACATTAAATATTCTCTCTTCTATGTGGCACACAATTGAGTCTTAGAGGAATAAATCAAAAAAATTGATGAAGTTTGCATCTTTTGCTAAAAAAATTATCATGGGATGGTAGGGGGTGTATGACTAGGTGTACAATGCCTCTTTGGGAGAAATTGAAGTTTCTAAAATACTCTTTAAATTTACATAAATATCTTATATACAAGTTTCATGGTGTGGCTAGGATAAGAGAGGAAGAAATAATTGAAAACTTATTGCAAACCTTTCAACTTCTTCCATGAGCAAGGAATCCACTTTTCATCTGAAAAATATTTTTTCAAAAAACTTTGTGAATTTTCATGACCAAAAATCACTTATTTTTGTCAATTTGCTTCCCCTTCATGAGCTTGAAAAAAAATTCTTCTCTAAAAATGTTGGTTAAAACACGAATGGAAATTCAGTTTTTGAAATGTTAAAATTTCTAGAATGAGCAAGTAAATTGAAAAGATATTTTTTAATGGAAGACAAAATTATTTTAACACTACCTGAGAAATAAATAGTATTTATATGATTAACCAAAAAAATTAATGATTTTACATGTAGGCTTGAAAAACAAACTTTAATTTATGACAATAATTTACACCATTGAAAAATGCAATTTGCAATGTAGAAGTTTGTATTTACATAGATTTTATAAATTTAATTTGAATTTGCATGATTTGAGGGGGCGTGATTTGAATTTATATGATTTTTAGAAATATAATTTTGATTTTCATGAAAAAGAGAAATTTAAAACATTTTTTCAATTTACATGAAATTTTAAAATATTTTTCCAATTTGCATGGGAACTTAAATTTTTTTTACAATTTTCATGGAAATCGAAAAAAATTGTAAATTTCATAAAAAACCAAAACATTTTTGAAAATTGCACGAAGGATAAAAATGATTTTACATATTTCATGAATATCAAAAACAATTCTTTGAATTGCACAGATGCTGAAAAAATTGTAATTTGCACAAGTTATGAAAAAGCAATGTGTGTTTGCACAACTCATGAAAAGCTAAATGATTTTTTAAAATTATGGGGAATGCTAATGACTTTTTTCATGGGAGGTTCAAATGCACTTTTAAATAATTTATGGTAAAATACAAATTGGCCATAAATTTTTAATTAATTAATTAAAAATTTTAAGTTTTTCAAAATTTTGATGGCTTCAAAAAAAATTCAAAATTTTTATCCATTTATTAAAACTTGAATTTTCCACTAGTTTTTTGCCTTTTTCAAAAAATATGACAACACTTAGCCATTTTCTTTCAATTTTTCTTGGTAGAACAGGGTAAGATATTTGTGTGATAGTTGTGCATAGATGGCTCTAATGAGGTTAGGAGCTGTAAACATTTGAAAATGTGTTTTTACACCACCAAAAAGAGGAACTTTTCATAGGCACCCATATATAGGATTAAAATGTTTCCCTATATTGGAGGACCAAGTATAAATTTTAGTGTGAGGTAGGAGATGGTTCCAAGGCATACAAAAGTATGGCATATACTAGAAGATGTCAAAAGAAGGTAAAACATGTGTTGGAGGAGCTTAAGATAATTTACATGCATATAAATAATAACAACACATATGAAAAGTTTATGTGTTAACCAATTCAAAATTAGGATACAAAGAGATAGATGCACATAAATTGAAGAATAGTTAGTTGACTAGCTGAGAGAAATGAAGATAGTGACTAGACCAAATAATAAGAAATGATGATAGATCCAAAGATAGATCTATGTTAATTATTGTCAAATATAATTTATATGGGAATTAACTCATCTATGAAAATACAAGCATATCAAGGATC
Organism: Torreya grandis; assembly: GCA_037957365.1. Lineage (NCBI taxonomy): Eukaryota > Viridiplantae > Streptophyta > Pinopsida > Cupressales > Taxaceae > Torreya > Torreya grandis. The sequence goes on from JARHVA010002729.1 coordinate 302,811, forward strand.
ATGCCATACAAAAGATATGGCACATGTCATTGTTTCTAAACTTGAGGAATGACTTGGAGAGGCTACCATATGAAACATAAGTAGAAATAGGTGATGTGGGTATTTAATGGATAGATATCAACCTATTAAAATTATCATCATTCATCCCTTTCACAACTATAATTATGAATAGATGGCCAATGATAAAAAATTCTGAATTTAAGAGTGAAAGTGATGGAGATTGTTGATAAAATAAAGGTGACATTAAGAAGCACTCTTATAAGAAGTAACATAAGAATTTGAGAATTTTTTAAGAAGAATGAAATCATACCAAGGGGTTAGAATCTTAAATTAGGGTAAAAGACATTAGATCCAAATAAGGGAATATGCCACACTATCATGTTCATGTGGTTCAATTTTAATCAAGAAGGTTGCTAGAAGTTGAACCCCATTTCCTTTAACAAATCACAAGAAGATTAGGGGCGCATATGAATTAGGAGTGGAATGAAGGATCTCATCATCTAAGTGATATAATTAAAAAATATATGACTCTATAAGGAGTCATGGGCATCCATCATGCATGGATGGGTAGAGGTTGAGAAGCACAAGATAAATCATAAGGATCTTATTGAATACCCACTCATGAATATTCCCTAAATAAAAAATGAAGTAGATGGAGATGAACAAGCATAATTCTATTCTAATGAAAATTAGTAATAGTATAATCCAAGTAAACATATGGTAGATTAATAAACCTTGAAGGTGGTATAAATTTAAATAATGGATATGGAGGTGAGGAAAAAATAGGATATGATAGGACCCCATACTATTGTGTATAGTGGTAGTTTAATAGTTCCACGTCTAGTTTATAAAATGTCACAACCATTCTTGTTAATGTGGGGAAGCTTGGGATATGTCTAAAAAGTTTATCAATTTCAACTAGTAACCAACATGGCTCATGAACACTAGTAATCAACTGGATAAATTTCACTCATATCTAAAGAAGAAATTATTGAGTGATAGTGGCTGGTTTGCAATCACCTATAAAGAGAAGGGAGGAGGGCAAAACAAGGGAACATGGGTTCCTTTGAGGATATGGCAAGAGAATTCATTAGGTGAATGGGAGTTGTGGATGTATATCATATTCCTAATCATAATAATATGGTGTTTTCTTAGAGGAAACTCACTGGGAAAGCAAAGAGGAAATTAAAGAGGGATAATGTTATTCAAAATGTAGAGTTGTGCACCTTGATAAAATTTATTTCTAGGGAGAAGGGCTTGAGCTATGCACCCACCCCAATGTGTCAAACCTTGATACAGAGGCTAATAATAAAGCCATAAATTTGAACCACCCTAGGTTAAGGTGGGAATAAGATTGGGAGGGTGTGTAATATTTCACTTTCTATTGAGTATACTTGAAATTTTCTCATGAGGATCCATGCAAATAAAGTTCTTATATAAAAGTGCATATCAAGATGAAGTAGTTATTTATGGTACATCATCAAGGATTTATGGATTTCTCAAAGAAATCAAGCAATATATGGAATCATTAATCAAATATGGATAACTAATTTAGTGGTAAGTGATGTTTAACCCCAAAATCACCTATGTATAGGATTGACACACAAAAGCACACAACTAGAAATATTATCTCAAATAGATGAGGAGTGGAAAGTGTATTATATAGTTATAAATAGCATATATGCCTATAAAATAATGCAAATGAGACAATATATATTTTCATAATCATGCCTAAATTTTCAACATGATAAAATGGTAGGATCTTGACAAGTATCCATATGGACCTAGGAATCGTAGTTTAAATTTGTAGAGGAAATGGTGGGAGTATGGCTAATGAAAGGTCATAATCATTAGTTATGAGGCAACAATATTCTAAAGTAGGGTAAATGTCCTCGGTCCAAGCTAGCATTCAAACAAGGAAAAAAGTAGCAAACACATTAACTATAGGTAGTTTATAGTTGCGTTTGGCAAGCCAAGGTGGATCCCTAAGAGTTGAGAAGGAAAGGAGGATGAGAAGTAGAATAAATAGGAGGATGAGAAGATGTCAAAGAGGATAGAGCATGAAGAGGAAAAATATTTAATGAAAGAGCTAATAGACCATTGGTCTTAGTGGAACTAAATTGAAGACTAGAATCTTAGGAGGATCATTACTATAAATGAACTTGAGTGCATAACATTATAATAATATAGCTTGCAAGTATAGATTATGATGTAATATTGAGGTTGGGAAATAAAATGGCATTTATTGATTGAATGAATATATTTGGATCTGCAATTCAACTTTATAATTATGTTTGACTACACTGGTGGGAACTCTTCTAGCCTAAAATGCTTCCCTCAAAGGATTTGATCCTAGAAATATGTACAAAGAACCTCTTTTCTTCTCTAACCCTTTTCCTTGATCCCACCTATCATTGTACATAACTAACCCAAACCCATCCTATTTTCAATCTTTGTGCCTTGGGTGTGTGCACAAGGTTTATCCTTTGAGTGATATTCCATCATATGAGCTGAATCTGATAGTGCCACATAGTGTGGGAAAATTGTTTCACTTTAGGTCTGACTAGAGATGAAACACATGCTTGAAAATTTAAAGTTGAAATTTAAATTAAAAACTAAATTGGAAGAAAATATTTTTGTGTATGGAAATTAGGAAATAATTTGAAACCCTAGGATAAAAATTAGAAAATAAGTTCTTGAAAATTTTATGCATTCACAAAGATGTTTTACCCTATTTTTATTTAAAATTAATATGTTATACAATAGGCACAAATTATGAAAGAGAATAATTTTTTGAATATAAAATATTAAAATATGTTATTTTGGGAAACAACTAAGTGTACATAGTTTATATCTAGTTCTTGATTAACTATTTTGGATATTTAATATTTTATATTATAAAATATATGATTTTGATTAATCAAAATCAAGAAAATAATCTTAAAATGATTTTAGACATGTTTATGGTCACTAGACATCAATGAAAGACATTCATGTCTATAAACTGTAGAGTTATCTGAGTTGGCTATAATTGAAGGCTAATAGTGAAAATTAGAGAAAAGTATAACTATGTTAATGTATGATTAGGAACAAAATATAATAATATTCTTTGAAAAGTTTACACTCCCTCAAAAACAATGTATACCAGCTATTACCCTTGACTACGGACTTGTCTCATTGACTGTGACAAAAATATAATTGTTCGCTCTTATATACATGTGTCTGCTAAGAGGGATGAAATATTGTGATTATGATATTACCAAATAGATTTATATTTTTTCCTTGTTATTTATTTAGAAACCCTAGAGGCATTATGAGAACAAAAAAATTGCAAAAGGAGACACAAAATTATAATGGGATAAGATGACCTTAATTACCCCCTTAATGTTTAACCACTACATATGTATCCAAAAATTCTAAAGAGGGAGTAAAATCACATGTAGTTCTCCCACCTAGAGTTATAATACAAATTTTCTCATAGAATTTTTATATGCAACTAAAAATATGGCTTTGATACTTGACACTAATATCTCTTGACTTTCATTGAGATTATTTAGACTTGTATTGTGATTACTCCTTGTGAATGATCTTTAATTTGACATGAATAGAGTAGATTTTCTCAATGTTTAGTAATGTATAATTGATCAATATATAATTCCAATCTTGAGACCCACTCCATTTGAAATGTCAGTTTGATTTCCTTATATAATGGAGTATTTTGAAATTTTCCTTTAGCCAACCTTTTGAAACAACTAAAATAAAAATTCAAAATTTGGAAACTAACTATTATTTGGTGTGGGATGAGGCTGCTCTAGGTGTATATGTTTATTGAAGTAAACCTATCCACCTATCATAGACCTATCTCAAAAAATTAGGGATAACTATATTGAGTTAGAGATAGTTTGAGAGTAGTTTATATAAGTTTTGGGATTTGAATTGGAAAAGTATATGATGAATAATAGAGGTTCAAGCCTACATATATATGGATTAAAATAATGGTGAATAATATTCATGTATTTATGCATAATTCATTTGGTTTAATATGTGTCAATAATTATCATTATGAATTACTTATGACCATATATTGGTATCACATAGTTTGAATTCTATTGTTTCTTTAGAGTATCAACTAAAGCCTTACAAAAAAATTCTAGTCACCATTAAAGTTTGGAGAATAAGTCCCGTAATTTTTTAAGCCAATACTCTAGTATTTTTTAGGGCCAAATATAGTTCATTCCTTATTTTTAATCATCTTTTGATATCAAATCTACTATTTTCATATTCTTTTTGCTAAGAAAATCTATGGGTACACTTTAAGTAAAACTCCAAGGAGGTATAAGTTTGAGGATTTAGAAGCATTATATTCAATAAACTTTCTCTCTATTCCAAATTTTCATTTATAATTTTGAGGTAGGGGGATTTAAATTTTATTTTTATTCACTATGTTTTAATTACATTATAATTTCTATCTCTCAGAAAATTGTCTTGTGAAATTTGAAAATAAGTTAAAACAATAAATGTTTTTGAATTTTCTAGAATTTACATCATTTATATTATGGAATTTAATTTTTGTATGTATATTTGAAGGAATCTTAAGAACAATAAAATATAGATTAATCTAGTTTTACTTGTTGACACCAATCTAAAAAAATAATGTTATTTCAGTTATTAATATTTCACATATAATTTTTATTTGATTCATTTGTTATAAAATTGTAAAATAAACTTAGATATGCATGATTATTTATTTATCCTAGTTTCATCTTTACATCATACAAAAAAAATATAACTTTTCATCTTAATTCCCAAATAATTTTACTTTCATAGATACATATAAACTAGAAAAGAGTAAACATATTAGTTATTTCTTTATATTTTAAGCATTGCAAATAATTTAATTAGTTATTTATAGTTATAGTTTCCATATATAGAAGCACAAAAATAAATATCATTTTTTTGTGCATTTTAAGCAAACCTTTAGTTATTTATTTTTACTTATGATATTATAAGTATAATCATTATGCATTAAAATTAAGTTGTAAATGTTTTACATTCATATAACATTCTAAAAAATAAAAAAATAATTTATTTTTTGTTGGTTCCTAGTAGTCACTCAAATCAATAATTACATTCATAAAAATTATTAAAAAATAAAAAAACATGTTTATCTATATAGTCTTTAATTTCTTTTACAATTTTCATTTCATAAAATATAAAAATGTTAGTTTAATTCAATTTTTTGCACTCTATTTATTTTCAATTAAATTTTGCATTTGAAAAAAAACTAATTTATAAACACTAAAAAAATTTATACAAATCAAACACATTAGCTAAAAATAATGACTCATAATAAAAAAGTAGATAAAAAACACAATCAGCCTTGAGCTGGATGAAATATTCAATCAAACCCATGTTCTAACATCCCTTAAATGATGCTCCCAAAATAAATGCATCCACACAAATAAATAAATTTCCCATGATTTTTTACTCCACTTTAAATGGATAACATTGAAAACAACATAGACATCAACCTTTGGATAGAGGTATTATATTCCAAACCTTTTCAAAAATTAATCATTAGCTAGCTATAATCTTTATATTAAAAAATATATATTATTTGAAGAAAAACTAGCTAGGTAGATCCAATAATCATCTCACCAAGGAAGAAACATATATACTTAATCCATTTCTCATACTTAAGTCTAGCCTCATCTAATTGCATTTTGATTTAGTATAAAATTTATCAATGAATATCCACCTGAGTAGAATGGTTATACACCATAAGTCATCCAACCCACCCTTAACCCATTTATTTAATGTAGCTTAGACTAGCAACTATGGTATTTGGTTATTATAAATATATATATATATATATATATATATATATATATATATATATATATATATATATATATATATATATATATATATATATATATATAGATCTCATCAACCCAATATTTTATTACCTCAATAAACACTTTGAGGTATCTGAAATCTATTGACATATGTAAAATCAATTAAACCAAATAGCTCATCCTATTCCATGACTTCAAGATAAAAAACCATGTCTACAAGAACCCCCCATTCTATAAGCTCAACCATACCAAAATAACCTTTCGAATAAATAGTTTTTATCAACATATTTTTTTTTGTCATCTCAGCCTGACCTCTAGAGGTCAGGTGCATAGGGAATGATCATCACTTTCCATGAATATAGGAACTTCCACAATTAATTTTGGATGAATAAATAAATAAGGTCAAATATCATAAACATTCAATGAAATTTTAATATCTATATCCACAATGATCATTTATTCTCATGTCATCCTTGGTGTCACACTATTAAGATACACAAAATTATAAAATCTCAAAAATGAAGGAAATGAATAATACCCTAATGGATCCATAAAGATAATGATGATACAAAAAAAATCTCAAACATAAGTTATAGAGTAATAAGCATAGTAAAAATTCTTGTAGAAGATGAATTATATGTTTAGAGTCAGTTCCCATATTTTTCTTGGTAGACCAACAAAATCAAAATCTTATTGAGTAATAAATATAAATGCATGATATATCTTGATAACTTTCCTACATTATAGTATCTATGATACACGTAGAAACATAACTCATGAACCAAGTGCAAAACTTCCATTAATATATATAAATCCTATTAGTGAAAAATGTGAATGCATTGGCCAAAACCATTTCAACCATAAACTATAAGATTTTATTCATGAAAAATATATAACATGGAATGTATATTAAAAAAAGAGGGAGGATTGTGTAATAAACTAAGGCATCTAAATAGCATGGGACATGGTGCAAACATAAATGTAATATGATCTTTACATCACACTACTAAATTAGTTCTTCCAAAGCCTCATAATAATAAGAATGGTTATGCATAAGTATTTTTTATGGCTCACTTCTCATGTGTTTACAAATTTAGTATGAGTTAAAAATAATTGGAATATAGGGGTAGTTAAATGAGTTTTGGAAGTATTATTCATAATAATGATAAGATCATAAATATATACTATATAGGTTAATACCATTATATATTTCATTGCACATGTGTAGTCATATAAATGTCACTTGAGTTCAATGAGTGTCACTTGATATAACTCATCCCTAGCTTATCTTTATACCTATCTTAAGGCCTCTTTATACACATATCTAAGCTTTGTGTGGGCCTTACACATCCCTAGACATCTCAAATCTAATACTAGATCCTCCCCTAGGGATCCAATCCCCTAGTGCCTTAAGTTCAGCCACCTAGAAATTAGTGTTGTAGTTTGGACACTAGCACCCCATGCTAATGTCCCAATTTTAATGTTATTTTTATTTACCAAATTACAACCCCAATAGATACCTTTTCAATTCCTAAGACACCTAGGGTCATACTAAACCTATTTAAAACCCTGCACAAGAACCATATCAATATAAATACATGACTTTTATCCCTTTATCCACTAGAAGGAAATTATATGCAAAATACAAAAACAAGATTAGAAAAATTTGTGCATAATCAACATTATTGATCCATATTCTTCCCAAATTTCACATGCAATAATCTATAACCATCCTAAGCCTAAAATACACATATTTATAGTCTCAAGCCTCATTTAAAATAACTCAAGTTGATACTCATATTAGCATTCACTTACACATTCACCAAAAAATTAGGTAAGAAAAATACATCAGGATTGATCCCTTCTCAGAGTATTGGTATGTAAGAAACTCTCAACATAACGGGGTGTTGAGGATGTCCAACCTACCCATCTAACATCACACTTTTATTTATTGTGATAATTAATTACCCTAACAACATGGAGGTCTAGTGTTTACTCCTAAATCACCTCAAAATATTACACATAATGAATTATAGATCATCCACATAGGTATATGTAGGTTAGACTCAATTGCAAGTGCACTCAAAATATCATACAGTTCCTTCACAAAGGACATTAACATTAAAAACATGACACTAACACCCAAAAACTACTATCCAACGTATAGAACTATTATCCATGAGGGTTTATAACACCTAGACCCTATTTATGACACTTATATCTACTTTCACACCAATTTTTAGCCTCTAGATCATTTGTCTCAATTAGTCTCTAGCTAAGTACTTATTTATGTCATTCATTGATATTTTTAAAAATATCAGGTTAAGTCAATTATTGCATAAATCATTGGATATATTTATTTCATATTTATACCTTGATTTACTATACTTGGACCTTTTAAAACCCAGGGCTTAAACTCCATAACCCATTAAAATTTAAAACATTTGGTAAATCCAACTTACTTTGAATAGTGAAACAAATACTAACCCTAGGGTTTATGTTTCCATACTTCTAGGACCCACAATCAAATTTTAGAGCCATGCATTTTTTAATTTATATTTCATATAATCATGATAATAATTATAGATGAATTTTATTAGTTTTTTATGTAAAGTTTTCTAGTTTCTCTTGCATGTTTGTTTCCTTTCATTTGGAATGAATTCAAAGATGACATAAACACATATGTACATGATGCTTTAAATCAGTTCAAATGTATTTCATATTTCATTATTTATCTAATATATTATCTTTATTTTATTTATAATTCAATCAATAAGTAACTCTTTTCACACATAAAGGATACAATGCATAAGATAACAGACACAATATGTAAAATTAACAAGTCTCCTTTAGATTTTTTAATCTTTGGTTCACTTTGATTCCTTATCTATCACTATTAGACATAAGAAAACATTAGTATTTTCACTCATCCCTCCTTATTCTTGACCCTACACATCTAGTTACTATCCCACCTTTACTACTAGATTTATGCTCATAGTAGACCTTGTGGTCCATGATATGATGTTCACATGTATTCCTAAAGCATGGAAGGTTAGTAAAACCCATTAATATATTTTTTTTCAACCAAATCAATGATTCCTCAGCCATAATTCCCATTTTAGAGATCCTAAAACATTCTGAAACATACAAATATATTTTATATGCAACACTCTGTAATACTAAGGTGCTTTGCACAATAGATCCATCTTATGTTATTTCTATAATAAATACTTTGAAATGGTTTTAAGATCATATTTCATTCAAAAAATAAGATATCCCACCTTAACACATCATGAATATACACTTACCTCTCTACCTTGCATTGTAAATCAATGAGGTGGGTGTCAAATGAGTGTTAGTTGATAATGGATCATGGTTAAACATCTGTAATATCTATTTTTTCCATAATCTTAATATACATGATAATGATTTAGATCCTTTTGATATGAACATCTAAGGGTTTAATAATATTCCATGCAATATTTTGGATCAAATCAAACTAAACCTTACATTAGGACCTATAACACTACCTACAACATGTTAAGTTATGCCTAATTATCTTTATTACAATATATTTCTTGAAAGACCTTAGATTCATGGTATGCATATAGTTCTATCAAATTTACATGAATGTTTAAAGTTTAGGTACAAAGTTCATATCGACACATGCCCTATGGATCAAGAACCATTAAAATATTATTAACATATAGATCCTTCACAGAATTATATTACTCACATGGATTTTTCTATAGCATCCCTCTAGTCTACTATCCATATTTCACATATAACTCCCTCAAACACATCTAGATAACGTGATAATATATTCACTTAACCATCTGTATTGTGATATTTATAAAATATGGGTTACACATGATAGGGCCTTAGAAAACATGAACAAGGAATTCTTAATCCTATTGAGGTATATGATCAACAAGGCATGCAAAGACTCTGATATAAGGCTAACACATCTAATTCCAATTTTTCTCACTAATATTATTAGCATATAATGTTTTTTCCACCCATTATATGAGTAAATAGTATAGTAAATCGTGTTTCTACACTTTTATTTATTTACCCTAATCTTATTTATGATATTATTTCTCAAGATTTACCTACTTTTGATGAATTTTCTAATGATGAGGATCTCTTAGAATTCCTAATGGCATATAGGTATCTCCCTTCCTTCTATCATAATAATTGGTCTCCTCATTCAAAAATTCCCAGGCATACTTTGGTGAGTGTTTAGACACTTTAGATGATATTTCACCCAACACAAATGGTGTAATCCCTACATCATCTTACATTATTGATCAATTTGCATTACTTAATGAAGAGATAGTTGAGTTCAATTATGGCACCAATAGTGATCCTCGTATCATATTATTGGTTATTTCCTTACATAACGAAGAAAATATAGATATTTGATAAATTTTAAAGGATTTCCTTGAAATTTTTGGTTGGGATTATTTTGATATTATTGGTATTAATCCTTTAATTATAGTACATATATTACACTCTATCTCAATACAAGTTAAACAAAAATTCAAAAATGTATCCCAAGGTAAAGCTTATAGTCAAAGACAAGATCTAGTGTCTTCTTAATGATTGTTTCATTTGACTAGTTGCTCATCTTCAATGGGTTGTTAACATTATCCTAGTTATTAAACCTAATATCCAAATCTGATGTTGTTGTGATTATAGAGACTTAAATAAAGTATGTCCTAAGGATTATTTTCCTTTACCCAATATCAATATGATTGTTTACTCCCAAGCAAGCTACAAAATTTTCTGTCATGGATGGTTTTTCTGGTTATAATCAAATCAAGATCACTGAGGGAGACCAAGAAAAAACTTCTTTTACTACATATTGGGGAACTTTCTACTATATAGTCATGCCTTTTTGATAAAATAATGTAGGAATAACATACCACTAAATAATGACCCATATCTTTCATTATCTCATTCATAACATAATTGAATATTATGTCGATCACTTGCGTGTAAAATCAAAAGAGCGATAACACCATGTATTAGATTTGTGACAAAATTTAAAAATATTAAGAAAATACAATATATGACTAAATCCCAAGAATGCATCTTTGAGGTTTTATTAGATAAACTATTGGGATTCATAATACCCCAATATAACATCAAGGTTGATCCAAATAAATTCTAAACTATAATGGACATGCCTCCTCTTATAAATTTAAAGCAACTTAGATACCTATAGGGTAAGATTCAAGCAATACACTACTTTATGGCACAACTAGTAAATAAGAATCAATCATTCACCAAATTACTTAAGAAGGATACATTTTTTTTTATTTAATATCACATGTCAAAAAATATTTGAGGTACTCAAACAATACTTGTTAAACCCACTTATACTTGTACACCAACACCTGATATGCCACTTCTCCTCTACCTCTTAGTGATAGATCATGAACTCGGTACACTCTTGTCACAACATGATGATCAACATAGAGATTGAGTTAATTAATACATTAGTTGTACAGTTGTTGATTATAAAAAAATTTACTGAATAATATAAAAACTATGTTTGACACTTGTATTTTCTACTCAAAAGCTCTACCACTATATGATTAACAATGAGACACAAGTTATTGTAAAAGCTAATCCTTTAAAGTTTATTTTATCAAAACCACATTTCTTAGGATGTATTGAAAAATGGTCATGTTAATCATACAATTTGACCTAAATATTATGTTAGCATAATTCCCCTCATGATAAAATAATGTGACTATTCTAAAATTGATTGTTATACTCCTTTGTTGGTGTTGACTATGAAAGTAAGGGGATTATGAAAATAGTAACTATTGGTTTAGTAGTACTTGTATTATGACCTTATGCAATAATTGAATTTACATACATGCTAGGTACTACATTAATATCACCTCATGACCTTATTAATTTTTTGGTAATTTAATTACATTAGTTTAAATTAATAATCTAACATGTTATGATTACAATCTTTATCTATTATGATAGTGGATTTTAGGGGTGCAATAAGTGTGCAAGAATAGACCATTGCCAATGAAGATAAAAAGGACTACACTAGGAATTGTTTCATCATGTATGATCCCAAATATAACCCAAATATTATCTTGAAGCTTACTTAATCCTAATTTAACACCTTATATTCCATTCAACCCCTTCTTTATTATTGGTGTGTCTAATTGGTTTGTTATCACTACTGGGTTGATTGAACCACCTTTGAGATTGTCAATTTTAATACATGAGAATAAGTATAACAATGTCTACTTTGTCTAATGGATACTTATAGACCTATTCATTTATTATCCATTACCTTAAATCAATGAGAATTGATAGATATATCTGAGAATCAATTATAGATATATGTAACATGCATCATGAGCCTATATGGGCTGACCAAAGAATGCCCATTAAAAAGACATCGATTGGCCAAAAATATTGGTTGGCTAGTACAAGTAAATAATATATGTGTCATGTTCTAATTAGGTTATAAATAGGAGATAATGCCTATTTGAAAAAGGTGGATCTCTTATAAAAGTTTTTTGGTGTTTTGGGTTCAAATCTTTTGGTATTTTTGGCCACCCTAGGAATAAATAAGGAAAAATAAAAACTAGAAGATATCCTAGAGAGGGAGAGACTCAGATGGTAATAATCTATAGAAAATATCCATGGAATGGATTGGATCATCTGGTAGGTATCATATTGACTAGAATATACTATTATTTGGATAAATCAAGTTTTTGTGATTCTTTATTGATTTATTGTGTCTAAGAGGAGTAAGACTACTTGTCTTACTTCCTCTCTTTATTTATTTTCCTATGGTTGTGCTTGGGTCACCTCATAGTCTTTATCACACTTGGGTGAGAGTTTAAATTTGAGGTATTAATCCATAATAGTTATAGATATTGAGACTTTTACTTTCTTGGTTAGTAAGGTACTACCATGGAATATTTTTGATGTTTTGAAAAGTCACATCCTTCATGATGGAAGAAGAGTTAGGTATCTCATGTAGGACATGATGGTATATTTCCTAATCCTACTCATGATTGATTTTAAAACTTATATTTTTGGAAATATGCTTGACAATTACTACCCTTGGGTGTACTCTATGATGATTTTATGCTTACAAAAATAGATATGAGGTTGATAACCTCTTAACTTTAAATACTTGGATTGTCACCTTGTGATTAGCTATCTCGTTAACCCTAAGACATATTAGTTTTTATCCTTTATTTAACTTACACCATGGTGTGAACATGCTTGGAGTTGGGATTCTTACTTTGGGGTGCCTAGAGCAGTTGCTTGATGATGGAAAAATATTGGGAGGTGATCCCACCTTCTGCTTGTTAAAATCTACAATTGGAGTGAAGAGGAAATCATATTCATCTATAATCCACTCATGTTTATTACCTTCTATAATTATCTAGAAGAAAAGGATTGATTATTCTCAATTGAAGTCTTTGTATTTATGCATTAGTGATTATTTGTGATCTGAGTGTGAGCCACTAAATCTAGTTAGGTTAACCCATTCATAATATGGATTATACATAGCTAGCCTATATTTAATTGGCATTTTTAGCATTAATCATCTCCTTTTAATATGAATGTGAAGAGATAATGAAATTTTATCATATATTTATGATTGGAATTAGATAAATAGCTATGGGATTTTTATTAGAATTGAAAATAAAACATGTTTATGAGTTCAGCAATAGTGATTTATGGCATATTTATGTATGTCATACATAAATACTTATGTAATCTTGAGTTAAACCTTTTTGATAAAATAGACCATCTATAGTTATGAGCATTTATATTTAGACCATTGAAAAGAGTTGTTTGTTAAGAAATATTTTGGCCTTACATCTTTCCATTTAAAAAGGCTATGAGTTAATAAAGTTAATCGATTTTATTTTGGTAGAGAAATGTCTTAAGGAAGAGTTATAAATATAATCCTTGAATAAGTTATTAGCCTTGGACTTTTCCCACATCAAAATCTTATATAAAAGGGAGAATAATAGTTGAGTTGGGCCTTTGAGATGAAATATTAATGTGGGATAATCAGAATGGGTCTCTGTAATAATCCTAAAATTAGTATATTAGGATGAGTAAAGGTTATGTACTATCATAAAGGTGGTTTGGGTCTATTGAGTTTTTGTTTGATATTCTAATTAATTGACTAAACTAATGATAATATTGGTTTAATTTCATAATATCAATTTAGACTTAGACTTACCTTGTTGGTAAAATTGACTATGTAGTTTGGCCTTAGATGTTTATGGTGTTTTGCCTTGAGCATTTGCTCATAGCCTTGTCAAACTATTCTACACAAGCTATTTTTTATCTAGCCTTTATTGCCTTAATAGTTTATCTTTAATTTTTCCTTAGATTTTAACCCTTAGTTGAGCTACCATCTATAAGGATTTACCTTATCTATATTTTGTTAGGTGTTTTTCTTAGCAGCTACTTCGTTATCTTGATCATGCCTTTAACGCTTTTAAGGTAGGTCTTTTTTACAATTTTTTCCTTATCCAATTTTCCCCCTTGGCCTTTTTTGTCATTTTTAACTTAATCAGTTCCATGACTTTCTAGAATGGTTCACATGAAGCCATGTGTCATCCTCCTACTAGCCCAAGAATGATGTTAGTTTGGTTAGAAATATAGTTGGTGTTGAGCTAGTGGGATAGTAAGATGTTATCACATGGTATCATCCCAATAACCCATGATCTTAGGGAAGATTGCACAATTTACAAGGGCATCTAGGATAGTAGTCTCATAGGATGTTTCCATGTGGCATCATCTTAGTAACCTATAATCTTGTATATGGCTGTACTTAGAGTCATGCCTTTGAGATAATGGAGGAGAGGAATGTTAGCATGTGGCATCATCTTGACAACACATAATATTGAATATGTCCATGTAGTTTGAAGATAATTTGGGTAAGTTGGTTCATGGGATGTTATTATGTGGCATCATACTAATGACCCATTATCTTAGGGAGGTCCATATAGAGCATAAAGCTTGTAAGCAATTGAGTGAGTAGGATGTGACTATGTGTCCAAATTCCACTACTCCACTATTATGAATATATTTTTATCATATACAATGCTTATGGTCTAATAGGCTGGTGAGATGTTGTTGTGTGGAATAATCCCACTACTCGACATCCCCAACAAATCCATGATAGACCTCTAAAGTGTCATAGTAACAAATAGAAAATTATCACCATGTCATGATTTTAAAACTTCATATAAGAAATTATAGGTGGAAAAATTAGCCATGGGATCCTAAGGGGAAGATGGTATGACATTGTATACTACCCAAGTAGCCATATGGAACCTAACTATGTCAACAATGGCCTAGGTCAAATTTGATGGCTATCTCAACATCAATTGTGTAGAAAATATTTGAGCAAGTTTTTGAAAATGAATTTGAGTGTGATTCCAAACAATTATGGTGCATTACTACCAAATGCATTATGGTAGTTATAGGTTATTATTTTAGAATTTATAATTCAAGTGGATTCTTATTGTGTTTGGATTAAATTTATTTTTATCCATGTTCATTGATGTGTTGCTCATTGTAATCATGTGTCATGCTTATATTTTAGAGATAAGAATGGGCATGACATTTTTATATCAGAGAATTGAGTTAAACTTTAGGATCTCTAGGGATGTTTAGAATGAGTTCATCACACTTTTAAATCTAGTTGATCATCATTTATGTAAGATAAACTTGGTGTATATTACCTGCTTACCTTATTATATTTTAGTTTGCGTAGATAAGATGCACATGAGAAATGCATGAATTATACCACATGTTTAAATCCATGCTCACATTATTGAGACCCTATAGTGATTAATAGTTGTGTTATATGGAATGGTGCCCCAAGTTTCTATCCTATAAAAAGGAGAAAAATACATCTTCCAAAGGATCAAAAAAGACAACGTACCCAAGCATGAGCTTTTTATACACATAATATTTTAAAACTTTATCAATTATTGATTTTCTTTATCTTACAATAAATTTTTGAGTCTTAATCATTAAGGGGTACACCGAGAAAGGGGTGGGCAGAGCATTGGTGCTTATCAAGATTGTTTTCCCTTTTTTCCACTTACTGTCTACACACTTGTCTCCTAAAAACATTCCCCTAAGCTCTCCCTCCTATTTTGTACCCTCCTCTAGTTACTTACCACCTTCATTAGCCTTTTCCTAACCTAAACCCATTTTTTTTATGGTTTACATTACATATTCAACCCCATTAACCTTGTAATCTTATTTGAAAACACTTATTAGGGTCTAGATCAGTCCTTGGCTGACCTAGTCCATGATCAAGTTTATTTTTTTCAATTATGATACTAGGTCGATTGAGTTAAACTTATCATCCTAAACTTTTTAAAGGGTTTAGGGATAGATCTACATATATAAACATATTCATTTTTCCATTTCTAAGAGAAGAGAAAAAGAAATATATTATGCATATGCTTATCCACCATTCTACTTGAGGAGTAATCTTAGGGTTTCATACTTTCTTTAGAGATATGGATCTTGTCTTGTGGATAAGTCTTATAGATGAATTGATAGGTTTTGTAGTTTAGAGCTGATTTATCATTGTCATCTCAACATACTACAACAACCTCTTATAAAGTACCTTATCCAAGGAAGAGATTGAGGCTCAAAGGGTTCATCTTTAAAGGTGAGTATTCTTAACCTTATTCATTCTTTTTAAGAGTAGATATATATGCATTTTTAGTTCTCTTCCATGCATTAGGATATCATATACATTAACATGAGTATATGTCTTATATACATGTTTAATTTTCATGTTTATTACGCCCACTTTGTACCACAAGCTTTGGTGAGCATTAGATTAGATTTACTTTACTTGTTATTAATTAAGTGAATATGAAAACATAGGGCCTAGTTATGGTTATTGTGTAGTTTTGATTGACTGGAGGCTTTTGAACCCTCCCAAGTGAATTTATTATGGTAAGATATCCCTTAATTAGGTTTAACATATCCATATTGGTCATGACCTTTATTATCTAATGTATCCATAATCAGAAGTGTATGTAGGATTTATCTTCTTTGAGCTAGGATTGATTTATATATCTATTGCATTTCTCATTGCATACATCCTGGTGAACCCAACATGAATCTAACCCTTACAATTTTTATTTCACACTTTTATTTCAATCATCTTATTATTTTTGTATATTTACAATATTATATCGAGATGGTTGGTATAGTTGTAACATTTTATGTTTAGGTTTAGCACAATTGCATCAAAATGACTCTATTTTATTTTTGTGAGTCTTCATCATATATAGGTTACTGGATTGAATAGGTTGACACAATACTCTTCTTCATGCCTAGATAA
The DNA here is from genome assembly GCA_037957365.1 of Torreya grandis. Classification (NCBI taxonomy): domain Eukaryota; kingdom Viridiplantae; phylum Streptophyta; class Pinopsida; order Cupressales; family Taxaceae; genus Torreya; species Torreya grandis. The sequence goes on from JARHVA010002729.1 coordinate 320,064, forward strand.
GCATATAAGGTCAAAAAGGTTAAATCTATCATATTATTCTCTCTTATAGCATTTAGATCAACAAACTAGGTCAAATAGGTCAACTTAGTCATCTTATTCTCTCTGCAAGCATCCAGATTAACAAACTAGATCGAACAGGTCAACTTAGTCAACTTATTGCTATTCAACACATAGGGTTTTGTAGAATTGTATCAAACCAATTGACTTAGTTTGTGGAATTTAAAAAAAAACATTCAAGGCACTTCAACATAAAATTTTCAATCCTAATCATCTTCAAACCAACCAAGGTTTCTCTCTTTCCTTTCTCAATCCTTTCAGCATTTCATTTCAACTTTATTTTATGCAAGTTAGTAGTCTTCAAAACTACAACCTTATAAAAAACTATGTTGACTTGGTTGACTTAGTTCTATAGCCTATCTTCTATCTAAGAGACTTAGTTAACTCGTTCAACTCTATTCTTAAAGACTTTATTTCCATAGAATAGTAGTGAACCAATCGACTATGTTCTATACTATTTGCATAAAGTGTCATCTAAACTGAATTTTTACTATTCTAAATTTGGTAATTGATAATTATTTGATATTAATTAATTAACACTTTAATTTTCAGTAAATTTCATTCTTAGAGTAGCTCACATAGTATAAATAGGTTTTTTAAAAATTATTATTTAGTTACACTATTTTTATCTTTTACACACACTACCAAATCATAAAATATTCAAAATACATTTAACACTTTTCTTCCCAAGGCCTTCCTTCTTGGATTTCATCACCAAAGGGGAATCCAACTTGTTTTTATAGCCAAGTATAAATACAATATTAATGATATATTTTTACAAATCACCTAACACCCTTATCATTACAAGATTGTGAAGTGAGGGTGTAGGCCCAAATACCAAGCTAGTACCATTATCAACATAGATCCCTTTTAACCCAAACATCCTAAAACAATCCATAGATTGATTTCTAATTCCATATTTTAAGACAACTTTACTATCACACTTAAATTGATACTTTCTATTAATATAATAACACTTAGGATAACCCACTTAGCTATAATTTTCTTTTCAATTGATTGCTTATGCTCTGATCATTGTGTGTTGCATTGTAAAAACTTGCATTGGCCAATATCGGTGCAAGCTTTTATGTTGTGTTCCCTAATTGTATCACTCACATTGATCTAATTATTTATGTTTTCTTTTATTTCTTGATTCACTAATAATGCAAAATTTTACCTTGTTTCAGCACACAATCATTTTATTTAGTACAATCTCTTATAGACTATGTTTTCCCCTATCAATAGTACATAATTGACTTGTACAAGTGTGTATCCTTTTTTGCCTAATTTATCTCCTAGTATACAATAAATATTTGACATATATGACTCTTATCCTTTTCTTTTAGTTAGGTTACAGTACTAAGTTGATTGGTTTGATCTTGTATCCTTATCAACTTAATTTCATACCTTATATGAAATATAGAGTCAACATGTATGACTTTTTACCCTTATATACATCTCAAATTATAGAGAACATTTGACTTGGTTGAATCTATGTCCTTTGTATCTTTTTTCCTTTATATAATCTTAGTCTTCCTTAATATTTTTCCCTCATCATGAACTTCCTATTTCAAGAGAACATTGAGTTGATTTCAATAGATATGATGAGCTTTACCAATGCTAGTAGGTTTTCCCATAAGTAGTTTATCGCTCTTACCCTAAATGAGAGTAATGTGTATGTAGACACTTACACTATAAACTATGAAACCCCTCCTCATTCATATTTAGTTCACAACACTCTCTTCTCATTAGAATATTAACATAAATTAGAGTATACTCCATAAATGATCTTTCTCATCAATGAGTTTCCTCAACATCAAGGAACAAATCCTTCTACTATTTACCATCTTATGATACGTGGTCAAATTGAGGATCCCCATTCACCTTCTCGCACATTCTCACATGGATTTGGGGACATTAACTTCTTTTATTCTTAAAATCTTCCCTCTATTTTGACCCCTTCTCATGCTATGACATATTCATCTTTGATTTCGTCCACTTCCATGTCAAGTATCTCTATTAACATGGAAGGGTCTAAATCTAATGGGCCTCTTCTAAGGCCCATTCTTCTCAATGTTTCCACTAGTGCATCATTTTATACCTATGGTAATCATGCCTCTAATGTTGATTATTCTCATCCCTCTTCTAGTACATCTTTTGCCACACAAGCAAATAATGCTACTAGTGCCTCATTAACTAACAATTCCTCTCAAGATACTAATAACACACATGATACCACTCATAGTGGTACCTAAGCCACTACTACAAATGCCAATGCTTCACACAATGAAAATAACACCACTCAAACCCATCAACTTATATTACAAAATCTTAATCAAATGAATGATATCCAAGATAATAATTATAACCAAATGATACAAATGGAAAATCATCTTATCCATCTCCAAAATTACCCTTAATAGGTTCCATGGGGAATGCATAACTAAAATTCCACCCCACCACCTCCTCTTAGGTATTCCCATGTTAATCTTATCCCTCAACATCATCTAGTTAACAAAATAATCAAGAAACTTCAAAGTGATCTTCTTATGCTTCGAATTACTAATATTGATATAGGAGGTATCAACCCTACCATTAGTTATAATGGATTAACCGACCCCACTCTACACTTAAAATAATTTATAAATCTATACAAAGATTGGGTCAAGTTAAATACTTTTTATTTAACCAAGATATTATCAAAATATCTCTCTAAAGATGCTTTAGATTGGTATAACTAACTCAAGTTTCATTACATCACTAGTTTTGAAATTTTAGTCAATTCTCTAGTCCAAGAGTTCCAAACTAGTAACCTCCCTAAAAATACCTTAGCCCATTTTATTTACTGTAATTAACTTGAGATAGAAACTATACAAGTTTTCATCAAATAATGGAATACCTATTCTAGAAAATGTGAACACAATATGGTATATGATAACCTCTTTAATCTACTCACCAACTTTATTTATTCCAATAATATTGGGTCTAGACTCTCTCCACTAACTTTGGAAGAGGCCATTGACCAAGACAAGTACCAGTATTTCCTCATGCATTAATTCAAGCCATCCCAACCTTTTATAAGTAATCATATGTTAAATAAAAATAAAAATTATCATGTGACTAAAAATGGTGTCATTGATTCTTATGATACTATTCATACTATTCAAGCTATTATTCCTAACCAAACTCCAAAACAAGCTTCCTCTCCCAACCACATCACTAATCATCATTTATTTCAAATAACATCAATGTTCATAAACCCTTATCCTTAGTGTAATTATAAAAGTGTATACCAAGACCTATTCCATGAGATCTTGATCCCACTCATCCCATGAAATCATGGTATGATCTCAATAACTTTTGTTAGTTTCATGCTAGATGGGGTCTTTCTCATGAGACTTGTAGGTAACTGTGTAATTTGGATATAGATTTCCTTTTGCATCCTAATTTTGACCATGATTCTATCATTTGTAAACATCAAAAAACTTATGACATTACCTTCAAATCCAATGAAACATAGACTAAATCTAAAGCTTTAAATTAGGTTAATGATCATTTGGATATATATAAAGATCCTTTTATACCAATAATGTTGATAAGCTTACTCCTTTTACCAATAATGTTGATAGTCTTTTGACCCAACTCCTAAAGATAATGTGGTAAATATGGCTAATATGTGAAGGGTAGTTGCTTTCATTGATTCTCATCCCATCCACACTCCTCAATCATCTTGTACTTTTTATGTTATCAAAGAATCTTCCTCAACTCACTTTACAAAGTTGGGGCAAGAAGACCTTATATATTTTGATGAAACAATTCGAACACCTCTTTTGGATAACACTTCTCATACCATTTCTACCACTTCTCTAACTTATTTGCCCATCACTAATGATATTCAAACTTCTATTAAAACTTCTACCAGTTTATCTCAAACCAAACCTTCATCACCTACCCCATCTTCTCAAGACAATCAACAACCTTTTCCTCTAATTAAACCTCCTACATATTATCAACATAAATTCATATGTACTTTAGATCCTCTTTCCAAGGACCTCCTTCAACATTATGCACCTCTTTATAATAGTCCCCTTATGGGTTATGATGAGTGGGATCATATCATGGAACTTACTAATCTCCCATCTCAAATCCCATTTCTTGAGCTTATGAAAACTTCCCTATGTCATCTTAATAATCTTATTTAACTCTTATTCAAAATGAACATCCCTCATCCTCCCTTATTAGAATGCAAATCCACATTATTTAGATCAAAAGATAGATTTTTAAACTAGTGCTAAAAGATGTCCATACACATTTATGAAATAGTGGTCACTTATCTCTCCTTAAAATTCCCCATTAATTATTTGATCCTTGATGAGATTCAACTTTATATGGATGATCCTCCCCTTTTCATCAGTGTCCAAATTAGTGATATCCAAGTCAAACATGCCTTGATTAATGAGCATTCAATCACTTGTGTTACCTCTCTCTATTTTATTAAAACCTTTAGATATTCTTAATGTAATCTTAAGTACACACACAATAAATGTCAAGGTTAAGACCAAAGTAAATTGCCTCCCTTAGGTTATGTGTGGCTCCCTATCCCTATTCCACCTACCATTATTCAAGTGAAGCTAATTATCTTCAAATTTCCTCTATCTTATAACATTTTTCTTGGTAGGCCATGGAATCATCACATATGATCAATTGCCTATTTCACTTGCTAATATGTCAAATTTACTCATAGTGGAACAATCTATAGGATTCAAGATGACACTAACCATTAGAATTTTGAACAATTCCAAGACCATGGTGTATTCAATATTACAACCCTTGAACCATTTCTAAGTGTTATATTTCATGAATATAAATGGCTTAACTTTATTTTCAACTACACCCAAGGTTACAATGGTCACCCTAAACTCATCAATAATATACCACCTAACCTCCTAGATTCAAATGATTATGAGCCTGATGAGATCAATCTCAAGATCAAAACATTGAATCTCTCACCTCATCTCATTTCCCAAATTTCACCTTCTCTAAAACTACATTCCTATCAACCACCTAGTGATGATGTACCCATTGTCTTAACTAAGACTCATCACTCCATTCATCAAACCATATTAGATGACAAGGTCATCCATACCTATGTCATTATTTTTCATACACCTGAATATGATATTGGTTATACCTTAGGTTATTCATTCTTATGAGGTCTTGTTTAGGCCCAAGATGCTGAAATTATTCATTATCATTCCTATTTGGTTTAGTCCTTATGTTTATCTTATAGCATTCCATCCTATATAATTCTTGATTTTGGCATTTTTACTCTTGTTCATATGATAGATATAGTGCCCACACCTCTAGTTTTTAATGATCCTCATAGGATTATACTTATGGATCATGCTATGGTTAGTCCTTAACACTTTGATAGATACTAATACCCCTCTAGATAACTTATCCTTTAGATGCTTAAGAATATCCTTCAGCCTTTTATGCATCCTCATCCTCCCTCAACTGGGCCTAGTTTAGATCCTATTCCCACTCCCTCTCTAGATGAGTCTCTTCATGTATCCAATCCTATTTCTCCTTCAATAAATCCTCACCTAGTCTCTCCACCATCCCTACCTTCCCTTGGTGATGTTTTTCTCCCCTTTATCGTAACTTTCTCCTTTGCTTGCCAAATAGGCTGATAAACCATATTATGATATTTATAAAGTTATCAATCATTATACTAGAGACTATTCATTACACCAACCTTATTTGGCTTCCATTTTCACTCCCTCTATTATTACACCCAAAAATTATAATAACAATTACATCTATTACTTCCATGGCATAAATAATCTTTCTTCCATGCATTATCATAAGCTATGACAATATATCAACACTCTTTAGCCTATAAACAAGACTATATCTCCCTTGAAATTATTACATAAATATCTTCCCAAATATGGAGAGGTATATTTTCTATATCACCAATGTGGTACTCATCACACTGATTATTATTTCATCCTTCAATAGCATCTCAAGGATCACTTCATGACTATTCCTTGCCTACTACCCTTCCTCCCATAGATCACCCTTACAATAAAGCCCCTCCTTCTTCCCTTGAGGCTCCACCATGTTTGGTCCCTTTTCCACATATAATTTATCCACCTATGCTTCCTTCACCTATGGATCCTCCTTCACTTATGCCCCCTTCTCCATCGGTGACTCCTTCACTTATGGCCCATTCTCCACTAGTGACCCCTTCATCTCCTATAGAATCCATTCCCAATCTTTCTCCTGATCATCCCTTGAATGATAGTCCTCATCACCAAAATCCTTTAGGAATTCCTAAATTTTCTATTAAGGATATTTGATGTGAATTATTTTCTTGACTTTCCTTGAAGATCAATGAAACTTTGGATGCAATCCAAGTTCAACTTTATAAAGACTTATTAGATGTTATGGATAATGTGTGTGGACAAATCTACCACTATTTATGAACATAAGAATAATGTTATTTCATTTCATTATTTATTTTGGATTGGATGTGTGCTCCAAATTTACATTTATCTACCTTATATCATTTGACATTATGTCAAATTCATATCTATCTTACATGATGACTTTTGTTTTGCACTACATGTCACTTATGATGTCATTATTGTTCTTATATTCTCTTATGGATTATTTTCCATAAACACATACTTATTCTCTATGTATTCCTTTTTGATGGATATCTTTCTCTTCTTTCATGATTATTTTCTATCTTATCTCTCTAAACATGGATAATTATTATTGTGACTTGGTTATACAAACCTTACTCCCTTTAGTCATTTCTTATTTACCATGTGATCAGTTAGTAAACAATTCATCTTATTATAATATTTTTTTATCAATCCAATTCGGATACCTCTTTACTCCCATTATTTCCTTTCTCAAACTAATCATACACATGGTTGAAACTTGAGATAACATGTTGGTTCATAGTTAAGCCTAAGTTTCTGAGTCACTCACATCTTTGTATACTTAGCTTCATTTAGCCAAAGCTTAAATCTCATTCATGTGTATCACTTTATCTCTCACACTTGGTCATTCCAAATCCATATGGAGGAAGAATCTTAAAATCTATAGAAGTTCAATATCCAAATAATTTCATAAAAGGCAATGCTCTAAAAAGCAACATTCAAATCTTTCAAAAGTCAAATCACACTAAAAAATAATGATTCTAAGTACATCTACTTTTTCTAATTGAAGATCAAACTCCATAGTTAGACTCATGATATAGTCAAGGTTAGGGTTTAGTATGCCATTAGATTGGAAAAGGAGAATTAAAAAATCTTTTAGTGCTACATAATTTCTCACACAAGTGCCCAATCTTCGTAGTAGACTAATGACTATGTAAGAGGTCCTGAGGAACATGGAACACATTGTAGGAAGTTAGGTCCATTTTAATTTTCTTATTCAAAAAAACCAACATGATTTGATCCTAGAACCACACTTATTTTCCTATACATATTTGGGCATATAGTGAACATGTATCCTTTGTATATTAATGGTCACTATTCTCTTAGTGTCTTTCTATGCCGTTAGTTTGTCTCATGCTTCCTAAGGTCTTCTCATACTATGCCTACATTATGATTCTTACATTCCCTATTTAATTCCCTATAATATTAATATTTACCCTTGAGAAATATTATTTTATTCACTGATTAGTCTCCTAAGGGATTTCATTACAATGTAAAACCTTGGATAGGACCAAGCCTTTCTCACAATTTACCAAATTTTCACATTACCATTCTAAATGTCCCATTTTACCATATTTTACCCTTTGTTTCCATCATTGGTGTTATTTTTCTAATTTTTAGTGTAATACCATGGATAAGACCTAACCTTCCTCATAAAAATTTTTAATACAAAAGTCACAATGAAATTACATATGTCAAATTTGAGATAAGTCATGATTGATTATGAGTTACACATCATTGGCATTCTTCCCATCTTGATTTAGTATGTTTTATTATTAATTCATTATTATGCCACTTTTATCTTCTTATTTTTTGATTACATGTAATAATCCAACCATTTTTATTAAAATTTTCGTGCTTCCCAACTTGAATTAGTGTGATTAATTTAAGTCCATTTTACAAATTTTGTTTCTATTTTATACTTCCCAAACCATTTGTATTTCACATATTTTCTATTTTATTATATTATTTTGATACTCCCAACATGACTTAGTGTGATTTTACTTGTTTTAATTTGCGGCCAATATATTTCATGGTTCAAAAACATTTTTTGTCCTCTTGTTTACCATTTTTTAGTTTATTATACTTAGTCATATTTTTTTATTACACATGTATCATCATGAAATAGTGTATGGTACATTTTTTTTATGATTAATTATATTTTAATTCCTTTTCACCTATTTATTTTTAACCATGCATGTGTACTATATAATACTAGAAAAGAAAACACTCCACATATATTTCCCATATCATATACAAAAAAATAAAAATACACATGCTAGAAATAAATATATCCATGCATCAACAACCACAACCAAAATATAACTCATGAGAAAAAAATTTGACTATCAAAATAATACATCTTTATATATCTTGTATTTTATATAATGGTACAAAATACAAAAATACATTGCTCTAGCTCTATAGAAGATCTCAATCATGTCTATCTTGTGGCCTAGCCACACTACCCATAGATGCCTTAGAATATCCCCTCTACAGAGTACATTATAATGAAGCTATTAAAGCTCTCAACCCTACTACTTATACTTATAGGTTGGCCACCTAGGCTTATACCTATCCTTAATGGATTGTGGTAGCTGTATGTGTAGCTCTCTATTGAGCTAGGGCCTACCAAGCATGTACATCTCATACTCCCACCCTTGCTAGTGGTTTTAACCCATCCCCACATGTTTTTAGGTTCTTTATGGCCTCCTCCACCAATCTAAACTATCTTGCTTGAGCTAGGGTAGATGGTATCATATGATCATCTAGCATGGTTGAATCATATGGTGCCAACACCCCATCCAAAATGTCATGGTACATTGCTATGACTAAGGATCCCCATATTATCTTATCTATTATAGGGTTTAAAAAAATCAAAACCTAGATAGATATTAGATCACATATACATCTCAAAATCTATATATATACATACAATCATATACAACTAGTATGTTATCTTAAAAAAATATTATTATAATATTTAAAAGCAAAACCTGAAGTCACTACCCATACATGCCATTATGCCTCTCCTTAGAGGTGCCTATATCAACCAGATCTACCCTGGGCTAACTTTTAGATCATCTTGCACAACCACCCTCACCTATGCTTGATCTCACTAATGGTATCTCCATTAGTGGTGTGCCTAAATTGGTCATTATTCCTCCTAATATGGTGCCTATTATGGTACTTTTTGCACCCCTACATCCACATCCATGCCTTCTCCTCCTCTAGTTTTTAGCTATCATGATTGACTAGTCTATGGTCTCACATGTCATAGCTTGATCATTGGTCTCTTGAGTAGCATGCCATGCCAAAAAAGTAGGATTACCCTTCAAGTATTTACCATCATATTTCTTATTTTACTTATATCTTTGTCTCTACTAAGTCTTTTTCTAAATAATAAAATGTTCTAGAATCCTAATAGTGTAAAGGATATTTTCAACTATCACATGTCCATGTTACAAAAATTTCATTTTTTGCACTTTTTTGCTAATCTCTATAGGTTTGCCTAATGTTTATCACATTGGAGACCTTCAAATTTATTTTATCTCCTTCTTTATCTACAACACTAAGGTAGGTAAAGGTATGTGTTTTTCAATTTTGTCCTTCTATTTATTTTATTTTTTCCTTGGTGTACTTTATTTAGCTTCAGCATTATGTGTTATTGTGTTATTTTCTTAAAGTACCATCTAGTGTTGCACCTATATGAAACATGATGAGATTTAATTAGGGCATATGTATACACATAATATTTTCAAACATTATCAATTATTAACACTCTCTATCTTGTAGGAACATATCGAGTCTTAATATCTAAGTGGATATCTTAAGGGGTGCATCGAGAAAATGGTGGATAGACCATTGGTGCTTCGTAGGATTGTCGTCCCTTTTTTCCACTTGCTATCTATGCACTTGTCTCCTAAAACCATTCCCTTAAGCTTTGAATTTTATTTTTCACCCTGCTTTAGTCATTTACCACCTTTATTATCCCTTCCCTAAAATAAACCCTCTTTTTGATGGTTTATGTTACATAGTCAGCCCCATTGACCTTGTACTCTTATATGACAAAACTTATTAGGGTCTATGTCAGCGCCTAGTTGACCTAGTGTATGACCTAGTTTTTTTTATCAATTATGATACTATGTTGACTAGATTAACCTTGTTGAACTAAAATTTTATAAGGGTTTAGGTTTATATCTACCTATATAAACACATTCATTTCACCATTTATAATAGAAGAGAAGAATAAGTAAGATATATTCTACATCTACTTATCCACCATTTTAATTGAGGAGTAAGCTTAGAGTTTTATAATTTATTTTGAGATATAGATCTTGTCTTATGGAAAAGTATTTTGGATGCATTGATAGGTTTTTTATCCTATATTTGATTTATCCTTGTCATCCTTACATACTAGAATAACCTCTTGTGAAACACCTTAGCCAAGGGAGATATTGAGGCTCGATGGGTTTGTCTTCAAAGCTAAGTACTCTAACTTTGTTTCCCCTTTGTAAGAGTGTATATCTATATATATATATATATATATATATTTACACTTATCTTCCATGAATTAGGATTCTATATACATTGCTGTGAGTATATGTCTTATATACATGTTTACTTTTCATGTTTATTACCCCCACTTTGTGCCATAAGCTTTGGTGAGCACTATATTAGATTTAATTTACTTGTTATTAGTTTGTTTAATATGAAATAATGGGTCCTAGTTAGGGTTAATTCATAGTTTTTCTTGACTAAAGGCTTTGGAACCCTTCTTAGTGAATTTATTGTGGTAAGAAATGCCTTAATTAGGTTTAGCAGATCCATCTTGGTCATGACCCTGATTATCCAATGTATCCACAATCAAAAGTGTAAGTAGGATTTATCTTCTCTAAGATAAGATTTATTTATAGATATGTTGTTTTAAATATATCCTACCAAGGCCAAATTATACCCCTTATAATTTGAAACTTTTCATGGTACCATTATAAGCCATTTTTAGTGATAAATTTCTTTATAAAACTTTGTATTTTACCTAAAAGGGGGATTTTTAATCTTTAAATGATAAATTTTGAGTCAAAAAGCTATTAAAATGTCTAAATTACCTTCATATACAATCATATGCATGACTTGACCTTATTCCTAAAGTTTCATGCCTTGATAAAATATTTCATATAAGTTTTAAGCCAAAAGGCCCATTTTTACCTCACACATGCCAAATTTTTGGACCAAACGTGTGTAAAAAATATTATTACATGTATTGACATTATAAATGACTCTTTATATTCCTCTCATTCCCTAAAAGTGGTGTTTCATGACTTAAGTTTGAATAAATATTCAAGAAAAGGCATTTTCAATTTATTTCATGCAAAGGTACAGATTTGTCCTGACCATTGTGTATAGTAGAGGTATAAAACATGAATAAGAGGAAATGGAATGTATTACATAAGAATTTTGAGTGAATATGATTCCAAATAGGCCCAAAACTAGTCCCATCTAGTCAACTAGCTTCTTTGCACATAGGGAGAGCCCTTTGAGTTTGTAGTGGTACAACCATGAAGAAAAAATCTATGTATAAAATTTTGGCCAAATAAAATATTATTAAATATATTATATATAGAGAAATTTGTTCTAAAATTGGTCATGTCTCCTTCATGAATAATTCTTTTGAAGTCAATGAACTCATTATGGCTCCTTCATCCAAGCAGGCAATTGGTTTTCTCGAATTTCTCTTCATTAAGGCATCACAACAAAAAACTTATAGGTTATAGAGATTCTTAAGATAAAAATTCAAATTTATATGGAATTCATCAGTTATATTCCACAAGTATGAGAGCCAATTAGAGCTCAATAATTCAAAATAGTGCAAATCTATAGTATGCAAGCATGTAAAGGAGAATTGTATAGTTTAGAAGAGAGAAAGGGTTTCAAGATTTCTTGATTTATTATTTACATGAGTCTCCTTCATGTTATTATGTTATCCAAGAAATATTATCAAATTTTCCTTCAAAATATTCATAACAAGAATCCATCAATGGATCTTAAGAGTCCTCAAAATTCACTATTTAGTAAATGTTAAGGTTTTTAACATTTGTTAAGGTTCCTAGCATATTCCTAGGTTTCAATTTCAGCCTCTTATCTTCTTTTAATAGCCTCAAAATTGATATATATGGTAGAGGATAAGCCTATGTTTTAATAAAAAATTCAAAGTTGTTTTGAGATTTTACTTTCATGCTCTTATGACCTACATTTTTTTTCATCCATCTTCACTATTTTGTGACTACCATTCCTCACTATTATAAATATTGTCTATGATTTCATCCTCAATTTCATAAGTTCCCACCTTCCAAATCACCTTAATATCATGTATAAACTATCATTAATGATTCAATAACCAATTGAGCACCATGATCATTCAAATAAGGTTAAAACCTTAGAAGCACTACTAGATAGTCAATATCCTTAACTACAACCAATCTCAAGGCTACAAGCAAGATGTGTTGCAAGAGAATGTTGTCTTGAGGACACTAAAGGCATGGTTATCACATGATGAATATTTAACTCATATTATCAATTTATATTCATTTAAGGATAGGTTAACTAAGATTATTTTATGACCTTCCCAAGGTCTAAAACCCTACTACAGTATGTACAATAGTCACCCATAGTTATGCTAGCAATAAGTGAGGTTGAAGATTCAAACAAGGAGAAAAGCTTGCATCTACTTGATAGAGAGTTTACAATATTTAATACTTTCAATAAATATTGAGAACATTATATTGAATAACTTTAGAGGTCTAATTGAAGTATTCAAGTTCTATCTCTACTACAATCTGTAATGGTCATATTTGGATCATAGTCAAGTTTAAGAGAAGAGAGGTTTATATTCAAAATGATGGAGTAAACATTAAGATTTAACAAGTATGGTAAGGAAATGACCATGAAACTAATACCAAAGGAAATATAGTGAAAATATAAAACTCAAATTAAGCCTTTTTTTCCATGCAAATGTATACCTATAGTAGGGTTTATAGGGTTTCTTGAAGTACAACTTGAGTTACCATGTTCAAGATTGTAAACATGGTGTTGTCATGCCTTGTAGATGTATTAAGTTTTATACTCAAGTTTTAAGAGTATCTTCAATGGTATGAAGGGTTTTATCAATATGTGAACTTAAAATGGCATAGTAACACTATCATGAGACTTGTAAAGTACACTTATAGCCTTCTAAAACATAAACCTATTTCTAAAGGTTGTGAAGGAGAGTCTCACCATGAAAGCATATAAAAGAGTTTCATGATTGTATCAATGATTCATAGTGATGATGTATTTTAATGAGATCAAGAGGATAGATAGGTACTCCAAACACTTATTAATGGTTAGGTCAACTATCAAATAGTCATCTACAACTTTCTAGAACATAGGCCTATCTACAAGAAAGAAGAGAATGATAGCAAAATGGATTAATGACAAAGTTTCTTATTCACATGGAAGTTTAATGAAATAATTAGTGATTTAATGAAGTAAAATTATAAAGAGGAGTGTCTAAATAATGACATAGTGAAGTTCACATTATCAATGTAACCTACAACCATACAAAAGGGTAGGTATACATCTAAGATAGTGAAAAGTTTGATATCAAAATAGACTAATGAATATTTTCACATGTGAAGATCATACCATAAGAAAATTTATGATTTTAATGAGGTAAATATATGTGGAATGGTTCTCCAAACATTTCTTAAAAGTCAGGTCAACTGTCAAATAGGCACCTACAACCATACAAATGATAAGGTTTAGTTTTGAAGTAGTCACATGCTCTCAAGGTGAAATACAAGTACTTTATATTCAAGGTTAAACTAGTGAGGTATCTTCTACAAGTAAATACATCATTGACATATTCAAACCTTGATCAAGAATACTAAAACACTGCCAAGTTCATGAAGATGAAATTATAGGCTTGTACGTAAATAAGACTATGTGTGAGGCCTAGGAAATTTTTAAGAGAAGTCCAAATGTTAAGAAAAGGTTTCTGGGGGAAGTTGAAAATTATTTTAGGGTCTAAAAAGCACCAATAAATATTAAAAATGATCAATTATCTCCATTTATCATAAATAACCATCTATAGTAATGTTTATACATAGTCATAATGAGTTTCCTTGAGGAGATAAGGTTTGAGGAAGGTTTAACAAGTCTACAAGGTAAATAATGGAAGATGAGACCAATGTAGGAGGAATTTTCATGGAATTTTCAAAACATTTTCATCACTATCAAGCCAAAATCAAAGTGTAAATAAGTAAAACTTAGTCTTAAGATTGAACAAGTAAGTAGCCTACTAGTAAATGTTGAGAAAATTCACCTAAAGGCCATAATATACATGATCCAAGCATGAAACTTGGTAGGATTGGTCATCATTAGTTCCTATATATACCTATAATATTTGTGAGATCATTAGAAGAGTGGAAGTATCCAATATTTTTACAAAGTCACATGCATGCCTATTCACAATCAGAATTGGATTAGGTAGACTTCTTATGGTGCATACAAGTGTGGTTGAGGGTTATAAATTCATTTGAAGTGTTTTATATGAATAATAAGATTTTAAATATTAAAATTAACTTTTATGGGTTATGATACTCCTTTTCCAATGCAAAACATGCCTTTGAGGGCTAAAACAAGCCAACATGTCTATGTACTATGCTAGGAGTAATGACATCCATGTGGGTTTAGAGTAATTCAAGAGATAAAGTAGATTTTTGAAGATTAAGGGAGATTTATAATGACATATAGACACTCCATGATTTATAATATATTAGGTTAGCAGGGCAAAGTCATTAAATTTAGTGACCAAGGGTTGCATAGGCTAATTAGGAAAGAAACCCTATAGGCAATCCTAAGAGGCATTAAGAAAAATGAAGTTTAAAAATTAAAAATAGGTCAAATGGAGTTAAATTTAATGTTAAATAGTGGTTTTGAATCATTAATATACATATTTAGTCACCTTAGACCCTAAAACTTAGATTTGGCCAATCAAGCCTAGAATGTATCACTTTAAGGCACTTCCAACCCCTATTAGAAAATAATGAAATCATGATATGGTATGATGAGGTGTTAAAGGTAATAAATGAGGTATTATAATAATAAAATGATAAATTAAAGGTCAAATTGGTCCTTTAGAGTGAGTTCTAATTATGCAAGCTAAGACACCCATTCAAACCACCTAATCAAGTGTTCATATCTTTCACCACATGAAGAGTTTGGAAAAATGATCTTATAATTATTTTAGGACCCATATTAAATTATAATTCATTAATATATATATTTTTTTTAGTGGATATAATTTATAAACAATCACTAAGAGTATAAGCATGTCTAGAATGCAAGCAAAACCCTATAAGCAAACTTCTTTACGTATATACCTTTTCACACCTTTTTCATGAGAACCCAATCTTATAAATAAATTTATATAGTATATACAATAAAAATTCATGTCAATATGTTTTTTTCTAGATGTTTGTACTTTATGAACTATTATTAAGAAGGTTCACCTTCAAAACCCTCCCAAACCCTCATACGGACCAGTTTTGAGAAAAGTCAAATTTATTAAAATAAAAACCTCGTGAATCATCTTAAAACCTCTTAAAACATGAATTAAACATAGATAATTTTATGTACATGGTAATTTTTTGTAAAAAATTATATGGACATGGTATAAAATAGGTTTTTTAAAATTAAAAGTGTTGAAAGGAGAGGTACAAGGCATTTCAAAGATTTATAATCCATGGAGAGTGAATTTTGGCACTTTTTATTCCTCATAAATCCATAATATGGTCAAAAAAATTATTGGAAATTCCCTTTGAGCCCATTCAAATTAGATAGTCTACAAAAATTCAGGGCAAATTGACCTAGTTGACTACTTTGACTAAGTTCTAGGTGTTTCTTCACCAAAACAACTTATTTCATGTAATGAGGGTTTTTTAAAGGTATAAATATCATTATATTTATAGGTTATAATGGTTTAATATAGGTTTTCAAGATCCATCAAGTGTAAATTTTAGGTGAATAGGCCTATTTGGCATATTTGATCAATCAATCAAAGATGAAATTAGTGTTAAATGGCTATCAAATGAATTCATGTTGAGTTATAATGCCACATATCTAATATTCATGTGGATTTATTATGCACTTTTAGTATTCAAGTGATAATTCATAAAAATGAGGGCTTAAGTGGGAGTGAAATTGTCTTAAGGGTCAATCACTCTAAGTTGACTAATCATGAGTGGACTAGAAATCAATTCATATTCCATGATTTTCATGCAAGACAATAAATTCAATTATATTGGTATCATTTTAAGTGAATTTATCTAAACAAGGTTTTATCACTTGATAAAACCTATATTCATAATTTGCATTGCTTTCTAGTATTGTATGAGCTTAAATAGAGTGGATGAACTAGAAATATAGGTGTATCACCATAATTATAATAATATTTTCCCTTTTAGTAATCCTTTTAAACCTTTTCATCCCAAAAATTAGTAGGTTTTAGTAATATTAGCATAGTAGATCTATTTATAAGAGTTAGCCTCACAAATTTAGAGGTGGGGTCTAAGATACAAGCATCCCACACCTTAAACCATTCCATTGTTAGTCAAGGTGTGAATTAGATTAGATAAATGTGCCTTTATTGGAGTACAAATTTTTAAAATTTTGGTTTTTAGAATTATTTTTAGATACTCATATGGTCTTCATCTCTAAGGCAAAGGGTAGTTTTTGTTCAAAATTTAGTTTGTTTTCATGTGTTTTCTAGGATATGGTAGACTATGGAGAAGACTTTGGTCATTCATTTCCTTATTATAAATTCCAATATGATCCATATACATCTTACCATGATCCATATCAGCCTTATGATGAGCCTCACCAATCATATATATAACCCTATCAACAATATGATGACTCATACCAATCCTATGATAACCCTCATGAGCCTTGTTATCTTCCTAATCAGCTCAATCAAGTTCCAAGATAATCCATTTCAAGCTTCAAACAAACTTTGTTTGACTATGATAAAAAACTGGTGAGCATAGAAACTAAAAATATTTATGGATAGGAGATTCCCAAGCATGAAATTGAGAACATGAGAGCTTAATTATAGTAAGATAAAGAGGTATGTCCATCCTTCCTAAAACAAGGCCATTAAAAATTTAGTGGTGATATCCTTGATATAGGTGGTCTAATTTTAAACATTGAAGAGAAGTTTATAATCCATGAGAGACACTAGGGTAACCATAATCATCATCATTTCCCATTAAACTACCCCTTTCCCTTTATGAACATCAAACAAATGTAAATCACATCCCTCAAGATTCTATTTAGATATTGCCAAGTTTTCTTACTTGGAATATATCCAAGAGAGGCCTTATAAGGTTGAAGAAGAGTGTTTTTAGGAGGGTAAATCTCATGTTTCATAGTAGATCATATAGGATCCTTCATCTTCAATTTTGCAAGGAGAGATGTCTATTGAGTTGGTTCATGAGTTTGATGCTCACCTAGTCAATTAAGTTGAGCTTACAAACTAGCATCTTCAAAAATAAATAGAAACTATAAAAGAAACACAATCTTAATATTAATTTTCTCCTTTCATACCCATGGATGTAACAAGTGAAATTCAAGAGGATTCTAAACCCAAGCTCATGACATGGAAGCAAATGTAATAGTCAAGGGAGAAAAAGGAGAGATCAAACAAAAGTTAAGGTTTTGTTTAGGAAATTAATTAGAAGAGAATTCAGCCTCCACTCCCCCCTCCTCAAAATACCAAATCTTTACCTTCATGGAAAGCTGTTCAAGATAACTTTCAACGTAGAGAGGAGGTGATGGTTATCCAAGTTGAGAAGCTCCATGAGCAAAATTAGGCATCTATGGTAACATATTTGGACCTTTCTCATCTTCTTTAGTATTTTCAAAGGTTTACAATGCCAATTCTTGAGAAGGAGACTCTCTTTTTTGAGGTAAATGAAGAATTTTTAATTGAGATGAATGAAGATGAGAGAGTCTTGGATGAACAAGAGAAATACATCACAATTGAGACAATTATTGACAATGATATCCATGACTTAGTATTTCATAATGTCAAAGAAGATGAGTTGCAAGATTAGATTCAAATGAAAGATAAGACACAATAATAAGATATTATACATCAGCAAAAATAGGTTTCTTTTTAAGAGCTTTTTGGTCATATAGTAGTTGTTCTTCATCAAGATGTTCATCAAAACTTGCAAAATTTACCATTAATAAGTGCATTCCAACTAAAGAAGATAAATGTCAAGGTAATGGTGATGAACTTTGGAAATAATATATGGATATGTGTAATGAATATTCAGCTATTAAATGTATCACACTTCTTATTGAGGATTTTAAAGACTAATCAACTACTGAATCTATGAATTTTTGCCCACAAGAAGAGTGGGTACATAATGATGTAAGGAATGAAGAAGTGTTGGTTGAATTACTACTTCAACTCATTTCTCCTAAAGATAAACAAAATTAATGAACCTTTCCCTTTAGTATGTCTAAAGAGATATAATAGGTCAATCATGAAGGTCTTGATAAGTCACCATTCAATGTGGAGGAGAGTGAAGGTATTAACCAGGACATATCAGATCATTGGTATCCCATGAATGAATAAGAATTGGCATTATTCTTACAAATTAGAAGAACATGGGAAGCATATGATTTGGTCTTAGATCCACATCTACAATCCATGTAACTTAGAATGCAAGTATAAGGCCTAGTTGCATCACCAAGAATCCATGAAAATGTAAATGCTCTAGTCTACAATAAGAAGCTACCAAGAGATGGAAATCAAGCTTCAAAGTTCTAAGATGGATAATCTAGCTTTCCATTTGACCCTAGAGGAAATATTTTGATCTCAAGTTAGATATTTTAAGTTTTTTTTTCATGGTTTAGTAAGTGATTAGCATAAAGAATAACTTATTGCCTTGTTGTTGTTTTGTCTTATTTTCTTATTTCCTTAGATTAGTTTTATTTGATTATTATTTTTAGTTATTTTTCCTTATCTTTTCTTTTTTTTGTTATAGTCAAAAGAGGTCTCACAAAGTTCAAAAGTCTATTTAGCAATACATGAGAGTCTTTAATCATGTTATTGTGTTTCAAAATTATCATTGTCATGTGAAATTTAGTAGGTTATTTTGACTAGTAGGTTGGTCAACCCCTATGAGTTTCAAAAAATGTTGTTAATTTGTCCTATAAATTCCAAATGCCACCCTGTATAATTTGAAACTTTCCATGGTATCATTATAAGCCTTTTTAGTGATAAATTTCTTTATAAAATTATGTATTTTACCTTAAAGGGGGATTTTTGGTATTTAAATGATAAAATATGAGTCAAAAGGATAATAAAACATCCAAATTTCCTTCAAATACATTCATATTCATGACTTGACCTTAGTCCTAAAGTTTCATGCCTTGATAATGGATTCCATGCAAGGTTTAAGCCAAAAAGGCTCATTTTTAGCTCACACATGCCAAATGTTTGGCCCAAAATCATGTAAAAAGGATTATTAAATGTGTTAACATTATAAATTACTCATTATATTCCTATCATTCCCTAAAAGTGGTGGTTCATGACTTAAGTTTGAATAAATATGGAAGAAAAGGCCATTTTCAATGTATTTCATGCAAAGGTATAGATTTGTATAAACCATTACGTATAATAGAGGTATAAAACATGAATAAAAGGACATGGTAGGTATTATAAAAGAATGTATAGGAAAAATTGTTTCAAACATGCCCAAAACTAATCCCCTCTTGTCAACTAGCTTCTTTGCACATAGGGAGAGCCCTTTAGGTTTGTAGGTAGTACAGCCATGAGAGAGAAAATTGAGGTCTAAAATTTTGGATAATAAATTAGTATAAAAGATATTTAATATAGATCAATTGTTTATAAAATGGGTCCTATATCCTTCATGAATCATTCCTTTGAATTCAAGGCACTTATTAAGGCTCCTTCATCCAAGCAAGCAATTAGTTATTTTGAATTTCTCATCATTAGGGCATCACAACAAAAACTTTATAGGTTTTGGAGATTATCAAGAGATAAATTAACCTTTATAGGTCATTCATCATTTATTTTACACATGTGTGAGGTCTAAGTAGAGCTAAAGAAGACAAAATAATGCAAATCTATAGTATACAAACATGTAAAGGAGAATTTTAGGTTCAAAAGAGAGAAAGGGTTTCAAGATTTCTTGGTTTCTTATTTGCATGAGTCTCCTTCATGTTATTATGTTATCCAAAAAATATTCTCAAAGGTTCCTTCAAAATATTCACAACAAGAAACCATCAATGGATCTCAAGAGTTCTCAAAAGTCATTATTTAGTAAATGTTAAAGGTTTTTAGCATTTTTTAAGGTTATTAGCATATTCTTAGGTTTCAATTTCAACCTCTTATCCTCCTTAAATATCCTCCAAATTTATATATGTGGTAGTTTATAATCTTATGTTTGCATAAAACCTTGAAATCCATTTTGATATTGTCCTTTCATGCTCTTACCACCTCCATTTTATTTCATCCATCTTCACTGTTTTATGACTACCATTCCTTACTGTTATAAAGCTTGTCTATCATTTCATCCTCAATTTCATAAATTATCACCTTCATCTCATAAATACACTATCATGAAATATTTAATAATCATCTGATCATCATGATCATTTGAATAAGGTTAAAAACTTAGAAGCACTACTAGACAATTAAAATCCTTAGCTATGTGAATCTGAAGGCTATAGTCAATGTGTGTTTCAATAGGATGTTGTCTTGAGGACAGTGCACAAAGTCTCCACCTCAACTACTCAAAGAGTATATCAAAAAGGATAATGGGGGCTAAAGGCATGGTTATCACAAGAATAATATTTATCTCATATTATAAAGTTGTGATAATTGAAGGACAAGTTCACTAAGATTGTTTTGTGACCTTCCCAAGGTCTAAAACCCTACTACAGTCCATACAACAATCAACCATAACTCTGCTAGAAAGAAGTGAGGTTGAATATTTAGACAAGGAGAGAAGATTGCATCTATTTGAGAGAGATTTTAAAATATTTAAGGATTTAAATTAGGATTTATAACATTATAGTAAATAATTTTAGAGTTATGATTGATGTGTTTAAGGCCTATCTTTATTATAGTCCATACAATGGTTAGATTTGGATCATAGTCAAGTTTATGAGATGAGAGGTCTATTTTCAAAAGGATGGAATAATGATTAAGAGTTAAAATGTATGGTAAGTAAATTTTCATGAAACTAAGACCAAATTAATTTCATTAAAAATATCAAACTAAGTTTAATCTATTTTTTCCATGTAAATTGATACCTATATCAAGGTTTGCAGGGTTTCTTGAAGTACAACTTGAATTACCAAGTTCAAGACTATAAAGATGGTGATGTCATGCCTCAGATATGTATGAAGTTTTATACTAAGGTTTTAATAGTATATTAAATGGTATGAATGGTTATATTAGCTTATGAACTTCAAATGGCATAGTAATATGATCATGAGACTTGTAAAGTACACATACATCCTTTTAGAACATAAACCTATTTCCAAAGGTTGTGAAGGAGAGTCTCAGCATGGTAACATACATATAAGAGTTTCATGATAGTATCAAGGATTCATAATGATAATGTATTTTAATGAGATCAAGATGATGGAGAGAGACTCCAAACACTTTTTAATACTAGGTCAATTGTTAAATAGTCATCTAAACCTTCTAGAACATAGGCTTATTTGTAAGTAAGAAGAGAATGATAATAAAATGGCCTAATGATAGAGTTTCTTGTTCAAATTGAATTTTCATGAAACAATTAGTGATGGAATGAAGTAAAATAATAAATATGAGGGTCTAAATAATGACACAATCAAAAGAATAGGTATACTTCCAAAATAGTGAAAAGATTGATAGTAACATTGAATAACAAAGAGTTTTATATATTGAATATCATAACATAGTAATAATGATAATTTTAATGAGGTCAAGATATGTGGAAGGGGATATAAACACTTATTAATAGTTAGGTCAACTATCAAATAGGCACCTATAGCCATACAAATGACAAGGTTTAGCTCTCACATAGTCACATGCTCTCAAGGTACAATATAAGTACTTTCCATTCATGATAAAATAAATTATGTCTTTTATGAAATTCAATACATCAATTGATATATTAAAACCTTGATCAATAATATTAAAACACACCCAAGTTCATAAAGATGAAAGTTTAGGCTTGTACAGAAAGAGGACTATGTGTGAGGCCTAGGAACTTTGTAAGAGGAGTCTAAATGTTGAGAAATGGTTTTTGAGGGAAGCTTAAAATTTTTTTAGGGTCTAAAAAGCATCGATAAATATAACATGATTACCAAATACCTCCATTGTTCATAAATAACCATCTATAGCAATGTATATACACAATCATAATGAGTTTCCTTGAGGAGATAAGGTCTGAGGAAGGTTGCACAAGTCTATAAGGTAAATGATGGAAGATGAGAACACTATAGGAGGAATTTTCATGGAATTTAAAAAACATTTTCATAATTATCAATCCCGAATCAAAGTGGAAATAAGGAAAACTCAATCTTAAATTTGAACAAGCGGGCAACCTACTAGTAAACATTGTGAAAATTTACCTAAAAGCCACAATATACATGATCCAAGCATGAAACTTGGTAGGATAAGTCCTCATTAGTTCCTGTATATAAATATCATCTTGGTGAGATCACTATAAGAGTGTAAGTATCCATTGTTTTTACATAGTCACCTACATGTCTATTCATAGTCAGAATTAGAGTGGGAAGACTTCTTGAGGTGCATACAGTGTGGTTGATGATTAAAACTTCATTTAGATTGATTTATAAGAATAATAATATGTTTTTAAATCTTAAAATTACATTTTATGGTTGATTATTCTCATATAGCAATGCAAACCATGCCCTTGAGAGATAAAATAGGCTAACCAACC
Organism: Torreya grandis; assembly: GCA_037957365.1. NCBI lineage: Eukaryota > Viridiplantae > Streptophyta > Pinopsida > Cupressales > Taxaceae > Torreya > Torreya grandis. The sequence goes on from JARHVA010002729.1 coordinate 343,393, forward strand.
TATATACTATGTTAGGAGTGATGACATCCTTATGGGTTTAGAGTGATTCAAGAGATAAAATAGATTGTTTAAGTTTAAGGGAGATTAATAATGATATGGAGGCACTTAATGATTCATAATAGCTCAGGTTAGTATTGGAATACCATCAAATTTAGTGATGAAGGGTTACATAGGCTAATTAGCAAAGAAACCCTACAAGCAGTCCTAAGAGGCACCAAGGAAAAATGGAGTTTAGGAATAAAAATGAGGTCATAATTATTTAAATTTAATTTTAAATAGTGGTTTTTAATCCCTCATATTCAACTATAGTCACCTTAGACCTTGAAACTCAGATTTGGCCAATCAGGCCTAAAAGTCCTCTATCACTTTAAGGCACTTAAAACCCCTATCAGGAAATAATGAGATTATAGTATGGTATGATGATATTATAAAGGTAATAAATGAGGTATTATAATAATAAAATGACAAAGGAAAATCAAAATTGGTTCTTCAAAGCAAGTTCTAACTATGCAGACTAATACACCAATTCGAACCACTTGATCAAGTGCTCATATCTTTCACCACATGAAAAGTTTAGCCAAATGATATTATAATGATTTTAGGACCCATATTTATTTATAATTAATTAATAATTTAGGTTATTTTATGGTATTTAACTTATTAACAATCATTAAGACTATAAGCATGTCTAAAATGCAAACAAAAACCCTACAAGCAAACCTATTTACATATATACTATTTTCATACCTTTTACATGGGAAACCAATATTATCAATAAAGTTGAGTGGGTATATAAAATAAATATTAATGTATATAAGTTTGGGTTTTGAGGTATTTAATTTATGAACCATCATTAAGAAGGTTCACCTCCAAAACCCTCCCAAACCTTCATAAAGACTAGTTTTGAGAAGAGTCAAATTTATTGCAAATTAACCTCATGAATCATCCTAAAACCCCTTCAAACATGAATTACACGCAGATAAGGTATTTTACATAGTAATTTATTTATGTAATTTTATATACATGGTATAAAATATGGTTTTTAAAGAATAGGTGATGAAAAGAAATGTATAAGGCAGTTTAATTATTTACAATCCATGGAAAGTGAAGTTTGGCACTTTTTATTCCTCCTCAAGCCATCATATTGTCAAAACCATTCTTGGAAATGCCTTTGTGAGTTCATTAAAATCAGCCAATCTTTATAAATTCAAGGTAGATTGACTTATTCAACCACTTTGACTAAGTTTTAGGTGTTTCTTCACCAAAAGGACCTATTTCATGATATGAGGGTTTGTTTTAGGTCTAAATATAATTATATTTTCAAGATATAATGGTTTCATATAGGTTTTAAAGATCCATAAAATTAAATAAGTAGGATATTAGGCATATTTGGCCTAGTAGGCCTATTTAATCAATCACGAAAAGATGAAATTAGCATTGAATGGATATCAAATGAGCTCATGTGGAGTTATCATGACACATATATAGTATTAATGTGGATTTATTATTCACTTTCCATATTCAAGTGATCATTAATGTAAAGGATGTCTTATATGGGAGTTAACTTGTCTTAAGGGCCAATCACTCTGAGTTGACTAACAAACAATGCATATTCCATGGTTTTTCATGGAAGAGAAGACATTAACTTATCTTGGTCCCATGTTAAGTGAAGTTATAGACAAGTCAAATGAGCCCACCACATTTTTTCCAATGCCAAAAGGAGCTCATGCAATAACATTCAACATAAAGAGAAGTATTAAGGACTATTATTAGCAAATTGTAATTGAAATTGACTAGATTTGATGGTTAGATGAATCTCTTTCCTCTCTTCTATTCCAATAAATTGGATTTCTCTATTCTCATGTTCTATATATTCAAGCTTTTAAGCCTATTTTTGTGGTCCCTCTTTTGGGCATGATGAATTTCTACCAAGATTGAGATTTTTTAACCTTTTGAGATGAATAAAATTATTGTTTTTAGATTCCTATATACAGGTTTAGTGTGTTATATTTGTTTGATTTACACATGTGGTAGTATTTTCTCCCTTGTAAAGTCCTAATCTCACCTAGTTACTAGTATGCCTTTTTATGCAGTTCATATACAATGTTTGATGTTGATTGACTAAGATAACAATGGATATATTGATTGTATAGTGCCTTGAATTAGGCCTACCATAATTTACCTCATGCTTTGATCACTTGATGAGACTTATATGTGAAATATTATTGCATAAGAATCCTTTAATCCTTATAACCCTTTTCATCCTAAAAAGTAGTAGGTTTTAGTAGTCTAAGCATAATATACTAGCCTCACAAATCTAGAGGTCTAATCTAAGATATAGGTGTCCAACACCTTAGGCCATCCCAATTTTAGTCTAGGTGTGAATAATATTAGATCAATATGCATTCTCAACCTCAACCTATATGAGGGTGTAATATATGTTACTAACATATGCTACATTTCCCGTTGAATGTAATCTCAACCTATGAAAGATCTGAATATAGGATTGAGGCAAGCCTTGAGAAAATAAGTTGGGGATGGACCTTCTCAGTGTGTATGCTTCAACTAAAGAGTTGTTGGATATTATGCATGAATTTTTTATAGTAACACTTGATCAAGCCATACTCATATCCTAACAATGACTAGTTGTGAGAATCAATTTTTTTTACAATCCTTAGTATATTTATTTGATTGTTTTATCAAAGCATGAATTTCTTGTGAAAAGCTATTATCTTTAAAAGGATAGTGAGCAGAATACTGAACCTAGTGATAGATAGATATATATAATAATTATAGCTATAATTACATATAATAATGTGCATGTTTCTTGTATATTATGGTGCTTATCTTGAATAATTTCACTTCTCTATGTTGTTACTATATTAATAGTGGATTGTAAATCTGAATGAAGTTGGATTTTAATGCTTTAACTAATGCTTAGATGATGATAAATTGAACTCATAAATATAAAAAAGGTTGCAATGATATCTCTTTTAAAACTATGAATTCACTAGATATGTTGATTGCATATGTTTAAATAGTGGGAATGAGTATGGGGGATGTCTCTTGTTATTTAAGAGCATTGGAACCATTTGATAAACCATAATATGGTAAAACTCTAGAACTAAGGTTATGGCTTGTGCAATGAATAAATTCAATATTGCATTATGTTAACTAGCTGAGTGGTAATCTTGTATCTTGCAAGTGTAATAAGATGAATCTCTAAGGAACTAATTAGAGTAGGTATGTCTTTGCATGATTATTATTTCATGAAAAGAGCATGTTATAGTTGGATAGATTTGGGCTATTAATTTCCTTATTTATATACATGAGCATATACTTACTCATATTTTATATTTATGAGTGTAATATAAATGGTTACAAGTGAATATTCTTGGTTATGAAGCATCTATAATGGATTGAGGCAACCTTGCTCATTCTTAATATTATGATGATAAATAAATCAATAGGTGCATCTACATATATAATAATGTTTATTGGCTGACGAAAGCCTAGAAGAACTAAAAATCAAGTTGAATTACTATGAAATTATGTGGTAATAAAATTGAATGAATAGTATGGCATTTCTCCATTCTTTCTCTAATTGAGAATATTTTAATTTTGATAGTAGGAACTGATACTACCTTAGGAACTTATATATCACTATGTTTCTATAGGAATCAAAAGGTGGCAACTGTGCAGGTGCACTTCTCTTGAAATGGTATCCTTGCATCTCTCTTATCATAAACATTAGGTGGGACCTAATCACAAGTAGAATTATATCTAAATTTTCATGATAAAGTAGGTAATGCCTAATTTCAATGACAAATCACATCTTGGTAGGTGGTGAATACAATATAATTATAAGTATGACCTCCATAGAGGCATAAGATACAAACTACTAAATAATATCCTTTTATGTAGTGACAATGTTGTAGCACTATCCTACATGTTGTTCCTAAAATTAATAATATCATTTTGTATAATGAAAGTGGTGTATCACCCTCCTACATATTATTCCTAAAATTGATAGTATCATTTTATGTAGTGGAAGTGGTGTAACACCCTCGTACATGTTATTCCTTGTAATCAAATAACAATGAATTTTGCATGATAAATCGGCAATTAGCTCCATAAGGGGATTTTATCAGTAATTGGATCCAAGAAGAGTCTTATGGGTAATGGATTGTGGTACCAATTCCCTCTTACCTTATTCCTTCTCCCCTTTTATTGACCTAAGTCACATAGTGATCATATTATGATTTAATTTTTGTTATATGTGCTTGTCAAACTTTTTAAAGTTATCTAAGTTTTTATTTAATTTTATTGCTTGGAAACTAGCATTGTTTTCCTATTGATTTAAAATGTTTTGAGATAAAGGTTGATCATGGAATTCATTAATTAATTTCCATTAGATTTGATTTCATTTATTAAGACTACTTGGTCTTATTTTATTAATTTTGCATTTACATGATCAGCTAAGGTTTCTTCAAGTGTTTGTTATGCTTTCTTGTGCTAGTTTCATGTGTTAGTATGTGAATAACTATCACTTTAGGTGAGTATAAAGGATAAAAAGTAGGTTGAAAGTGATATCTAAGTGGGTCTTTATGAGAACCTATCACATAGGTTCTATATCCCATCCTTCCTTAGTAGTCTTAGATAACGAGGTGTCTTGAGAGCACTAAGGTGTCTCTTCTATCTACACATTGCATTGGCTACTAGATGAGTGTTTTGGTGGCCCCCTATATATTGACTATCTTTTATATTGTGTGTATTACATTAGATGATGGATAAGTGTCTTGGTGATCCCTTTCATATTGACTATTTCATACTCTCTACACATTAACATGCCTAAGGCCATCTGTGTATCAACTATATTAGTTGGTGAACTGATGTCTTGAGGGCCACATGCATATTTATTGGGATATTGATTTTTAGATGGTGGAATAGTGTCCTGAGTGTTACATACAAAATGATCAACATAATTCATATCATATTGATAGTGTATCAAAGTCCTTATGTGTAGGGTATAGTGAAATGTTATTTGATCCTCCCATGAATGTCATGATGGTAGTGGTTGAAGTCCTCTTTATGTAGAGATAATGGTAGGTTATTCATTTCTCCAATGACCATTGATAGGAAGAAATTGAGAGAGATCCTCTTTCTATCCCAATCTTTTGGCATCACTATTATGATATGATAACTTTCCTACCAATATTTAATTTATGAGTTATTTATTTCACTCTATGGATCATTTGAATGCTTGAATTTATAGTATTTGGGATGGAGATCCCCCTAAATATTGAGTTATATATGATACCTAGGCTAGTAGGCTAAGATCCTAAGAACATAGTGATGTTGAAGAGTATGGTGGTAATTTGATTAAAACCTTCATGAATTACATGATATATTAAAAAGGGAGATAGTCCCATGTTTGTATTCTTGTGCATTAGAATGGATCAAATGGGAGGAATTTCCCCATTCTCAGTTTATTTATAATATCCTCTATGTTTCAGATGGCACTAGCTATGATAACCCAACAGTAACCCATATTTTATAATAATTCTATATAAGCTCATAATGGTGTGATCAAAGATTAATGGCTATTTAAGTAGGAAAACTTTACTATGATTAGCAATTATCATTCCTCTCTAAGATGGAACTGTATATTCAAGGAGTCCTTGAACTCTCATGTATATGTAAAATAAATTATGGGTATTAATGGATTGAGATAGATATGCTACGTATAATGATATGCATTAAATGGATCACCTTATTTAGACATTAATTATAATCTACCCTACATCTAATGTAACCAGTGAAATAGAATGGGGAAGTATAGCCTTGAATAAAGTAAGGTTGGGGTCTTAAATTGGACCATTTCCATCTCTAATTTTAAAAAAAAATTAACAAGAAGTTCAAATTATTAAGATATATAATTGAAGCATCCTTATGAATTGGTAGCAAGAAATGTTGAAATGCCAGTAAAAATATTACAAGAAAATTGTGGGAAATGTAAAGGTGTATTCCTCCTTATTTTCATGAAGTACTACTTTAATAGTAGGCATGTTAATAAATGTTTCTATGATACTAAGTGATGGTGTTCTATGGAAAACATCTTCATGATGGTAGCGTATCAATGACTTTCCCTGCAAGGCATGGTGAGAGGTTATTTTATCCTCCACTAAATGTCATAATGGTATCATGGAAAAATCCATTATATGATAGGCATAATAAAAGGATGTTTAATTATTCTATTACTTATGCCAATAAAATTATGTGAAGAAGAAGACTGCACAAATTAAACTCATGACTTATGTTATAATATTTGAAGTGACTGTGTCACACCACTCTTAAGTCAATAAGAGAATTGGTATAAAAATGAATGATGATCCAAGATGAATAAAATATGAAGAAACTCAAAGGGATATTATAAGTACATTAAGAATAATATGTTTGGTTCCATGTAGTAGTCGATCTCCATATCTGAGTATGTTCTTTGATGATGCAATAATGAACTCATATTATGGCCTACTTGGGATGGCACACAAATAGTTTTGAATGATGTTCCAATATTTGGGTGGATATATAAAAACCATGTTAGATTATTGAAGTAGTCTTGCATCAAGTATGATGTCTTCTCTAATAGGGGTATAATGTAAGAACCTTCATGAGAAAACAATGTGACTATGTTAAAAATGATGGTTATACTCCCTTTTTGGTTTTGATGATTATGAAGTGTTGACCAAATTTAAATTGTAATCAAATAGGGTCAACCCCTACATATTTAAACTTTTAAAAAGGTTATTATATGTCTAATAGGGTCGCATGTGTGTCTAAACACCTCATCCATCCCTGCCCTAGCCTTGGTCTAAGCCTATCCTTCTTGAACTTGCCTAGTCAATCAAAGTCACCTCTATTCAACCATAGTCAGACATGGTCAAAGGATAAAATTATATTTATAATGTCTTAATGTGGTTATTTAAATGTTTTAAAATTTTCCTAAGTCATAAATTAGTCCTTTACCATGTCTCATATGCAAAAAGTGTCATTTTGTCATATTTCTAGCTCATTAAATGACTTATACGAATGTATTATGGAAGAAAATTTTCCAAAAGGGAATATTTAAATGTGGAGGAGGTTATGAAATGTCAATATGTGGTCAAGGTCAGTTAAAGAAGTAGTTTCATACAAAAGAGGTAGTTTTTCCTTAAAAATAGGCCCTTAATGGCACTTGTACGGAATTGGGAAGTCCACCTTCAAAAAAAAACATGGGAATGTACCTCTTCATCCCCTAATACATTTACCATGTATGGTGTGTATATATTTCATTAGATAAATTATTTTTTTTACGTCCTTCACTTCTTTCTTGCCATTGCAAGCTAAGGAGAGTCAAATTTGGATGCATAGTACAGTCTATATAGGTGGAGTTGGGAGGAGTGATCTTGGGGGTTGAAAGAGGTCTAAATATTATTAAAATCCATGTTATTAATTTTTATTTTCATGTATTTTCCTTTATGAACCATCACTTAGACTCCAAACAGCTTTTTATGCTTCTTCATCCATGAGGGGTCCCTATTTGTACTTCTTTCAAAATAATTTTCTTTGGTTTGATGATTTTGATTATTTCATGTGTTTCTCAGGGCCTATCCATAGGTTTACTTAGTTTTATCTTGGATTTGGAAGTTATCAAATTCCTAAGAAAGCCTCTTCTAGGCTTGTTCTTGTTTTGGGTCATTTTATTGCCTTATACTAAACAATATGCACCTATAGGTGCCTTGAATAAAGTTTTCCACATTGAAATGAAGGCATGGGATGTCTCTTCAGGTGATTTAATATATGAAGATACATTTTAAGGTGTTGGGACAAGTATTGAAATCATAAAATGATAAATAATTGTTCAAATTTTTATGTTTCTCTTCATTGTTAGCCTTCATAGTTGTATGAACAACTACAGGTGGCCTAAGTAGAGGATGTAGAGGTCACATGGAGAATTTGAAACATTTTAAGAACATATTTTACCTTGAGGTTTTATGTTAGTATTGTATCATGCTTAATATCTTTTGACAACACACTTGATGTTGAAGAACCATTTCAAAAGAAGAAATCTATGTTTTTGGGAACTTGTCCCTAAAAGGGCAAAATAGAAGCCCTGTAGGTTTTAAAAACAACCTAAAACATATCTTCAAATAAATTTTGATGCTCCAAATTATTTTATCTTGTATATTTATAAATAAGTAATATGAAAATTTTGAGAGAAAGTTGATGAGTAGAGGGTGGTCATTTGAGGTCATTAAATTTCTTCCAAATACACTAAATTTATTAAGTATTGCCTACAAGCTTCTACACCTAAGAGACTCCTAAAACCTAAAATGTAAATACAAAGATCTAAACCTCTATTGGATGAATCTTTTAGGTGATTAACATACAATGAAGCTGATAAACAAGACAAGGGAGCATTGAAGGTAGTTTGTGCCCTCTGACTAACATATAGTTTGTACATTAGGCTTAACACCCACCTATAGCCAAGCATTGACCAAGATGAGTAGTGAGCTAAAGAGGAATGGTTCCTTGGTAGTTATCATGTTTAAAAATAATATTTAGTAGGTATAATTCATTATGGAATACTTTTGAGGTTGCAATAGGGTCATATTTTGCTTCACTCATCCTAAATTTCCTCCTATAGGCCTCTTTCAAGCATGAATTAGATGCATACAATAGTCTGACAAGAAGTGTCTTAGTTAAAGAAGAAACAACACTATCTAAGTTTTTATGAATTACATAGGTAATTTCAAATTAAGAATGTAGTATGTGACCTCAATAAAAAAATAAAGGATCTTATAAACACCATGCTCATCTTGACAAGGACCCCTGTATTCACCTATAGGCAAGGTATGTAAACAATGATCTCACTTAAGGCCTTTTTGGTGTTTCAAGACCATCAAAGCTGAGCCACAAGCATGAGTATGAAATTATGTTGTTTATATGATTCATAAATATATTAAAATCATCATGATTAAAACCTTTAAGGCTATTACACCTATAGATTCCTCACCTACATACATTCTATATAAAAGTTGACTATAACGACTCAGCTAGACAGTGAGTTTATGATATGAACCTCTTGAAGGGATTCCTGAATAAAGTGAATATAAATCTCAATTAAATTACATTATAAGTTATAAATAACTTATAATTTTTGTTTTTAAAACCTAAATCATGCATTTTTATCCTACAGAAGGGACCCTTCAACAAAGAACACAGTCAATAGGCAACAACCTAGTCGTAGGAGTTCATGCATTAATGGAGGTATTGAGGGAATTTGAAGTAATTTTAAAGATCATGATATATTAATAAATACTAATAATAAAATTTTCACCTCTCACATTGGTTTATCAATAATGGAAAAGGCTTCAACAAATAGAGACATAGTCCATTTCCACAAACCCTACAGACAACCTACCTTAAAAAGAACTAGTCTTGAATTTGAAAGTTTTTAAGGGTAATATGAGATGACCAAGAGATAATTTTTTTTACATAACATCCTTGGTACCAATATAAAAAACTAAAATGATTTTTCTTTTTCATAAAAACAAGGTAACACCTCTCTATTTTATCTCAGAGATAGAGTATTTCTTCCTTGTATGAACCCTGTAACTTTTGTAAGATAGGTAAAATGTTGGATCATAAGAGAAGACAACCCATAAATATTATTGTTGAAGTTTTATGACATATATTTAAACCTATAAAAATAATATAGAGGGTTGGAAACCAAATAAGGTACTCTATGCTACAAGGTTTGCAGTCACGATGGTAAGGAATGGTAAAGCATATAGCTAGGATAGGAGGTCATGTGCATTTTTGGCTTAGATAAGCCTCAAAAATGATTGAATCATGTTTAGGGACTATTTAAAATATGTTAAACCTCTTGGGATGCAATAAAAAACCAGTTAACTTCATTCTAGGCCAAGAGTTATAGGTAACCCTACTGACAAGGTCTAGGCCTAGTATCAAAAGGGATTTTTTCTATTTCTAGATCTTAGTGAGATATAATGATGATTGAAAAATGTTTTTGGTATATGTTTAGAAGTTTTTAATCCTTAATTTTGTATGGGAGTCCACTCAAAATCCATTATCTTGGCTATAAGGCACTTAGACCTCATAAAATGCATAGAAAAGGACATGAATGACAACCTAAGATGCTTGTATCTCTCATAACACTTTTCATGGTAGCCTAAGGTTTTTGGAGGTGTCAGGGAGGGTCCCTAAGATTATCTCATAGTAATTATTTTATATTTTTAATTTTCCAACTCTATGAAATGCCTAAGACTTGAAAAGACTAGAAACCCTCACAAAACCCTCATTAAGGACCTGATTGGGGAAATAAGGCAATTGAAGCATCCAAATGGAGAGTAAAGGCCAGGGAAGTGATTTGAAGATTTATAGGACTCTAAAAAGACTTGATGCATGTAACTAAGGTGTACCCTACCTATATGAATGGGGTACAACAAGGATTTTCTTGAAAATTTTGTATATTTTACAAGCATAGAGAACTTTAAAAATATGAAACCACATTTGGGAGAGAGATTAGGACTTATTATAAGTTCTCATATCCATATATTGAGATATATAATCTCATAATTTTTCCTAATATGTCCTTCAAAAAGACTTTTACCTTCATCCCTAATTTATTTTACTCCCTTCCCTAATCAAGATCTTATTTCTTCTCAAGAAAAGCTATTTCAGGAGAGCCTTACTAAACAAATTAAGGAGTTAGAACTCAAAATGTATAATATCTCATCTATGCAAGTAAATCTTGAATAAAATGAGGTCATTGAACCTAATTTTTATTATTTGATTAAAGAGAGATCATATTATAATGGTGAATAATACATTTCTCCTTGGAAGCCTTCTTGGGCTAAAATTCTTGGTTTTAAGATGCCTAGTATTGGTATCACTAAAAGGGAGAATGAGATGGAGATTTTAGATTAGGTTGATGATGAGGAAGAGTTGATCCTTTATGAAGAAACATTAAATTGTGATGATGGGTAGGAGGACCTTACTTATGGTGAAGGAGTTTTGGAAGAGGTTATTTGGGATTCCAAAGAGGAAAAACTTTCTCTTGTTTTTCACCTTTATGATACTGACCAAAAAGAGGATGATGACTTGTGGCAAAGATTTGAGGACATTTTTAATGGATTTAAAATCCCTAAAGAGCCTACAATTCCTTTGGAGATGACTACAAGACATGGTAAACACAATGCTATGTTTCAAGAGGAAGAGATGTGGCACACCTATATGTAGATGTTCAAGGAATATGAGGATTGTGAGAAGACAAAAATACTAAGAAGAGAAGCCCAAGATGTTGAATAGTAGGTATGTGTTGAGAGGCATCACCATCAAGAGATTACAAACCATGATAGAGAAATTTATGATGAATATGAGTCTTTTGAAGATGACTTGAAGATTGGTTCTAAAATCACATGTGAAGCTACTCCTATCAACACCAAGAAGTAGTTTGAATAATAAAAATACCTAGAATGCCATCATACAACACCTCTTGAAGGATTTGGAGAGGTTATAGAAAATGATAAGGATAATGAGGCTTTTCTAGAAGATATAGACTTTCAACAAGCTATCCCATGCATAGAGTTACAAATTTTCCATGATAAGACAAAGGGACAATAGTATGAAGCATGTTTCCAAGATTAATAATACTTCATCTACCTTGGATACTTGTTTGAGATGACCCCATCAAAGGACATGCCAAGCCAAGGAGTAAGAAAGAAGCATGAATCATCTAGTACTACATCCAAAATAAATCATACTTGGAATCTTCATTCATCTAATGAGGAAGGAGATTAAATGTAATTTACTTTTGATATATAAAGGGAGGTATGTCTTTTTATATGTACATAATTATTTTTCTTGTTGTTATGTCTTGTTTTCCTTAAGTGCTTAGTATCAAAAGTGTGCCTTTGCTTTGTGTGTTTGCTTCATCTTGTTGTGTGTTGTCTTTCCTTTATGTGTTTTTAGGTCAATAAATTCTCTTTTTGGTTAAGTAAAGGTCTGATCCTACTATTTTATATTTAATTTGACACCATTTTCTTAATGGATGGGATAAGGCTACTAGTCCTTAACATAGGCAAGCATGTTACCCCTAGGATTTACCAAAAGTGTTGAACAAATTTGAATTTTAGTCAAATTGGGTCAACTCCTACATATTGAAACTTTTAAAAATGTTCCTATATGTCTAATATGGTCTCATTTGTGTCTAAAAACCTCACCCATCCCTACTCTAGCCTTGGTTTAAGCCTATCCTTCTTGTACTTGCCTAGTCAATCAAAGTCAACTCTAGTCAACCCTATTAAAACATGTTCAAAGGCTAAAATTATTTTTAAAATGTCCCAATATGGTAATTTAAATGTTTTAAATTGTTCCTAAGTCATAAAATGGTCCTTTACCATGTCTCATGTACAAAAAGTGTCATTTTATCATATTTCTAGCTCATTAAATGACTTATACAGATGGATTATGGAAGAAAATTTATCAAAAAGGAATATTTAAACATGGATAAGTTAAATATATGTTATGAGCTTGTTAGATTCAGTTTAATAAGTAGTTTCATGTAAAAAGAGGCAGTTTTTCCTTAAAAATAGACCATTAATGGCACTTGAACGGACTTGGGAAGTCCACCTTTAGCTAAAAACATGGAATGTGCCTCTTCATCTACATAATACCTTTAACACACCTTATATTTAGATATTTCATTTTATAAATCAGTTTTTACTTCCTTTTCTTCTTTGTTGCCTTTGCAAACCAGTGAGAGTCAAATTTAGATGCATAGTATGGTATGTATAAGTGGAGTTGGGAGGACTAATCTTGGGGGTTGAAAGAGGTCTGAGTCTACTTCAAATCCATTAAAATATTTTTCAATTTCATAGCTTCTCATTTATGAACCATCACTTAGATTCTAGGTATCTTTTAATTATTCTTCATCCATGAAGGGTCCCTATTTGCACTTCTTTCAGAATAGTTTGCTTTGGTTTGGTGTTTTGATTATTTCATATGTTTCTCAAGGCCCCTCCATAAGTTTAATTAGTTTTCTCTTGGATTTGGAGGTTTTCAAATTCATAAGAAATCCTCTTCAATACTTTTTCTTACTTTGGGTCATCTTACTACCTTATACTCAGAAATATGCACCTACAAGTACCTTAAATGAAGTTATCCATGTTAAAATGAAGGCATGGGATGTTTATTTAGGTGATTGAGTCTATGAAGATACATTTTAAGGTGTTGGGATAAGTATTGAATTCATAAAATGATAAAGCAATGTTCAAATGTTTATGTTTCTCTTCACTGTTAGCCTTCACAGTTGTATGACCACCTATAGGTGGCTTGAGTAGAGGATGTAGAGGTCACATGGAGAATTTGAAACATTGGAGGAACATATTTGGCATTGAGGTTGTATTTTATTATGGTATCATGCTTAAGATATTTTGATAACCCACTTAATGTTGAAGAACAATTTCAAAAGAATAAATTTGAGGTTTTGGGAACTTGTCCCTAAAAGGGAAAAATAGAAGCCTAGTAGGTTTTTAAAACAACCTAAAAAATAACTTTGAATTCCTTTTGATGATCCAAATATTTTAATCTTGTAACCTTTGATATAAATAAGCAATATGCAATGTTTGAGATAAATTTGATGAGTAGAGGGCGGTCATTTGAGGTCATTAAATTGCTTCCAAACACATTAAATTTATTTAGTGTTACTTATAGGCTTCTAAACCTAAGGGACTCCTAAAAACTAAAATGTAACTACAAAGGTCTAAACCTATATTAGAGGAATATTGTAGGTGAATAACATACCATGAAGCCAAGAAACAAGACAATGAAACATTGAAGGTAGTTTTTACCCTCTGACTAACATATAATTCATACCTCAGGCTTAACACCCACCTACAACCAAGCATTGACCAAGATGAGTAGTGAGCTAAAGAGGAATGGTTCCTTGGTAGGAGCATGTTTCAAAACAAGATTGATTAGGTATAATTCATTATGGAAGACTATTTAGGTTTCAATAGGGTCATATGTTGCTTCACTCTTCCTAAATGTCCTCTTATAGGCCTCTTTCAAGCATGAATTAGACATATACAATAGTCACACAAGAAGTGTCTTAGTCAAAGAAGGAATGAAATTGTTCTAAGTTCTAATGAAGTAAATAGGTAATTTAAAATGAATCATGCAGCATGTGACCTCAATAAATAAATAAATTAGATTATAAACACCATGCTCATCTTGACAAGGACCCCTATATTCACCTATAGGTAGGGTATATAAACAGTAATCTCACTTGAGGCCTTTTTGGTGTTTCAAGACCTTCAAAGCTGAACCACTAGCATGAGTATACAACTAGGTTATTTATATGATTCATAAAGAGCTTCAAATAATCATGATAAAACCCTTGAATACTAGTACACCTATACATGCCTCACCTATAGACCTATCTAAAAGTTGACTATAAGGACTCAACTAGATAGTGAGTTTGTGATATGGACCCCTTGAAGGGATTCATGGCTCAAGTAGATGAATTAAATGAATATAAATCTCAGGTAAATTACCTTATAAGTTATTAATAACTTATAAGTGTTGTTTTTAAAACCTAAAGCATGCAATTTTAGCCTACAGAAGGGACCCTTCAACAAAGAACAAAGTCAACAAGCATCAACCTAGTCTTGGGAGTTCATGCATTACCAAAGGTATTGATGGAATTTTAAGTGACTTTAAAGATTATGATATATTCATAAATACTAATAAACACTTTTTTAAATCTCACATTTTTTTATTAGGCATGGAAAAGGCTTCAATAAATAGAGACATAGTCTATTTCCACAAACCCTATAGGTAGCTTACCTTGAAAATAACCAATCTTAAATTTGCAAGTTTTGAAGGGTCATAAGATGTGACCAGGAGATAAATTTTGGTAAATATCATACTTGGGACATTTATAATAACCTTAAATGGTTTTTTTTATGATAAAAATAAGGTAACACCTCTTTGTTTTATCTCAGAGAGAGTATTTCTTCCTTTCATGAACCCTACAACTTTTGGAAGATAGGTAAAATGGTGGATTAGAAGTCAAGACGACCCCTAAATATGATTGGTGAAGATGTATGAAATAAAATTAAACCTATATAACCCATCTATAGGGTTGGAAACCAAACAAGTTACTCCATGCTATAAGGTTTGTAGTCGCCATGGTAAGGAATGGTAAAGCATATAGCTAGGAAAGGAGGTCATATTTAATTTTGGTCCTGGATAAGCCTCCAAAATAATTTAATAATGTTTATATTAGTATTTAATATACTTTATACCTCTTTTGATTCAATAAAAAAACCATTGAACTTCATTCTAGGCCAAGAGTTACAAGAAGACCTATTGACAAGGTTTAGGCATAATATCAAAAGGGTTTTTTTTAAAATTTTTAGTTCTTCGTGAGCTATTATGATGATTAAAACATGTTTTTAGGATATTTTTATAAGTTTTTAAGCATTTATTATGCAGGGGAGCCCACTCAAAATCCAATTTCTTGGATAGAAGGCACTCATACCTCACATAATGCTTTGAAAAGGACACAAATGACAACTTAAGATGCTTGTATCTCTCATAACACTTTGCATGGTGGCCTCAAGTGTTTGGAGGTGTTAGGTAGGTTACCTAAGATGACATCAAAGGAATTATTTTATATTTTAAATGTGATAAATATATTAATAATGCCTGAGACTTGAAAAGACAAGAAACCCTCACAAAACCCTCCTTAAGGACCCAATTGGGGAAAGAAGGAAATTGAAGCATCTAGATGGAGATTAAAGGATAGGTAAGTGATTTGAAGATGTATATGACTCTACAAGGACATAAAAAATTAAATTTAGGTGTACCCTACCTATATGGATGGGGTAAAACATGTCTTTTCTTGATAAATTTATATGTTTTATAGGCATGGAGAACATTCAAAAGATGAAACCACCTTTGGGAGAGATATTAGGAATTTTTATAAGTCATAATATTCATATATTTAGTTATCTAATCTCCCAAATGTGCTTACTATCTCCTTCATCTCATCTAGTCACAGTGAGCAAGCAGTGAACACTTAGTGAAAATGGTAAAACTCTAATTGAGTAGCCTTTTAAGGCTTTATTAATGAACCTAATAACTTGAAAACTCTTTAAATGTGTCATTAATAATTGTGCATGGATAATATTGAAAAATTGTAAGTATTTTGGGTGCAAAGCGTGTGAGGTGCATGAGAAGGAGTTATCTTGTAACTATTTGAGATGATTACTCATGGATAGAGGAATAAGAATGATTAGGGACTAATCCAATGAATGTGAGAGATTTTTGGTAACCCATAACCTTTATATAAATCATAATAACTGACCCTAATTATGGATGAGGTAGTTTTATGAAGGAAAATTATGAAAATAGTTTCTTATTCAATCATAAGAACATTTATGCCACATATGGAGGAGTTAGAAGACTTGGGAGAAATTTTTCCATATTTTCTTTGTAGGACCTATCTCATTCCTAATTATATGACTATTATAAATCCTTCTCCTTAATTGATAAGTTTCTTAGTGACTCTTGAGCTTCCCTTTCTCTCTCTCTCCTCTCACAATTGTTATAAATATTAGCCTTTTTAACTGTTGTATGGATCTCTCCACCTGGGTATGGCAAAGACTTAAAAAAAATTTGCCTTGACTTAATGAAGAATATTTTTTTACCTCATTCAATATTTCACTAAGTGCATTTTTTGGTTTTTGGTCTTGTGCAAGTGTATTTTACTTACCTTCACATGTTACTCTTCTTAGTTCCTTGTGTAGATTGAAAGCTCTCTTTTGTAGGTCATCAAGAAGTGTCTAATGTGGATTGCAGGTATAGTGATCAGCTCATTCATTAATTTTACAATAAGACCTATTATCTAATTCCTCCTAGCCTAAGATATCTTCAAGATCCCATGCTTGAAACATTGATGTAGAAGAGCAGTGTTGAATGGAATGAAGTATATGTGTGGGATTCTCCCCTAGATTAGATTTGGTGTGAGTATAAAATATATTTGGTGTATCACCTCCCATAGATTAGATTTGTTTTCAACTATCCTTCTCCCTTTTCACCCTCTAAAAGTTAGTAGCAGGTTTGATCTATAGTGGTATATCAAGGGAACTAGCCATAATCGAGAGATCCACCTCAAATTTGGGTCACCCATAGCCCTGAGGTGGTTTCATTATGCCACTTGAACAAGGAGAGACTTGTCATCTCATCAAGGGGTGAAATGTCATGTTAAAAAATGAAGGTAATAAGATTATGAAAATGGTATGGGTTGGTTTAGCACTACTTGACTTATTTCCTTATGAATCAATCAAATTTACACATGCATCAGGTACTACATGAATATCACTTCATGACATTATGAATTGAATGGTAAGATAATTATATTGGTTTAAATTAAATAATATATCATGTTATGATTTTAAGATTTGTCTATTAGGATAATGTATTTCATGGGTGCAATAAGTGTGTAAGAATGGGTCATTGCTAACGAAGGTAAAAAAATATGATGCCAAACATTGTTACATCATGTATTATCCCACCTATAACCCAAAAATTATCTTGATTCTTATTTAATCCTAATTAAATTCTTTCTATGATATTTGACACCTTCTTTAGTTTTAGTGTGTCTAATGTGTTTGTAATCATTCCTGGGTTGGTCGAACTACCTTTGAGTTTGCCAACTTTAATGCATGAGAAGTAGACCAATGTCTAATTTATCTAATGGTCACTTATAGACCTATCCCTTTATTTTATGTTTCCTTGAATCAATGAGAAGGGATAGATTGATTTAAGAATTAACCATAAATATCTACAAGAGCCATCATGCACCCTTATGGGTTGATAAAAGAACACCCATTATTAAAGATATAAGATATACAAAAGAGTGGTTGGTAGATCAAAACAAAGAAAATACACATATCATGTTCCAATTGGGTTGTAAAGAGAAGAAAATGCCTATTTGAGAAAGGCAGATCAATGAGAAATGGTTGTTGATGTTTTGGTTTTAGAACTTTTGGCATTTTTAGTCACCCTAGGAACAAAAAAGTAAAAAGAAAAACCAAAAGATAGCCTAGAGAGGGAGAGAATCAACTAGTAGTAACTTATAGAAAACATCCATGGAAGGTCTTGAATCATTTGGTAGGTATCATATTGACTAGAATATCCTATAGTTTAGCTAAATGAAGTTTGTGTGATTCTTGATTGATTTATTGTGTTCAATATATGTAATATCACTTTGATTAATTCCTCCATTTATTTTTCCTATGGTTTTGATTGTGTCACCCCATAGTATTTCTCACACCTGGGTGATAGTTCAGAGTTAAGGTATGTAGACATCCAATTCCTAACACCATTTGTGTTGAAATTATTAATCTTACTTGATTTGCATTCAAGTGCATATTTTAGGTCAAAATAACTAAAATTTACCAAATGGTTCGAACTTGTCATATACAAGTGTTGATTTAGGCTAAAGTGTCCCTAATTGGGGAAATACATTTTATGTGATTCCTAACTTTGATCAATTCATCTCGAGTTAAAATGATGATTTTTCCTTTTTGTGATCTGGATCACTTTTTTCTTCTAATTCATTAGTACACATCATATACCTTTGTTATTTTTTGTTGATAACATCCTAAATGGGATTGCGGTTCAAATGCATATAACATCACTTTTTAATTATTCTCAAGTCAAATTATGACCCACTAATATGACTTTCTAACCATTTTGATTAATTGAGGGCCAATTTCAAAAGAATTATTCAAATATTAATTAATCTTGTTTAAGGATAATTAATTCAAATCAAAGCCTAATTTAATTTATCCATGAGCAATTAAATAAATTATCAAAAAGGAAAATTCAAATATCAAGAGCATCTTAAAAGCTAATAATTTCCTTTTATGAGTTGTCACATTTGGAAAATATCTAAATAATATCTTAGGAATATGCCAAACACACTCAACCAAGGTCAATAATCTCAACCAATGTTTTAATTTAACCCATTCCAAGTGATTATAAAATATATATAAATATAAGGCCTCACACTACCATTTTAAATCTTAAATTGTGTCAACTTATATTTTTAAAATCTCTCCATAAGTCATTTGTATTTTGATTGTTATGTTATTTGCATTTGGATTAGCTTCATTGATAGGCAAAATCGATAGTTTATATTACAATCCTAGGTTTTGCATAGAGATATTGAGGCAATGGAGGAGAAAATAAACCATTTTTGACAAAGACTATATCTCTAGATCAAGGGGAGAACATGCTTGGATCCATCTTTGAGTAATGGAGTCATTTGGGAAGGTAATGGTTGATTGCTTTCTTTCATGTGTATCTTGTTATCATTAGTGAACCCTACATGAATAATTTAGATTGATTTGATTAGTTATTTATGTATTTATATTTTTTTATTGACTAATGCTTGACTAATCCAATCTCATAATCCACTTTACATTTTGGCATGTCCAATGGGACACAATTATGCACCCTACATATTTGAAAAAAAATGGATGTTAAAATAACTCTTATTTTTAATAATTTTTTTTTTTTGAATTTTTTATATGTTATTATTAAGGGTTTCAATCAATTATATCAAAATTTCATTAAAATCTAATTTTTATTTTAGAGGTTATGACTCTTTTAGTGACTGTCACTTATTATTTTCTAAATTTCTGGTAAAAATGGCTAGTACAGAGCTAATAAAGTTTTTTTGTTCACTTTTTTAACATAAGTTTTTTTATAGAAGTATTACTTAAATTAATTAAATATATATATATATATATATATATATATATATATATATATATATATATATCATGACAAACTGATTCATATTTTAAAAATTATGATGAAAATACTAATTGCAGATTTTTATGTTTTATGTGTTTAGTTTTATTTGTTTTAACCTTCTAACTTGTTTTTTGCATGTTTCATAGGTTTAATTTTATTGATATTTTTTATTGATATTTTTTCTAACCATTTCCTAATATAATGTGTTTATCTTTTGTAGTTTTTCCTTTAGGTTGACAGGTCCAAGAGCATACATTTCAAATTTGTTTGTTTCATTTGAAAAAGTGCTTCAAAGCTACATGATAACCATTTTCTTATAGGTTCTACTTGAAAAGTGATCCATTTGTGATTAAATAAGTATTTTTAAACTCTTTTTTATTTTTTAAAAATAATTAGGAATATTTCCATTTAGTGTTTAAGAAAAAAATGCTTGTTTATATTGAATGTTTTTTTAGTTATTCTTTAATTTTTTTTGCAACTTAAGGCCAAGGGGCCAAATAACGCCACCAAAAATTCAATTTAGTGATCTAAAAATAAAATCACTTCATATTTTTATTTTAAGTCATTTATAATTTTTTTATTAGTTTAAATTTGTTTAAGCAAAAAGGAAGTTGTGCATGTATGATCTCCCCCCATCCCCTATAGGGAACTTTTGGGGATCAAAAGCACCATCTTGATTACAAATTGCCTTAATCCAAAGGTGTAGAAGAGATGTTGTGAAGTCTCTCCCCAAGACTAAAATGGCTTGGGTGATATAGAAACAACCTTAAATATCTTTTACTTAGTTTTTATTTCATTACATCTTGGTTTGTGAGGGAGACTTCATTACCTCCATAAGCTCTATAGGGAAGCCTTGACCTAAAAATTCATCTCCCAACATTGTCTTCAACCCCTATTCATTATGGGATATATAAATTATGATCACCTCACTAGGATTAGAGTTTTAATCAATTAAACCTTCTCCTAGCATCAAGGCTAAGCTTGAGACATATGATCATGTTAGACATCACATTATACTGAGCAAGTGACAGATGTAGTGGTTGTAAAAAGGGAAAGACCTTTTTATAATTATCCATATGATTCAAACCCAATTTCCATGTTTTTTATCTTTCATGTTGATGTGAAAGTCTTGTGAATTTGATCCATCTAGAAACATTAAAAAACATACTAGTTTTGTTAACCCCACTTTGTCATACCTTATTAGTTTAAGATATAAGATGATTAGTTAGTTGATTTGTCTTTGTCTTATATTAGTTGGTCTTGTTTTGGGTCAAAAATTGCTTGTTAACTAAAAATTCATAACCAAACACATTATCCACAAATTTCTTAAACAAAAAGGTGTTATGTTATCCAAATGAAAATCATATTTTCCTTGTTCAAAATTGACATCATAAACATTATGTCATCATTGGTATAATGGGTGCAGTTATGTTATCCATTTGAGTCTAAATCATTTTCAAAATTTTATTAAGTCCCTCATTGATAATTCACATTCAAAATTAAACCTTTCTAAGTTCTAAGGGTTGATTTGTTAAATTGGGTTCGCCATTTGCACATTAAACTTATTTTAACTTAGGTTGAATTTTTTATTTTTTGAATTGAGGGCCATTTTATAGTCTCAAAATCATACTTATCATCTTGGTGGAATTAAATAATCTTGTGCATCACTCATAATTTGAGTTCTAGAACAAATTTTATAATATCCCTCCTTCCTATCACCTTGTGGTGGCATTGTGCTACCCATTTGGTTTTAGTTTTATACTTTGGAATTCCTACATGTTTTCACATCATGATTTTCTTAGTTCACATTATATTCTTCATAATGTGAAGATATTTCTCCTATTTTTATAGTAGCAACTCATTAAAGTTAAACTAGATTTTATGGTATTGACGTATCTCAAAAGTCTATGTTTTAGTGTACTAGTGACACTCTAGGTTTTTTGAGCTATCATACCCTCTTCCAATTTATACGATTTCAACCCTACCCAAGGTTGAGTAATCTCATGAACACATTATTATAATTGTATGTGGTTCCAAGCCACCCTCTTATTATAGTCTCTTTGGTATGTTAGTCACTTTTTTAGAAGAAAGATCAAGTAGATACCTTGTCTAAATGTTTGCAAAACATTGTCCAAATCTTGTCAAACATATAGAACAACCTTTATAAACATGACACTAAGGTACACTCATAATGGGGTCTCTTATGGCTTTGGTTTCAAGGTAGATAATTATTATGATGGACATGAGTATTCCATATTATTTGAATATTTCTCCCTCTTTAAGTATATTTGATGAAAACCATTCCAATTCATGCCAATTATTATGCATCATCCTTATCCTTCCCCTTTTATTTACATACTATGCTTGAAAGTTTCCATTTTAGGATATCCCCATTCACCTTTGATTTGTGTGATGCACCCAAAGGTCACTATTTTGGGATACCCTCCTTCTCCTTTGACTTGTGTTAGTGATCAAGCTCCACAACATGTGTAGGTTACCATTTTAGGATATTCTCCTTCATCTTGTGTGAGAAAGCAAGCTCTACAACATGTGAAGGTGACCATTTTGGGTTATTCTCCTTTAGCTTGTGTGAGTGATCAAGCTCTAAAATGCATGAAGGTTACCATTTTAGGACCTCTTCCTTTGGTTTGCATAAGAAACAAAACTAAGAATCATCCATTTATTACCATTCTTGGCCCATCACTAGTTTTTTATGAACTTATTATTGAAGAACATCCATTTGATGAACCAATTATTTTTAATCCCTTATTCAATAGTCTAATTTTTGGAGATTCCATTATTGAACCATGAACTAATGATCAAATTAAACCAATTGTTCCCCACTTTAGAAATTCCATGATGATCTTTGAGCCAAAACATGAACCACTACCTCTTCAAGAGCCATCTTATGAGGATTGAAATGCGATCATATTTGATTTTTTGTAGTCAATTATGAACCCAACCCATGAGATTATTATTGAAACAGCCATTTGTGATAAGTAACTTATGATGAGTTTCCTATTCATATGTTACCTATTTTTAAATATCCTCATCTCTTTGACAAAATAGTATCTATATATCTATCTCTTCATCTTTTCCCACTTATTGAGGAGTCTCTTTTTGATAGATAAGATTATATCAAGTCATCCCTCGAGTGATACCCTCTCTTTGAGGTGATTCACTTAGATGAGACATTCTATGTTGAAACCTTCTTAGATGAATCACCTTTTATTGATCCCATTATGCCATCATAGGCTATTACTTGTTCAATACCAATCATTCAACATAACATCATTATAGAAGTAACTATATTAGATGAATAAATAACATAAGATTTAGGTTATATTCAAAATCAAATTCAGAAACATAATATAGTATTGGTTGTTACAATTTCCTTTTAGATTAATTTGAATATATTTGTGATCCTTCTATGGTTTTTGTGGATGATTACTTCAGCATCAACATGGGTTCTTCTAGTATATTCTATGAGGATTGTGCTATCATTCATCATTCCATTATTCCCACCCAATATAACCATTATATTGACATTCCACCTCCCACAAACATTGATTTGGATCAATAGAATCACACTTTATTAAACTTAATCCATGGCAACATACCATTTACAAAATATCAGGGGGACTAGGACCAAATTTATATAGATGGAGAATAATCTCCTAGTGAAACCTTTTCAAATGTCCTAGAAGATAATCAAAATCAAATGTTAACATCTCTTCGTGAAACCTTATCAAAGTTATTATGGGATAATAAGAACAAATTCATTGGTGAAAACCTTAATTTGGTGCTAACAATTGAGCACAAAAGTTCTTGAATACTTATTTAAGACATTACTCATGAACAAATCAAAACAACTTCTAATCTATAGCATAATCAGATGGTAGCTGCTCTCAAGATCAAACAACAATAAAAATTTAGTGGTCTTATCAAGAGCATATTCATAGGTATTTAGCCCCACCACAACCAAAATTATGTCAAATCTGGCATTAGAAACATTACATGTGATTGAAAGTCCCAATCTTCATTTGTTTCCCATTCATTATACATTTCATTATCATCCACCTAATCATCACCTACTTATATCATTTATCCTAACATTATTTACCACCATTGGCAATAAGTTCTTGATAGAGAAACTTTTATGAAAGGGTGTTGGATAATATTTTTTATAACTGATCATTTATGGTGTCTCACATATTGACTATGACATGCATCCCCATGTCAGTAAGAGTAATAGAACTATTTTTCATTTTTCCAAATACCATTTTCCATTACCATGCCTTGCCTCTTGGGGGCAAACCTATAGACACTTTTTAGGCATGTTATATCATTGTGTTCCATTTACCATGCTATTGAACTACATTAACTTGAGGTTATTTGGGACTATATAAGTAGCTCTCAATTTATATTTAGGTTAGCTCAGTCACCCCTTCATCACACTCTTTCCATTTTTTAAGTATTTTTTTCCACACTCTCACCATTTTCTAAACAACCAAATCCATGCTCTCACCATTTTATGAGCAACCTAAGCCACACTCTTGCCATTTTGTGAGCACACTAGACTAATCATCACTTGGGGGAAACTTTTTTTCCTCTATAGTGAATTATCTTTTGATCATTTTCTATTTACCATTCCTTTACTATTGACCAAGGATTATTTTTATTTGTCCTACTTATCCCATTATGATCTTAGTTCCTTTGATTTTTCCCATAATTTTTGTAAAGGTATTATGATCTAGTTTTAATAGTTTTAGAATGCCATGTTAAATGATAGTCTATGAGAATAGTGTGACACTTAATCTAGCAAATTATCTTTCATCTATCATCTTAATTGGTATCACTAATTATAACTACCTATGGGAAAATCAGTATTGTATTTGATACCCATGATTATAACCACCTTTGGGCAAATTAGAATTATGATTTTGTCTCCTAATTATAACCACCTATGGGAAAGTTACATATAACACCTTTTTGTCATGCATTATCACATCATTTGGTCATTACTATTATCATTTGCCTTATTGTTTGCCTTTGTTTGCAAATTTGTTATGGCCTGGTCAGTTTTTCATATCCTTTATATAGGCAAAATCAATATAACTTGAGGTCTTAATGAGATTACATAGGTTATGCTCAATTCATATTGAGGTCAACTTAGTCCCCTTTCATTATGCTCTCATCATCTTGTGAGCATTTTAATTTGATGCGCTCTCATTATTTCATGGGTTGGACCATTCTGTATCTCTTAATTCTCAATCGAGTTGAGATAATTGAAAAATTCTCAAAACATTTGTAAAACATTTTAAAAAATCTAAAAACATTTTATTTATTTTGTTTATTGTTAGTGTTGTTTGGTTTTTTGTTTTACTATTTGGTCTTGTTTTGTTCATTTTCCTCTTGATGGTCCACATAGATCCTGATTCTTTATATCTTGATCATATGTCATTAAGATTTTATTTCTTTTAATTTTAAAACATTTTTGTTACTAATTAAGTCTTGATTGATCATATCTTGATATTAAGTTAGGTTCATTTATGTTTAACTTTTTCTTTGTCTTTACTTTTTTGTTTAAATGTAAATAGATGTAACTTTGGTTTTGGTCATTATTTTACCATTATCTTTAGTTATAGTTATTCACATTTGAAATGGCCCTATGCACTTGAAATAACATGTCATTCTAATTTATTCATACTTATTATGCCTAATTTATTTTTCTATAGCAATCACTTTTTGCTCTAGTGTCAAAGTCTTAAACATTAAAAAAGCTTTGATGAATAGTCCTCAAGATCACTATACATATTTAGGCTCATGATATGAAAATAAGCATCTAGGTACCATGAATTTTAGTACTTGAATTTATGCCTAGACATGCATCTCTTTTCATGTATCATGAGTCTAATCAATTCTTGGTTAGTTTTTATCATCCCTCATTCCATTCTCTCCCATTTCTAGGTGAACTACATTGGCCTAAAGTTCATGTTGGAACATGGATCCATGGAAATATGTAGGCAACGTCCACTTATCTTATGCATCTAGAGTTAGCTCAACTATTCTTAATTCTTCTTTTCATCTCTTTCATCACTTTGTATATTCTTGTATGCCTAGTTTTTTGTGGCCTTTTCTAAGCCATTCCACTATTGCATTTATGTTTGTGCCCACTCAATTTAATCTATGTTTTAGGCTATATTTTTGAGATGATTGATTTCCAATTTACCTATGATGGGGAATAACATCTGAAAAATGTCAGAATCAAATCAGCCCTATAGGGGCAAACCATTATTTATTCTTTATCAATGATGAAGATTAGCCCTACTAGGGTAAAACTATTTCATCATAATCAAATCTACCCTAATGGGGAACTTATTATTATCATCTCTTTATGGATACCACATTCTCCTTTTCCTCTAATTCCAATCTCTCCACACTAATTCCCATGATGGAAATGTATTAGTGTGAAACTTGTCTTAAGATTGATCAATGTCGTAAACATGTAGCTTTCACTCTCAATTTGGGTGTGTTTAAAGTGTGTCCCTTACATTTATGGATCAAATACTTCCCATTCACCCCATATTTATGTCACATTATACCTCTAATTATATTTTTATCATTGATGTCAACCACGTGTGCAAGCATTAGCTCATTTGGATGTGATTTATTCCATGGGTTAATCTCTCACTTTCTCTCTCTTTTT